>OY759210.1:67599886-67975799 GCA_963662105.1 Meiosimyza platycephala
TGCACTTGTTTGATAGAATTTATCGTCGGTTTTTGTTTTTGTTGTTTCGTAACGCACTCTGTACACCTCAAGGGCAGTTCCTCAGTAGCTCAAGTGTTAGAGCGGCCGTCGCAAAATATGCGATTGCAATGCATGAACGGTCAGGGGTTCGAGTCCACGTACAGCATTAACCAAACTGGTCTGATGAGGCTATTGGTAATAGCCGAAACATGTCACCAATTACCAGGTTAAAATTGTTCCATTTGTTAATTTTGTCATGTTTGTTGAATAAAAAATAGCATTGATAAATAAGTAAAAATTTACAATATTGGTCTTTGCTGAATGACTGTAAGTTCGATTAAATAATGTTTAATTTTTTTTTTTTCTTATTTATTTTTTAAGGAAAATTCATGTAGTGGTATTTTTTGTGGATTTTTTCCTGATAAATAGACTTAAAAAATAGTGGTAAGATTTTTTTCGGTACTTCCATATATGTACATCGCAAAAATGAAAAAAAAATTATATAAAAAAGTGCAATTTTTTGGTAGCTACCCTAGTTCTTTTTATTTTGTTTGTTTTTAAATTCGAATAGGTATAAATTTTTGAATACTAAGCGCTCCCGAACAATTCTAGAATATGAGTTTTTTTGATTATGTCTATTGTACATGTATACGTAGGGTGTCCCTACGTTTTGAGTTAAACCGTATTATACATGAATTGACCACAAACTAATTACATACAATTAAACTAACTAGAGGTGTGAATCACGTAAGTACGATGAAAATATTTATTAAAAATTTGTATATTTTATGTCTTTAAGTAAATATGGACCGCACTATGTGGTGACTCTTTTCTTGATACTTGAGTTGTAACATAACCATATGTGGTAAATATCCTATCACCAAAAGAGTCAATAAGTTTCTCACATCTTGGCAGTTCCTTTTGAGTTATTAATATAAATTGTCATTTTGTTTTTAAATCCAACGGATTACATATTCAGATACTAAGTTCGATACGGTAAAGTTAAAATAAAAAGTTTTAAGTAACGAGCTCTTTTATGTAAATGAAAATCTTACTTACTTGAAAATCTTTTCAATCCCGGGATCAGTTCTAATAAATGAATAAAAAACTACAAATAGAACGATAAGCTTTATACATGTATGTTACCGGCTAAACTAGTTTTTAGGATAAGTAAACTAGTTTATCCTAGGCCAAACTGGTTCTTCCGAAGCGAGTTAGGATGGACATAGTACAGTGACCCGCGGACGAAGGCCGCCCACTTACCCTCACATATTAAAATTTCAAGACAATCGCGAGTGAGGCAGTTAAAATAAATAATTATCCTAGTTTGTCCTAGGCTACGCTGGTTCATCGTTACACGCTTCGGATGAACTAATTTGGGAAAGGAAAAACTAGTTTATCCTAAAAACTAGTTTGGACGGTTACATATGCAAGTTAACGAGTGCACGGCAGTGCACTCGAAAAAAATTAAGTTGCGAGCCGGCCACTGGCTCGTTGTCCTCCTCTGTAAGAGAAAAATAAAAGATTTAATTATGTTTTTAAGTTTATTACCATTTGGTTCCACGTCCAAATCAAAAGTGAATTTCCATTTACAAAAATATCATTAAATTAACTAGCCTAAGCCTAATTATGCTAACTCAGCGCTTCCCATAAATCCAAGCAAAAGCAATGACTTTTCCACGCTATGGTGACAGCGAATTTTTATGGGTCAAGTATCAGCATATTCTGTTTGGCTGTAATTACGCAACTGGCTGAATGCACTGAGGTATTGTATATCAAATTGGCTGGCACGTGTAAGCTGCTGGCTAGCGTGTGTTAACTACCCCCCTTCTAAATATCTGCGTCCCGCAGATCATTTGAATGGGTGGCCAACTTATCTGTATTTGTGGGTTGGCCAAGGCTGGGGAAATTGATGGTTGCTGTAGTTTTCTCCAAATGACATAGCAGGGTGCAGCCAGGATTGACAAGAGGATTCCGTCGACAATTAAAGAGAAGTGAAGATTTTGTCCAAGTTTCTTGAGGTGACGAATATTTGTTACACTAAGCCCATGAATGTAGTCCAAGTTTAATTTAAGACCAACGCTCGTTAGGTTGACCAGTGCAGCTGGCAAGGCTTGTAACGTACTCACTGATCTGCTGGTAAATGTTTGGTTTCTTATCAAGATGGTTTCATTATTGAACGAAATGACAAACGTTCCATTGAGAAATCTGAAATCGCGTTCAGTCTGGATGTTCCCCTGAAAGTTCGTTAGGAATATTGTGGTTTCGTCTATCAGCTCGATTATTTCCTTGTTTTCTGGTTCAAAATGGCATTGTGCATCACCGCCTCTCAGTAACTTAGCTAGGCATCCGTTTTCGGGTTGTCGGCTCAAAAATTTCTGCGGGCAAATCGAGGAATTGCTTGTAGAGGGATAATCTTCATTTAGGCCAAAGATTTCTTCTTGGTTCATTAAAACTTTTTTATATTTTAGTTCAACATGTTGGCCCTTTTCTATAGCTGCTCTTGTTATTAATAGGCGATAACTTTCCGGTTTTACTTTCGGCATCGACAGCACGTATAGAAGGATCGTTCCATTGGAGTAGACCGATGCTGACCCCTGTTCCACAGCTTCAATAACATTCTGGTATGGTAGAGATTCTTCTTCCATAATGAGCCGATTTATTTCTCCTTGATCCAGCAGATTCGTGTTCACGGTACTGGTTTTTGCCATTTGACAGGCACGCACTATTTCCGACACTTGCTCCTTCAGGATCAGTACCCTGTTAATATTCAACAACTCTAAATTTTCTTCACTGATGTTCTTGTCTATTGCATTGTATCATCTGATTTGCTTTCTCGATGGCCTCTCTGGTAGCATTGAAGAGTTTCTCGTTCACAAGATATTGGTGATTGTTGTTCTGTACGACTTCATTCCGACTTCTTAAGATATAATCCCAGTCTGCAGCGTCTGGCGATCCTGCGATCCACTTCCACGCGGATCCAAGCCAATCAATGGAACGTGATTTTCTTGTTTTACTTGTCTGCAACTCATCAAGACGCAGCCTGGTCTGATTAAGATGGAATTGTAACACCATTCTTACAGCTTCGCTTTTCACCTCATATTGTGCTGACTCCGATAGTTTCAACAGGACTGTGTTAAAGTAATCAAGGTCGATTACGTGAATCAGGCTGAAATGTTCATTTATGATCCAGCCACGACCATGTTCTACTGTTACCAAAGGGGAGTTGTAGCTGAAGATATTGAGGCCGGAAACCCGGGATACTAAGATCAACCTATCTTATAATAATTAGAATAATTTTTATTGTTAATACTCTTTCACTGAAGGGGTTAGCTTGGCACATTCACAGGATCTCCGGGGTGTGTTTTTCATTAGAAATTTTGTCGTTATCTCATTTTTATATTAACCGCTTATTTTTGTTAGAAGTCACGACCTGATGAGATCCTGTGAATATATCCAAATATTATGTTCTTAAAATTCTATATTTTATTGGGCTTTTTTATTTCTTGGCTCATTATTATTTCAATCATTTTAATTTTTCATTAGAATTGTTATTCTTTTTAGCCCTTTATATTTGATTGTGCTTTATTTTTGATTGTGCTTTATATTTTGATTGTGCTTTATATTTTGATTGTGCTTTATATTTTTTTGTGCGTTTATTTTTGTGCCTTTATATTATTTTATTTTTTACGTTCGTTTTAATTATAAAATTTTTGTTTTTATTTTTTAACTTTCCATAAAAAACGTTATCGTGTGCCTATTTGTGTGCATTTATTTTTTTTACTGATTTACGGTGGTTCTTAATTGTATCTTGTGAATTTTTCTTCCTGTGTCAGTTTGTACTGTCACCCTATTGTCCTTTTGAACTTGTTCCTTCTTGTACAAAGCTTTTTGTTTTCCCTTGATTTGCTTGTCCCTTACGTATACTATATCACCCTGCTTGAAGACTCTTTCCCGCTTCCTTTTCTTATTTATACGGAGGTTTCTCGTTTCTTGATTTTTCCTTATTTGCTCCCTAACTTCTTTATGGACCCTACTATTAAAATCTGTTAGTTGTTGGTAGTTTATTCGTTGAGTTCTATTAAAAAATATGTCATTAGGCTTCTTTTTAGTTACAGAGTGTACCGTATTATTGTAACGGTCAACGATACTAAGGAGCTCTTTCGGTCGAGTTTCTTTAATCTCTTTTCGGAGGCAACGATAGATTTCTATAATCGTAGAATGGAATTTTTCAACCTGACCATTTACCTCACTCCTTTGTACTGGAGTTTGGTAAAGCTCTATACCTAAGCCTCTAATATAATTTGACACCAATGGGCTCATGAACCCCCTCTCGTTATCTGTAACAATTATTTTTGGTGTTGTAAAATATTGCAAAAGTTTTGCAAGTTTAGCCCTTAGTGTGGTCGACGACTTATTTTTTATATGAAAAAGTTTAGCAAATTTTGAAAATTTATCAATCGATGATAAATACTTTTGCCCCTGAATCTCAAAAATATCAATGTGGACTATTTCACAGGGATAGCTAGGAACTGGTGTTTCTTTCAATGGCGGTACTGGAGGATGTCTATCGTATTTATTTAGCAAACAAACTTCACATGTAGCTGAAAATTTTCTAATATGGCTTGCCATCTTGGGGAAATAATATTTTTCAAGTATTTATTCTCTATTTTCCTGCGCATTCCTATGAGCCCTTTTGTTTTCACGTTCGATTATTTCACAGATTTCGTCATCGCTAGTTATATCCTGGACAATTCTTTGAGTAATTCTGATTTTATATAGCATGAAATGTTCCAAGTATATGTCTTGAAGCATCTGCATATGGTTTTCTGAAATTTTAATTCCATTGATGACCGAGGGGTTAAGGCGTTCTTTTAATGTCCTGGTGAGTATGTCTTTTCCTATAGTAGCCAATGTAATGCAATGTCGCGTGAAACCAGGATGTGGATTTTCCGTCAAGGTGGGCCCACTTCCTTCGCGAATTATAAATTGATTTCGGAAAACATTCAAAGCGACTTCCACATGAGGAATTAAATCAGATGCGTCCTGATTCGCACTATGAACCGTTTGTATTTCACTTGCCGTATTTCAGTGCATGAGCCTTCGTCAGCGTCTGCCATCGCATTTATTGTGCCTTCATTTTCTTCGCTAGTTGCTGCCGCTGTCGAATCGTCGTCAGGAATAGGAGAATCTGTAATAAGGTTTACCTGGCACTGTAATCTTGATAGAGCATCTGCCACAGAGTTTGATTTACCAGGAGTGTAAATCAGCTCGTGGTTATACTCTTCTATTCTGGCTTTCCACTTTGCATTGTAATTTCTACTCCCCAATGCGCAAGTGAGAGGCTGGTGGTCCGTGAAAATTTTGACCTTTTTTGCGCCATATAAATAAGATCTCAGGTTATCTAAAGCCCAGACTATGGCCAACATTTCCTTCTCGTTTGTAGCATAGTTTTCTTCAGTTTTGCTCAACGATCTGGATATGAAGGCGATAGGTCGGTCTTTGCCAGGCTCCCCCTGAGACAGTACCCCACCAATGGCATAATTCGATGCATCCTTTGTTAAATTGAACGTTTTTTCGAAATCTGGAAATGCTAGGATATCAGAAGAGGTTAATAATTTTTTTAAATTGTCAAACGCCTGTAAGGCAGCTGTGTCTAACTCAACGCGTACATTTTTCGACTGGTTTGCCCTAATCTGCGAATGTTCACCCCGTGTGAGATTTGTTAAGGGTTTCGCGACCTTTGCGTAGTTGCGGATAAACTTTCGATAGTAGGAAGTCATTCCCAAAAAACTTTTCAACTCTTTTAGTGTTCGAGGAGGTGCAAGAGCCTCAATCGCTCTTACTTTTGAAGAATCAGGTTTTATCCCTTCAGAAGTGATTACGTAGCCAAGAAATTCCACTTCAGTCCTCATAAATTTTGTTTTTTCCAAATTAACTCGTAAATTTGAATCTGCCAGTCTTGCGAATACATTCCTCAGATGTTCGTCCGTGTCCTTTCCTTTAATCGTACATCGATGTAGACATAGCAGATTTTCCCAATGTACTCCTTTAGGACGTCATCAATCATCCTTTGAAATATGGCGGGCGCATTTTTCAACATAAAAATGGAAGTCTTAAAAATTCATATTTTCCATTCATGGTTGAGAATGCGGTTTTTGGTATGTCTGCCTCCTTCATTGTGATCTGATGAAATCCTGATGTTACGTCGATAGTTATGAAATATTTCGCATATCCTAGGCTGGCCAATGTCGCATTGATGTCTGGAATTGGGTAGGTGTCGGAGACTGTAACCGCATTTAAACGTTTGAAATCTATCACCATCCTGTACTGTTTTTCTCCAGAAGGTTTTGGTTTCTTCGGCACCACCCAAATTGAAGAGTTGTATGGGCTTTTAGATGGACGAATGATACCTTCGTCGAGTAATTCAGCAATTTGCCGCTCTACTTCTACCCTCATATTTACAGGATAAGGGTAAGACTTGGTATAAATAGGGTCCCCAGTTGTGGTTTTTATTTCAGCCAAAACTGTAGTTTTAATATTTGTATTAACACTTAAAGGTTCAAATAATGCGGAATATTTGTGAATAAGAGATTCGATGGCCAACACTGCCTCTTTAGGAACGCCTGCAGTCTCAATACAATGAATGCTGTTGGGCTGCATATTTTTTAGGGGTATTTTTGTGTTCTGGTGAATTGTAAGGGTATGGTTTTTCCTATCTATTACAGCCTCGAGTTGCTTCAAGGTATCGTCTCTTATTATGCCGTCGAATGATTTAAGTCCTGGGAGCACGTAAAAAGTAATTAAGGCATCGCTGCCCACATTCTGGAAAAACTTGCCACTAATTTTTTTGTCAACTTGTATTGGACCTGCCGCTGTATTTTGTTCGCGCCAGTGTCAATAAGGAAATTTAATGATTTTCCTCCTTCGAACTGACAGGTAAGGTATGGTATACTGGAGTAGGGTAAGGTATCCGACTTGTTTTCGTTCATATGAAGAAGGCTGGTGGGCCATAAAATTTGACTCGTCGTTGTTGTCCCGTGTCAAGTTATCGTGTTCGTTTTCCGGTTTTTCTGCCACCAAATTATTCAGCTTTACCTGCTTCGGTACTGCACCCAATGATATCGAAGCTTCTTTTTTGAATGGGTTATTGTTACCAGGACGATTCATATAATTAACCTGTCTGCTTTGAATAGTGCCATCGACTTCCATTTTCTCCACAGGCTTCGATGTTGTTGGCCTGTCAGTAGGTTGAGTGCATCCTCTAAAATTTCTGCGATACTTGTTAAAATGTGGCCTGGTTCCCCATTTATTGTTGAAATGTTGTCGAGGAGGAAGGGGAGGACGTTGGTCCCCGTGTGATATGCCTCCAGATGGTACAACTACTCTACTGGGTGTGGCCGCATGAATTGTTCTATTCCTTAAGGTCAGGTTCTGCATATCTAAACACGATGAATATGCTTCGGGCAACGTCCTCGGTTTCTGTACAATTAACATTCGGGATAGCTAGGCGTCTAGGCCTCGTATAAAAACATCTAAAGCCCTATTCCGGTAAGTTTCTGTCAGGACGTCTACAGTTTCTTGGGAGTAATCGTCACATCTAATCTTGTTTACTATTAGCGACAGCTGATGTTTCACTGTCGCATAAAACTCGTCCAGCTTTGACCGCCTCTGGATCAACTGATTTAGTTGATATTCAAGAGTCCGAATGTCTCTTTTGTCGGCGTAATGGAGAGACAAGACCCTTTTAATCTCTGCCCAATCTCCGTCAAGGATATTGTACGAGACTAGGGCTGAGTCTGCCTTGCCCCGAATCTTTTGCCTAATATGTTGGAGAATGGAGCGGTACAATGGTTTTTCTCTAATCACTTCGTAATCTTTGAGGATTGCTTCAACACAATGAATCCACGAGATATATTGTGAAGGATTTCCTTCAAAAACCTGAAGTTCTCTTACACAATCAGGGAGTCTACCGATTTCCTTTAACTCCTGCTCATTCAAGGGTCCCCGCGTTACTATGACAGATCGCCTAACGGACTGACCTTCGTCCGTCCCTTGTTCCACCTGGCTTATTCGACCCTCAATTCTCTGAAGGTCCTGTTCTAGAGTAGCACCGTGGTTTTCGATCCCGCCTAGTCTCGATTCCACTCTCCTGATCTGCTCGAGCAAAGCATTTATCCCCCCAGTTAGCTTATTCACTTTAGCCGCCAAGGCGTCCATTCTAATCGCAAATTTTTAAAAAAAAATCAAAAAAGAATCGCTCACCCTTGAAATCACAGTACTGGTTGTCCTTACGTAAAATTTATGGCTTAATCTCCTGCACAATTTTGCTGTTAGTAAATGGCGCACAGATTTTATTCGTCTTTACACTTTATGGAAAGTTAATTTAATTTAGCACAATTTAAATTTTTCTTTCTTTTTTTTTATTTTACACAATTTATTGGCACAGTTAGCTAGGCGTAACTTTTCTTAATTTTTGATATTGAATATTTTTGCACAATTTTTTATAATTGCAGTACAATTTTTTCTTTTAATTTTTTAGCACAATTTTTCTTTTTATAATTGTAGTACAATTTCTTTAGCACAATTTTTCTTATTATTTTTCTAGCACAATTTTTGTTTCGTTTGCTGTTGAGGTTTCCCTTACGCTTTGAAAGTTTCCTGTAATAAAAGAAAAAAAAAATAATTAGTTATGTGAATTTTTTGCCGTGTTCTTATGGGAACGGCGACATGTGCCACACACACATATCCTTAAAGGTGGTCAAGGAAGGGCCCTGTTATCCGGTTTGGTCGTCCGCAATCAGATTACGGCAACTTACTGAGGCACGACTTAATCCACAGCGGAAATTTGGGCCTATGGCAATCTCCAGTATGTTCTCATGTGAATACGGGAAAATTGTTACCGTGGTCAAGGAGTGGTTGCCGTGCTCCCATGTGAACGACAACGTGCACCCGAATAGAGCGTACCAAGGCCACTATGTGGTAACTATTGCAGGACCTCAAAAACTGCTAACCAATTGGCTTTATAGGTGGAGGAACGCCGGCCTAGGAGTTTAGGTACGCGACGTCTCTCAGCCAATACACCTACCGCAACTGCTTGGACTGGTCCTTGTTAGTCCATTCGTGATCTCCAGCAATTTTGTTCGTGGAAAGTGGTTCTGATTCACCAAGAAGACTGGTTAGAGATCCTTACCACGGGTGGGGGGAGTCTCTAGGTCTTCTTGATGATCCCGCGTCTATCAAACTCTTTACTCATCAAGGAAATTGATTAGAGATCCTTACCACGGGTGGGGGGAATCTCTAGATTTCCTTGATGATCCCGTGTCTATCAAACCCCTTACCACGGGTGGGGGGAAGTCTGATAGCACAAGGAATAGCCACCTATCACAGGAGCGTCACAAGGATCCAGCCGTCACGTCTTTGTTGCGAAGGTTCCTACATTTAAAGGAATCCTTTCCCAGGAACCCACTATTGAAGTGGGTCCCTGCTCGGGCGCCAGATAACGAGTGCACGGCAGTGCACTCGAAAAAAATTAAGTTGCGAGCCGGCCACTGGCTCGTTGTCCTCCTCTGTAAGAGAAAAATAAAAGATTTAATTATGTTTTTAAGTTTATTACCATTTGGTTCCACGTCCAAATCAAAAGTGAATTTCCATTTACAAAAATATCATTAAATTAACTAGCCTAAGCCTAATTATGCAAACTCAGCGCTTCCCATAAATCCAAGCAAAAGCAATGACTTTTCCACGCTGTGGTGACAGCGAATTTTTATGGGTCAAGTATCAGCATATTCTGTTTGGCTGTAATTACGCAACTGGTTGAATGCACTGAGGTATTGTATATCAAATTGGCTGGCACGTGTAAGCTGCTGGCTAGCGTGTGTTAACTTGCATATAAAATTAAAATTGCTTTATTTCACAGCATAACAACAAAGAATACAAAAAACGAGTGTGCTTTAGACAACACGATTGAAGTAAAAAATTTTTATTATTTTCATTATCGGATACATCAGTAATTACTGTGGTTGATTGTAAGACCGAGACAATAGGCTTATGCTATGAGAAATAAAATATATACATATGTTAACGAATGAAAATTAGAAAGATATCTAGAGAAAACTGCATCGATTGTTGTTCCATGTCTTGTGGTAGGCTCATTTCGGTTATTATTCATTTGTAGCAGTGTTTGAATTGCTGCGGAAGAATTAGTAACAGCACCAATAATTGTGCTGTTGCTGCGCAGTTATAGTAAAATTGATAAATAGCAAGATCAGTAGCAGACACTCGGCTATCGTAGTCGGCAGTCGCTTGTTGCTATCAGATGCGTAAAATAAAATACTCGCAGCAACAGTTCACGATGAGCTATCGTAGTTGGCAGTCGCTTATTGCAGTCTGCTATGTAAAATACAATAGCCGAAGCAACAGTTCACGAAGAGTTGTCGTAGTCGTCTGTCGGCTATTGCTATAGTAGTGATAGCAGGTGCTGTCGTAGTCGACTATCGGCTATTGTTTTATCGGTCGTAGCAGATGCTGTCGCAGTCATTTCACATGTATCTAATATCTAAGTGAATTATTACTAGCACTGAAAACCATTTTTTTTTATTTATTATTGAACATTTGTCTCCCGCTTTTTGACTTATGCTTAATCTTTTTGTTTTTTAATTATATTTGTTTTCTGTAGTATGGAGGGCACATATCCTTGGCATATTTATAGACACGTTTATGAAAAATTGAGAAAAATTTTTTTAATTAAAAAAATTAATGTTTAAACAACTTTATTTAAATTTTTTTAATTTTTTTTAAAAAGTTATAGTATTTCTAAACAAAAATGATTAAATGGTTTTTCATCCTACCTCCTATAGTTTTTGAGATATTTGGTTTCAAAAAACGTCAAAAAAACAAAGTTTGCGTTTATTAAAAGAATGACCGATATATATATTTATCATAAGTATTATCCCCAAATTTTATCAAAATCGCTGCAGCCGTTTCTGAAATAAGGTTCAGTCATATATATATTTTTATATATATATATATATATATATATATATATATATATTTGCGTGCAATTATTGCCCGTTTAATATAATAGGAGATAGGAGATTAGCGAATTAAACATTTTTTTTTCATAAACGGGTCTATAAATGTGCCAAGGATATGTTCCCTCCATACTACAGAAAAAAAATATAATTAAAAAACAAAAAGATTAAGCATAAATCAAAAAGCGGGAGACAAGTGTTCAATAATAAATAATAAAAAAATGGTTTTCAGTGCTGGTAATAATTCACTTAGATACTTGTGTATCCTCATACATGCAACCATTAGCATGTGAAATGACTACGACAGCATCTGCTACGACCGATAAAACAATAGCCGATAGTCGACTACGACAGCACCTGCTATCACTACTATAGCAATAGCCGACAGACGACTACGACAACTCTTCGTGAACTGTTACTTCGGCTATTGTATTTTACATAGCAGACTGCAATAAGCGACTGCCAACTACGATAGCTCATCCTGAACTGTTGCTGCGACTATTTTATTTTACGCATCCGATAGCAACAAGGGACTGACGACTACGATAGCTCGTCTTGAACTGTTGCTTCCAATATTGTATTTAACGCAACCGATAACAATATCTGACTATCAACAGCAATAGTTTTTTAGCTATTTGGAACGCTGATTTGTAGTTCTAATTTATCTTGTAGAAAGTTTACCAAGAGTTGTCCATCTTCGGACGCGAAATTAACATTGAAATCTCCTGCTAAAATTAGTGGCAACGTATGATAGTTTTCTCCTTATTAAGCGTGCGTAAAAAAGTTTTACTTCAATAAAAATTAATTTACCTAACTCCAATAATTTGTCTCGGTTTTTGTACATGATATATAGTGGGATTTTCATCATCAACTTCCATTTGATTATTGTCATGTTCAATCACGATGTCACCAATTATTTGTAATGGTGAACCTCTACAATTAATAAGTATTAGTAGAGGGAGAAAATAGACAAGCAAAACGGAACGCCGCATATGACGCTACGACGCCAGCAACTTTTATGTTTTTTATTTTATTATTATTTATTTATTATTTCTACACATTTTACAATTCATTACAATATTTATATTTCAAATTACTTAATAAAAAACAATTCATTAAATAACTAGAATCTATAGCTCACGGGGAACTAGAGGCAAAAGCAGTGGCGTAGCTAGGGTGGTGCGGCCGGGCGGCAAAATGGTCGTGAAATATATTTCATTTTGCTAGGGTTGTTTGAAAGTCAAAAATGAGGATCTTTTTTTTAGTGAATGAAAGTAAATCTATTTATGAAATTTGAATATATAGATGGAAGTGTTCGCAGATTTGATTTTGGTAGAGTTTCTGAAAGTGAAGGATGAGTACCTTTTTTTGTTTTGCTCGCCAAAATTTTTCTAGTGGTATTTCGGGGGCGGCATTCCAAATGTTCGCACCACTCACCAAAAATGCTCGCTACGCCACTGGGCGAAAGTTGTGGGGGTATTTAACCCTCTAACCGGCAGCTAGGCCTAAAGGCAGGGTTAAGGTAAACAGATAAAAAACCTATGCAACAAAACTTATTTTACAAAAATATTTTTCCCCGCCTATTTTTAAATGTTTGTTCTATGCGACGCTGTTAGTATGATAGCTGTAAGTGAAAGCAGTCAATAGTAACAGCCATTCCAATTGGAAATTGTGTGAAAATTAAAAATTAAATGTGATAAAGTTATTTTTGCTAAAAGTTAATTTTTAAAATATAAATTACTAAAGTGTTTTCCAGTGCTCCAATTGACGTGAAAAATTATTGGTGCGTAGATTATTCATCGTAGAAGGTGATGAAATATTAAAACTTTGAATTCCTAACATAAACTAGCTCACAGCAGTCCCAAATCACATCCACCTTATAGGCATAGTCGCATTTTCTGGAGGTTACCTGTAGATTTTTTCAAAAATCTGACCTCATATTCGGTTTTCTGGCATCAAAATCCGTCGGTAAGAATTTTTTCATAGCAAACAAAAATTGACCGGTTAGAGGGTTAACCTTTGTGTCTACAGCCAAAAAATAATGCGTAAACCTACATCCAACACACCCGGGTATCCCATACGTTTTGTATGTGCGTTTTCAATTTTTTAAGTTGTTAACGATTTTTTCTATATAAAGCGATTATAGATTATGAAAATTAACAAGTGTATCCATACAATATACATTTTTTTACATATTTTGTTCCTTTCTTTTTTTTCCTTATATTGCAATCGGTTTTTTTTAAGTATAGGGATTTTTCCATGATGTGGTTTCGTAGTAAATTCATTTGTTGCACTTAGGAGTATGATAAAACTGCTTGAAAGTCAAATAATTGAAGTAGCCAAAAACCTCTCTTAGTACTGTTGTTCTTCAACCTTGATAACCGGTCTATCACATAGCATCTCGAGAAATCCCCTTCACTCTTCCTACTTGTTATTACTTACTATAACGCAGGTACAAAAGAAAGAAATATACGCCATTCAGAGTTAATTCACAATATCCTATTCATATGTACCACGTACAATCCTAAGCAAATATTGATTGAAAAATAAATATGAAACTACCTGGTGTTACACAAACTCCAACAGTGGAACTGAATGAAGTCATTTTTCTGACTCTATGATTGATATTTTAAAAAAATTGGGTTATTTTTCAATAAAGGTTTGTGTAATAAAAACAAAACCCACATATGACGATTGTTGTAATAAAATTAACCATAAACAGGTCAACGCCTTTCGGAGGACTTAACATTGTTGAAGATATTTACAGGTAGTCCACATAAACAGAGGTTTATCTCTTTTTGTAAGTAAGTCGTAAAGTTTCGTTAGGAAAAAAGACGCAGGTGCACCTATATGAGATAATTTTCGAAGGACAGTAAAAAAATCTCCGGAAAATATTTAAAAATAAATTTTATAACGGTCAAATCCAAGATCTAATAAATTCAAAAATTCTGTATGATTTCGCGCTTAATAATGGTATATATATACATATACATGTTCTGCTAGTAGTGTCGTCAGTTACTGTCAAGTTCATATGTTCCAAAAAAGAACAAATCGGTTGTGCTTCTTTCCACTTCTCAATATAATACTGAAATTGAAGGTCCTAAAACAAAGCCAAAAATGATACTCGACTATAACAAAAGTAAAGGAGGCGTTGACAATATGGACGAAGAGATGGCCTTTGGCTTTTTTTTATAACATTATAGATGTGGCTGCATTTGCAGCTTTCGTGATCTACATGGAAAATAATCCATACTTGAAGACATCAACAAACCGTAGAAGGTTGTTCCTACAGCAGTTGAGTGAGCAATTAGCCATGGCTGAAATCCAGAATCGTTCACAAAATGCACAAATAATGCGAAAGTTTTCGTCACGTAGTGGAATCGAAAGTATGTTTGGCCGCCCAGTTACACCAACCATTGAAAGCCTTCCAGTAAGCGCTCAAGAGCAGCGTGACAATTCTGGCAGAATCAAGCAAAAGGGAAATTTCTTCTTATGTTCCAAAAGAAGAACAACAAGAAAAATCTGCAGAGAATGTCAAAAGCCAGTTTGTGTTGAGCATTCAAAAGATATCACTCAATGTAATAGATGCAGGTCATAAATTATCACTTTTTTATAAAATTATTTTTTTTACAATACATATTATTAATAATATATTGTTATTCTATTTTGAAAACACAAAAAAGTAATGTAATAAATAAAAACTATTTATAATGAAACCCAAATGTTTTTCTTCATTTCTAACTTATAATTTACATACTTTTTTCTAGGGGTAAATCGCAAAAACTGCCTGTAAATTCGGTCCCCAAAGACAAATTTTTTTTTTCAAATATGATAGAAAACAATAAGGGTATTCCTCTAAACGCGAAAACTCGAAAGCATGGAAACTTCGAAAGTTTTCGAGCTTGTTTAAGGGAACACCCCAATTTATGCAAACGAGCAAACGAATGAGAAACGCCTTTTGTTGCCTAAAAATACCTAACTCGTGTCTTTTTACTTCCAAACGTAGTTAAATATGAGCGTGAAAATGAGAGAAATCAACATGTGTCTTAGTTGTCTATCAAAAAAATTAAATAAAAAACTTTAATTTGTTAAAAAAATTATTTTTTGGGATTAATTTTAAACCATTCTTCTTGATTATACATGGACCGATTTGAAACTTTTTCACACTAATATTATAGCTTAATAAATTACTTATCAACTGATACCTATATTGTTGAAATAGAAACATAAAATTGCTTAACTGAATCAAAATAAAAAGTTTGTAGCGAATTAAAATTTGTTTTGAAAATCGAAAAATCGTCATAATTTAATTTTCGTTTTTGACACTTTTTTATCTTTTTGAGAACAATTGCGCTCTTCTCGCTCATATTATTCATTTTCCAACTTTCGAGGCTACTTTCGCATCAAATTTGCCTCGAAAGTTTTCGAGAGTTGCGTAAACTTTTTTTCATACAAATTATTTTCGAGGCTCGAAAATATTTTCGAGTTTTCGAGGCTTTTCGAGTTTTCAGGAATACCCTTAATATTTTAGGAGGCTACCCAAAATTTCAAGTTGATACGGGATTCAGAACTCAAAATATATCAATTTGAAAATGAAAAACACTCCCGGGTGTGTGGGTGTAGACACAAGGGTTAATGATAAAATTTACACAACTATCACAGGGTGGGGTCATAATTATTGATAAACAAACTTAATAAAAAGTACTTGGAGACCGACCATTGATCGGTCAAAAATTTAAATAAAAATTAGTCAAAGTATTTTATTACTGTAAAATCTAGCTTTATTTATAATTTTTAGTTTTATACTTGTTCATTATATTTCGCTGGGAAATACTATGTATGGTAATATATAAATTTTTTGCTACAATGCAAAGTACCACTCCTACTAATTAAATTTTGTCAATTGTTCGAATGAAAACAACTTTTTTATTTTAGTTTAGATCGCGTTTTTTTTTTAAGAATTTTCACTTATTTAAAAAGGCTAAGTACGATCATTTCACGATTTAAAATCGAGTTTAATAACAAGAAAAATAATTAAAATTTCTTGCAGCGCCGACGTTTCGAGGATTATTTGTCCTCTTCTTCAGGGCGTCAATTTATTAACTAAACAACATTGAAACAATTTTTTTAAACATAGTCACAAGTGATAATACAACAATAATAATAAATACAACATAAATTTTGTTAACATAGTTTTTTAAAAAGAGTGAGAGATGGAATTGAGAGAAAATTAAATTAGTTTAAAGCTAGTCCTCTTTTCTGTTCATCGTTCTGTTAATATGTTTCTGTATATGTAGGCTCTCCATCGTCATTCTTATGTTGTAATTTTGTTCTCTGTCGACTATTGCGCCATTGTCGAGGTCGGCCGAATGTCCAGTGTTTTTTTATGTGTTGTGCTAAGGCCGTCGTTTCTTTGTTGGTTTTTATATCGTTTGCATGTTCTCCAATTCTGATGGCAAGCTTTCGTTTTGTAGTGCCTATGTAGATTTTGTTGCACGGCTGCACTTTTCCATTACAACTGATTTTGTATATGACATTAGACTGTTGTTTTGTTTCGATTCGTGTTTTAGTTTTTGCAAATTTTTTTCCAAAAGTGACATAGGTAGTAATATTGTTGGTTTTAATAACTTCTTTTAATTGTTTGTTTTCGGTGATTTTTGGGATGTATGGAACTCGCTTGTATTTTTTTGATTAAGTTATTGTTGTTGTTGTTGTTTTGATTGTTATCTTGTATTGTTGTGGTTTTTTTGTTGTCTTTCTGGCTTGTGACGGTTTTTAGTAATTTATTTATGATGTTTGGTGGGGAATTATTGTTTTTTAGTGTTTGTTTTACTATTTTAAGATTCTTGTATAAAAATGTTGTATCGCTGATCGTTAGTATTTTGTTTATCATATTTTTTGCTGTGTTTATTTTGGGGTGCATTGGTTGGTTAGAGAAATAATTTATTATTCTTCCCGAAGATGTCGGTTTTCGATACCAGTCAAAATTTAGTTTGTTATTTGTTCTGTGTATCTATATATCGAGGTATGTGTTATTTTTTTCCATTTCTACAGTGAACTGTAGCTTGTGATGGTATTTGTTCATTTCATCTAGGATGGTTTTTATGTCATTTTTATTGACAATCGCTAGGATGTCGTCTACATATTTAAAAATTGTGGTAACTGTGATATTTTTGTTTGTCAATGTTTTAATGGTGTTTTCAAGTAAATCGTCTAGGGCTATGTCTGCAATATAAGGAGAAAGTGGATTTCCCATTGGCATACCAAAAACCTGGTTAAAGAGTGTATTCCCTAAAATAAAATAGTTGTTGTCTTTGAGACAAAAGTTTAATATTTTTAAAAAAGAGCGTTTATTGATGTTTGTATGTTTTGTTATGTCTTGCCATTTGTTCATTATTATTTTGATGGCCAAAAGCATTGGAATGATTGTGAAAAGTGCGATTGCATCTAAAGAAATTACTATGTACTTCATTTTCTTTTAAAGTTATGTCTTTCAATTGATCTTGAACTTCTTTTGAGTTTACAACATTGTATTTTTTTGAAACAATATGTTTTAATATATTGCCCATATGTTTGGATATTTTATAACAGGAAACTTGTGTTGTTGATGCAATGGGTCTAAGTAGGACGTCGACTTTATGAATCTTCGGTAGCCCGTAAAGTCTCGGTGCAGAAACCGAATTGCAGAATAATTTTTGTTTAAGTTGTTTGTCTATTTGGTTCTGGTCGTACAAGACTTTAATGATTTTATTATTTTCTTTTTGTAACTTGATTATTGGGTCACTTCTCATAGTCTTATATGTGTTTTTGTCATCAGTAATATCTTTAATTTTTTTGTCATATTCACTTTTATATAAAATTACGGTTTTATTGCATTTATCTGAAGTGGTAATTATTATTTGGTTTTTATGTTTTTGTAGTAACTTTTGTGTGTCACTGTAGATTTTTAGTATGTACTTTTCTACTTCATTCGTCGTGTGTGTGACCCAAAGTGACTCGGAGCGAACCACCTCGATGAGTAGTCACTTATGGAGTGACTTCCTCCGGGATACTCCAAAGAACAAAAATATCCTTACCGCAACAAATTCCGCAAATCGCTCAGGTCACACTAAGTAGTCAAATATTAAAAACGACCACTACAATATTAACACTACACCACTGTAATTAAAAGTCTATTGGGACAGACAAATTTTTATTTTTCGAGCTTTCTCTATCGATTGGAACGAAATATTTAAAAAAAATTACTCCCATAGTACACTACTTAAATATAACATTTAACGTTTTTCGTATGTATGGGAGCTGCCAAGCCCAGTTACGCAATTCCGTTGAAATTCATATAATTTTAAAGCTTATAGTAATCGACACCTCTACACCAAATTTAAAGAAAATTACTCCCATAGTACACTAAATATAACATTAAACGTTTTTCGTATGTATGGGACGTGCAACGCCCACTAACGAAATCTCGTCGAAATCCATTTAACTTCAAAACTTATAGTAACCGACATCTCTGTACCCAATTTTATTAAAATCACTCATATAGCACACCTAATATAACATTTTAACGGTCGAAATCCATTTAATTTCAAAGCTGGTATAGTAACCCACACCTCCTCACCAACTTTTAAGAAGATTGCTCTCATAGCACACTAAATATAACTTTTAACGTTTTTTGTTTGTATGGGAGGTGCCACGCCCACAAATTATAATGCGCCCATTTTTGGTCATAAGATACCTTATAGCGAGTACATCCACCATGTTAAATTCTATAACAACCGCATTGGTAGTTCTCTTATTGTATTATAACGTTTATAAACATTGTGGGATGTGCCAAGCTTTTCATCGAGTTTTACCAGTATAGTAACATAGCATGTTATGATGACTGGTTTTAGTGGTATTATCTATAAAATTTTTATGGAAATCGTCAGTGCCGTTTTTGAGTAATATTGAATCAAAATTTTCAATTATTGAAAAGTGCCACGCCCACTTTTACGATTCCGCCTACTTTTGGAAAAATTTAAGATATTTATGATGTGCATCTGTGTACCAAATTTCATTACAATATCTTGAATGGCTTGCGAGATGTGACGTTATAAAAATTTAAGTTAAGGGCTGTGCCACGCCCTTCTCATAGTCTTTAAAAGCTTAAAACCTACTCGATCTTAATTTTGTTTAGATATGCACCATATCCCTAACTTTTATTAAAATCGCTGCAGCCGTTTTCGAAATAACGTCTGAAAATATATACATATATGGGGAGAAATACGTCAAATGCCCTAGCGCTGCGCGCGAGTGCTAAATTCTGTTGTTTTCAACTCGTGCTGGTGGTACATAAATGTACCTAAAAAAACTTTTCGACACATCATTTCGTTGTATTTAGTCCTCACCTTTCCAATGGTTTTGTCAGATTTCCCGAAATTTTCCATTTTCCTGGTGAAAAATCACAAAACGTGTTATATCTCAAAAACGGTATTTTTAATATTTTTTTTTAATGCTTTTAATCGAAAGCTAAGGTTTTTTTATATTAAAAAAGTTATTTTCCATAGAGTGCTTTTGCAGTTTGCTATGAGAAATACAGCGCGAAAGAGTATTTGTGCATGTATTTTGTTCTAGTGACTTGAGTAATGGCAAGAGTTAAACCAGTCGATGCGCTGAAGAAAAAATTACAGGAACAAAATACATGCGCAAATACTCTTTCGCGCTGTATTTCTCATAGCAAAGAGCAAAAGCACTTTTTGGAAAATAACTTTTTTAATGGATAAAAACCTCAGCTTTCCATTAAAAGCATTAAAAAAAATATTAAAAATGTCGTTTTTGAGATATAACACGTTTTGTGATTTTTCACCAGGAAAATGGAAAATTTCGGGAAATCTGACAAAACCATTGGAAAGCTGAGGACAAAATACATCGAAAGGATGTGTCGAAAAGTTTTTTAAGTACATTTATGTACCACCAGCACGAGTTAAAAACAACAGTATTTAGCGCTCGCTCACCGCGCTAGGACATTTGACGTATTTCTCCCCATATGAGGAATTCTTTAAATTTTCTGGTTTTAGACGTGCACAAATATCGAAAATTTAAAATTGGGAGCACACATCTGAAACAATTTTATATCTATAGTTTGGACATTTCTAAAGAAACTGACCTAAATGACACCCAAAATTTGGGGCGGGACACCCCATTTCCCCCTCCACCGACTAGTTTAATTGAAAACTTAATTCCTCTTAAAGTTGATAACATAAAATTATAAAATTTGGTACACATATTGACAATTGATTGCACTTTCTGTTCATGACAAAAAAAAAATAATATTATTTTCCGATTTATTTATAACTTTTAAATAAACAATTGATGATAATTTTGTCTTCCCAAAATGAAAAATTAAAATTTTTTTGGTATAAGCTTTGAATATATATATATGTAAAAAAATTAAGTGTCCCGTTACTCATTTCAATAGAATAAAATATTTATATCAAACGACCTACGACAAAATCCCATGCGCGCCATACAAATAAGTTTTCAAAAATAAAATACAAAGGAGTGCGAATATTTTGTGTGTTTGCAATTTTGCAAACGCAATTGCGTATTTTATGTTCAAATTCATAAAATCTTTTTTTATTGAAATATTAAAGGCTCATACCAAAAAAAAAATTTAATTTAAAAAAACGAAGCCCTCCAAATTCAAATACAAAAAACGCCAAGCTTAATAAAATTAATGATACTAAAACCCCTACCATGCCATTGAATGGAAATAGATTTGCAAGTTTAGCTGATATTAACGATAGCGATACTGGTTCAAGTAGCAACCATCTACCTAAAGAGCTCAAACCTCCGCCAATATATTTGCGTGAGCGTAGCTCAAATGTTATTGTTTCTAATATTGCTAAACTAATAGGCAATGATAATTTTTATGTTGTGCCTTTAACAAGGGGCAACATACATGATACTAAAATTCAGATTAAAACTGAAAATAATTATCGTACTATTGTTAGAGACTTTGAGTCTAATGGTAAAAATTATTACACTTACCAACTTAAAAGCAGCAAAGGGCTTACAGTCGTGGTAAAAGGCATTGAGTCCGATGTAGATACCGGAGAAATAAAAAATGCTCTTGGCGAGAAAGGCTTTCATGCTAGGGCAGTCTTTAATATTTTCAACAAAGATAGAGTTCCACAACCTATGTTCAAAGCGGACCTCTTACCAGATGCTGCAAAGATTAAGAAAAATGAGATCCATCCGATCTATAAACTGCAATACTTATTGCATCGTAGAGTCTCTGTTGAAGAGCCTTACAAACGTAACGGTCCGGTTCAATGTTCAAACTGTCAAGAATATGGCCACACAAAATCGTACTGCACTCTACGTTCTGTGTGTGTCGCATGTGGTGAACTTCACCACAGCTCCTAATGTGATAAAAAAAAGAACGATGATCCTAATTTAAAAAAATTTATTAATTGCCAAGGAAATCATACGGCAAACTATAGAGGCTGCCCAGTCTACAAAAATTTAAAACAAAGGCAAACTCTGCAAAGAAAAACTGTCCCCTCTGCTCCTCAGCATTTTACTCTAAGTCCAATTATTACAGGTTTGTCTTTTGCTAGTGCACTAAGGTCAGGTACCGCTATGGAACAGAAGATTCCCTTACCAACAAATAACAACCTGGAGATATTAATATCTAACCTTACCCAGAGCTTGTCACAATTCATGCTAGCAATGCAAAATTCTTTTGATAAAATAGTTCAAATGCAAACCCAATCAATGACGGCTCTTTTGACTAAAAAATGAGTGTCATTAAGATCTGTGCATGGAACTCAAACGGTGTTGGCCAACATAAGTTAGAAATTTCGAACTTCCTCTACCGAGAGAGCGTTGATGTGATGCTCCTATCAGAAACCCAATTAACTAATAAATATTTTTTCACCATTCCTGGCTATACATTTTACAAAACCAACCACCCTGATGGCAAAGCACATGGTGGCACTGGAATTCTAATTCATGAGAGATTAAAACATAACTTTTTCGGGTCTTATGACACCAATTATATTCAAGCGACTTCAATTTGTCTACAAAGTCATGGTAAAGATCTAACTTTGACGGCAATATATTGCCCACCTCGTTTTGCCGTAACTGAAGCTCAGTTTATTGATTTTTTTAAAACTTCAGGCGATAAGTTTGTTGTAGCTGGAGACTACAATGCAAAGCTTACGTTCTGGGGATCTCGCATAAGTAACCCTAAAGGTAAACAACTTTATAATGCCATTATTAATAATAACTTCGATGTTGCCAACGGACAGAAACCAAACGCCTGATCTTATTGATTTTGCTATCACGAAAGGAGTGCGTAGGGAGTACATTTCTGTATGCACAAGCTTCGTGTTGGTCTCTGACCACTCCCCTGTTATAATCCACATACTTGAAGAGCCTAAACAGATTGATGACACTCATTGTCTCACAACACCTTTCACAAACTGGCTTAAGTATAAAAAGTACATAAGCACACATATTCATACAAATTATAAATTTGAATGTAAGGAGCATATTGATGATGCTGTTGCCATTTTGAACTCCATTATAATAACAGCAGCAGAAAACTCTACTCCCAAATATAAAAAAATGGAATGCAGCCAATTTTGTCACAATTGCTGAAATTGAAAGATTAATCCTAAACAAACGAAGACTAAGAAGGGAATGGCAACAGAAAAGAATCTTAAACTGGCACTTTTCAGTGAAAAGGAGAGAAATTAATATAGTTTTATTCAAAAATTCTCCTCAAATGGAACAATAAGCTCATCTCTTTGGAAAGCTAACCGTAGTCTTAAAACTCCCACTGAGCCAGAACCACCCATTAAGGACCCTAGAGGGTACTGGGCTAGAAGCGATGAAGATAAAGCTAACGTCTTTGCAGATCATTTAAGTCAGGTTTTTCAACAAAATCCCGCCATTGGTGATCTATGTCTACCCCAGCAAACTCTAAACACACAGTCTATTTGCACAAGCATAGCTCAAAGCGAGGATGCAAGTTTTATCAAAAATAAATTAGTTAGTAAAAAATCTCCTGGACTTGATCGCATTACACCCATTATGCTTATAAATCTACCTTCTCAAACCTTATCATTTATTACCAAGCTATTTAATGCTATAATAGCGTTTGGGCTTTTCCCTTCTGATTGGAAAAAATCTCTAATTATAATGGTCCAAAAGCCTGGTAAAGACTCTATAGACCCATTAGTCTGCTTCTTTGTCTTTCAAAACTTTTTGAAAAACAGTTGCTAGCAAAATTGATGCCATACTCTCAAGAACAAAATCTTATCCCTTCTCATCAGTTTGGGTTTTGGGAAAAACATGGAACTGTTGAACAGGTAAACCGAATAACTAATGAAATAAGGAAAGCATTCGAGCACCGCGAGTACTGCTCTGCTATGTTCCTTGATGTTCAACAGACATTCGATAGAGTATGGCATGATGGGCTTATTTCTAAAATAAGGTTGCTTTTACCCCAAAATGTTCATAACGTATTAGAATCTTATTTAGCAAATAGGCGTTTCAGAGTTAAACATAAAACCTCTGCTACATCTGATTATCCAATTAGAGCAGGACTACCGGAGGACAGTGTTTTGGGTCCCTTTTTGTATGTTTTATTCACATCAGATATTCCCACAGACCATTTAGTTACTTCTACATTTGCTGACGATACAGCAATTTTGAGTCGTCATAAAAATGCTGTAACAGCAATACTTCAGTTTCAATCCCACTTGTCGTCAGTCGAGAGTTGGTTGTCACAATGGCCGAATAAAAGTCAATGAACAAAAATGTCTCCATGTTACTTTTACCCTCAATAAAAGTCTCTCTCCAGCAATATTTCTAAATGGAATCGTTATTCCACAAAAAGATAATGTCACAACCTTGGCATTCATTTGGACAAACGTTTGACATGGCGTAAGCACATAGACGCCAATAGGTGTCAAATGAAACTTAAGGCTGCTAGCTTGCATTGGCTTATAAACAGAAACTCCCCTCTAAGTTTAGAGTATAAAGTTCTCCTTTACAACCAAGTCATAAAGCCAATTTGGACATATGGCATACAATTGTATGGTAATGCAAGTGCATCAAACATTGAAATTCTACAAAGGGCTCAATCTAAAATATTAAGAACTATTACAGGAGCTCCTTGGTTTATGAGAAATGAATGCATTCACAGAGATCTGCACATCCCAATGGTAAAAGTCGAGTTTGAAAGGCTAAAAGATAAATACATATCAAAATTACAAGGTCATGTTAGTCAATTGGCCAGGACTCTTTGTAACACATTGCCATTTTCGCGACTAAAGAGAGCTGACAGAGCGGGTGTTGAAAATAGACACCCATATGAGTCCAGTAATATCACAACCCAAATTCAGCTGGTTCCTCGACTTACATTTTGATCAAATGGGGACTCTGTACCGGGACCTAGATCGTTTCGGGCACTGTCCTCTAGTCATAATAAATAAAAGCAAAAAGAAAACCAACCTCGTCAACCCATCACCACCAGCTGTTTGGCGTGAACCGGGACCTAGCTCGTCTCGGCTGCAGTCCGTTGAGTGGCGAGTGCGGCAACAGAAACGTTGAAGCAGCGTGCTCTTAGACCGCTTTTGGGTGCTAGACCGGGATCCTAGCTTGTCTCGGCTATCACTGCACAATCGTTATCAAGGTACTAGTTACGTGGTGGTAGACAGGGACCTAGCTCGTCTCTGCTACAACGCCAACACAGACCGGGACCTCGCTCGTCTCGGCTGTAAATGAATCAGAAGAGACGCAATAGTCGTCAACTGTACTATAGAAGGGTTGTCATGAACCTGTCGCCACGCCACTGCTCCAACGGGTTATTCCATCCTCACCTACCGCAACTGCAGTAATGAACAGAAGTGATGTTTGTAAAATCTACTTTCAGACCATCTAAGATTTTTGGAGTCCCATTGCAGTTTTAGTTACTTATTATATTTTAATTTGTATATAATTTATAATTTGAAATAGTTTTTATTAGAAATAAGAGCCTATAACTTATTGTTAGTCTTTGATTTAAAGAGATACAATAAATAAATGAAGAGTGAAAAAAAAAAATTTTTTCGTATTGGGAAGACAAAATTATCATCAATTGTTTCTTTAAAAGTTATAAACAAATGGGAAATTAAAATTATTAAATTTTTTTTATCATAAATAGAAAATGAAATCAATTGTCTACATGTATACCAAATTTTATAATTTTATGTTAACAACTTTAAGAGGAATTAAGTTTTCAATTAAATTAGTCGGTGAAGGGGCAAATGTGGTGTCCCCCCATCATTTTGTCATTTAGGTCAGTTTGTTTAGAAACGTCCAAACTATAGATATATAGACAAATTGTTTCAGATGTGTGCCCTCAATTTTAAATTTTCGATATTTGTGCACGTCTAAAACCATAAAATTAAAGAATTCCTCATATGTTGAAAAACATGTTGCGTTTCATCAGTAAAAAATTCGTAGTTTCCAAAGTTATGGCGGGAATTTCGATATAAAAGCACATGCATTCTTACGATTGATTGAGGAATAACATATAAAAAAATCAAAAAAAACAAAAGGTGTTATATTGAAAATATATTGAGAAAAATTTTTTTAATTAAAAAAAATTAATATTCAAACTAATTTATTTAAATTTTTTTAACTTTTTTTATAAAGTTATAGTATTTCTAAACAAAAATTATTAAATGGAATTTCATCCTATCTCCTATAGTTTTTGAGATATTTGGTTTCAAAAAATGTTGAAAAACGTCAAAAAAATACAAAGTGTGCGTTTAATAAAAGAATGACCGATATATGTGCATTTCCACAGGTATCGGCATTTTAGCTGGCCTCGTTTTCGATTTTTTTTTTTTTGAGCACATCCGTCAGACATGGTTTTTCTTGAAGCTAAGACTGTCTTGAATTAATATTCAAGGTCGAACAATTAAAATTCAGATAGCTATTTTTTTAAACTGCATTTAAAGTAAAAAATATGTGTAACTTTTCATGTTTTTTAAACACGGTGCGCTTCAAGCAATATCAAAATCGGTAAAAATTGTCAACAAAGTCTGACAATGCACAATTATTATATAGTGTCCGGAGAGTTCAAAAACATAAACCGCAAAATCGTGCCTGATCATTTACTTGTTTTAAGGCCATTTTGCGTTCCATGAAAAACTGTGAATAAGACATTAAAAATTTAAATTTGTTTATTTTGCTTTTCTTTGTGGACTTTGTAATCAAAAATACTTTTAAAACCCATAAAACCCAAAAAAAAGTACTGTTGTTTTTTAGGAATTTTTGACGGTATTTAATATAAAGCAATATAAAGATAAGCTTTACGTTTGAATGATGCAGTAATTAGTTTCTGTTGCGCCGTCAGGTTGATGAAGTGTTAATTTCGAAATAGTGTAAGCGTTCACAATTAAGTATACGGGTATATTGTTCACGTCTTACTCAAAAATAATTGGAGGTTTTTAATATTTTATTAATGTAAAAACTGTGTTTGTGTATTGTGAATAAATTGTATTTAAGTATATTAGAGGTATTCATCTAATTGTTCAAAGCCCTCGCAAACTGTGCAAGTTGTGCATTTTTGAACCCTGTGCAACCAACTGTCAAAAATCGTATGGAAAGTGTTTTGAACAAGTTGTGCAAGTTTGCACAACAATTTGGTCGCGCAAACTTCCGCTGGTAGTTTTGCAAATCTGTCACTCTCTTTTCCTATACGATTTTCTCAGCAAAAATTTATTGTTTACAAAATTTGTATTTGTCACTGCCACAACAACAACTGCCACAAAATGCACAAAATATTCGATAGGGCGCTCATGAAATAAATCGCGCAAAGTTACCCATTTGCACAATTGTGCAAACCTTCGCGTTTAGATGAATAATAATATTATATTTTTGGGTTTGTAGTTGTGATTTCTATTGCTTTATACAAGGTAGTGCAAAAATATGTATGTATGTAAATATGTTTCATAGATTGGAATTTATAAAATCGGAACCGACCGAAAACATGGGATGTTTTTGACTGCATCTACACTGACTTCAGTAAAGCATTTGACAAATTACCACACAATTTGATTTTGTTTAAATTAAAGAAGCTTGGATTTCCTTTAAGTTTTGTCAGCTGGATTGAATCTTATTTATCTTATCGCTCATATCAAATAAGATTTCGGAGGGTGTTTTCCACCCCATTCAGCGCGGCATCAGGTGTTCCACAAGGAAGCCACCTGGGGCCGCTCCTGTTCGTTTTAGCAATTAATGATGTTACACATGTCATTAAAAACTTGCATCTGCTAATATATGCAGATGATATGAAAATTTACAGGAACGTGAGGGGGGTTGGTGATACTATTCCACTTCAGTCTGACTTGAAATCCTTTGAGGTTTGGTGTTCTAAAAAAACTTACATCTTAATCCTGATAAATGTCAAACTATGATTTTCACCAGGAGGAAAAATATTGTGGAATTTGATTATGAATTAAAAGATAAGAAAATTTGTCGTTAAATTAACTTTTAATGAACATATTTGTAAGGCAAAACTTAACCGGCGTGTCTCAAATAAAACTCAAAGTTGTATATTAAATGAATTCAGTTTAATATTTATAAGGAGTTAAAAGTAAAGTTTAATTTTGTATAAATTGCTCTTCAGCTATTATGCGTTTTAAATTTAATGCGTGGTTTGTTGTTTCAATCTTGTATTTTCCTGTACGCTTGTATGGCCTTTGCTCTATTGAAATTCAAATTGTTCTATTTTGTTCTTTGTCTTTGCTGTCATTCACGTACAGGGATGTATCAATTGCTGAGCTTTGTTTATTGTCAGGGATACGCAGGGGTGCATCAACTGCTATGCTTGTTTAAACGATTCGTAATCATCAACACTCCACCTCCCGTGAATTCCCTGGGGATTCACTACTCAAGTCTAGAATGGCCAATCTTGATGCTGGGCGACGGAAGATACCAGTAGAGGTTTTTACTTCTGCAAATCGTACTTGACCGTCTTTGGCTGGAAATGTTTTGGAAATACGTCCTTTTTTCCACTGGTTGCGCAGCTGACTAGGATCGCAAATGAGCACTAAATCATTAATCTTGATCGGTGTTGTTTTCTCATGCCACTTAGGTCGGCACAAAAGTTGTGGCAAATACTCCAGTGTCCACCGCTTCCACAATCGGTCTTTTAAATTTTGGGCAATATGCCACTGTTTTCGTAGACAGACTTTATCTTCTTCATGCGGCGTCTGTGTAGAATTCACACATCCTAGCAGGAAGTGGTTCGGCGTCAACGGTTCGTCTTCTTCTGCTGTCAAGGGTATGTCAGTTAACGGACGGGAATTTATGATGTTCTCTGTTTCAATAAGTACAGCACGCAGAGTCTCAACTCGCGGGGCTTCTTCGTGTAGTATTTTATGTAAAAGGCGCTTTATAATTCGTATTAGCCGCTCCCAGCATCCACCAGAGCTAGGATTAGCGGGACAGTTAAACACCCACTCAATGCTACGCGCTGTGGCCTCTTCATTGATACGTTCAATATTCAATAATCTCTCAGATTTTATCAACTCCTTCTGCGCGCCGATGAAGTTCGTACCATTGTCACTTCTTATTCTAACGGGAGTTCCACGCCTGTTGACAAAATTGAATAAAGTAACCAGGAAGGCATCAGTGGACAAATTTTCAGCTAGCTCCAAGTGCGCTGCTCTCACCGTCAGACACGTAAAAATGACTGCCCACCTTTTCTCTCTGCGGCGTCCTACAGAGACGTTGAACGGACCAAATAAATCCACACCCGTATAAGTAAACGGGCGGACAAACGGTGTGATGCGGTCTACTGGCAGCTCACCCATC
This sequence comes from Meiosimyza platycephala, assembly GCA_963662105.1. Classification (NCBI taxonomy): domain Eukaryota; kingdom Metazoa; phylum Arthropoda; class Insecta; order Diptera; family Lauxaniidae; genus Meiosimyza; species Meiosimyza platycephala. The sequence goes on from OY759210.1 coordinate 67,628,782, forward strand.
AAAGGCGGCATAGGCTTTACCTTTTCAATTTTGCAACTTAAACAATTGCGTTGTATGGCTTTCAAAACTGATTTGGCGTGCGGGATCCAAAATTTCTGGCGTAGCTCGTTGATTGTCACGGCAGTGAGACGGGCGCCAAGTACTGCTGCTTGAAGTTCAAGTCTAGGTACCGACATCAACTTCTGTGGCGCACAACGTGTTTTTCCGGCAACAAAGGCAACTTCGACTATATCTTTATGAGCCATACGAAAGTATCCGGCAGCGGCAAAGGCATCTTGGCTAGCATCAACAAATATATGTAATTGCACGTCAACAGATTTGTGCAATAAGAGCGAGTAACATCTTTTGATTTCAAACGTATTAACTTTCTGAAACTCACCCCACCAGGCAATCCATTTTTTATGCAAGTTAATTGGGATTGGGTCGTCACAGTTGACTTTACATTTCCATGTTTCTTGTACGACAATTTTTGAATATATTAAAAAATCTGCAAGTAGCCCGAACGGGTCGTAGACGGCCATCACAAGCCCGAGTAGCTCTCTTTTGGTTGGCGCTCGCTGACCATTCAAAACTTGTAATGGAACGCGATGAAATTTGGTGTGAAACTTGAAAACATCTTTTGTCGTGTCCCAGAACATTCCGAGCACTTTCTCGGTAGTTGCTTGTCTCTCCATGTTTACACCCTTAATATTCTTGGTCGGCTGCCCATTCATAATATTTTGTATTTCATGAGAATTCGATACAAAATTTCTTAACTCGAACCCTGCGTCAGCGTGTATGCGGACTACTTGTTGACAAATAACTTTAGCTTCTTTTTTGGTTTGAAAACTACAAACAAAGTCATCTACATAATGCTTATCGATGATGGCGGCTACAGCAGCTGGATAACTGATTCCTTAAATTTTCGGCATTTTTATTTTTTACATACTCCGCACAGCATGGCGAACATATGGCACCAAATATCATGGATGACATGACAAAATGTTGAGGTGGCTTTTCTGAATCTCCATCTCGCCAGAGGAAACGTTGAGCATGTTGGTCCTCTGCACGAATTTTCACCTGAGAAAACATCTCACGGATATCAGCGGCTACTGCAACAGGACCCTCTCGAAATTTAAACAAAATCACCAACAACGGCTTTGCCTGTTCTGGCCCTTTCAACAACACAGAATTTAGTGATGTGTCAGCTACACTGGCTGCGGCGTCAAATACAATTCGCATTTTCTCTGGCTTATGTGGGTTGTGCACTGCAAAATGGGGTAGATACCAAATTGGATATTTTTTCTGCTCAACTTCGTCCTTGTCAAGTTTTCTGGCATATCCCTTCTCCACATACTTCACCATTTCAGCTCGGTATCTTTCAGCAAAGATATTGTCGTGTTTCATTTTCTTTTCGACGGCAACCAAATGTTTTTTGCCCATCTCGTAGCTATTTGGAAGAACAGGTCGAAAGTCTTTCCAAATTAGACCAGTCTCAAAATGTTTACCAATACGTTGTGTAGTACGCTCCAAAATTTTACGGGCCTTCTGGTCAATTAAAGATTCAAGAACTGATGTCGAATAATCAAGTCCGAGACTGTCGCCTTCGAAGTAATCTGCAACAACATTATTTAAATCTGTTAATATTTGTTCCTCTCTAATGTGCAAAACCATTGGTCGTATGGGTAATGTTGCTTTTGTAGGTCCAAATGCGACCCATCCCACTTTTGTTTTCATGACTATTGGATTGGTGTCGCCATCTTGCATAATTGCTGTTGCCACACTGAGATGCACATTATCGAGGCCGATAAGCAAAACTGGTTTCACATTCGTATAATTATGCAAGGGCACGCCATCAAAATGTTTGGAATCCATTTTATTGAAAGACTGGACCGGTAGGCAAAGGTCTCGGATTGTGCGTACATTTTTCAAGACGTATTTCATACCCTCACTACCACCACTAATTTCCAAATTTATTCTCATAGATGTTTCTGTTTTGACTCCCTGGTCATACCACTGAAGTGTGAGTGGATGTGACCGACCCCTAAGGCCAAGTGTGTTAGCGACGTTTTCCTCCAAGATAGTTATGGCTGAGCCATTGTCGAACATTGCAAAGACATCAATTTTACCATTTGGTCCAAAAAGTGTCACTGGTAAAATTTTAAACAGCTGGCTGCATGATGGAGTCAATAGATGTTTAATAGTGGCTGAGCGGCAGAATGCATTGATGGCTGCGTGACAGAGTTGCTGGTTGGCTGCGACTTAGAACGGTTTTCGTGATAAATTTTTGGTCTAGCGACGGCGGCGTTATTTGACGGCTGGACGGCGGCGTATGATGACGTATTTGGATTGTAAATAGTTTCGCTTCGTTCCTCATGTAGACACTGATGATGATAACGGCGACAATTATTTATGCCACAAACTTTTTTGTTCCAACAATTTGCTGTATTGTGACCTTTGCGTAGACAAGCAAAGCACAGTTGTTGTTCTTTAGCCTTTTCCCAGCGTTCCTTAACGCTAAGGGACCGCTGGAAAACTTTACAATCAGCTATCATGTGCCCTTCTGCACACTGGTAACATTTAATTTCATGTTTAGCGGTGTCTTCATTCACATGCATAAGTCGACGCGGCTGTTGGTGTTGCGATGTGCTGCTCTTGAAAGGCGTTGGAACTAAGGATGGCATAAAACCTACAATTTTGGCAAGTTCACATAGCCACACCGAAAAGTCTTGAACCGTAGGAAATGGCCTAATGTTGGCAGCATGTTTCGCCCAGTCAAATTGTTTGTTAGTTGGCAGCTTCGAAACTAGTTGGTCTAGTAATGACGGATTTGCTAAATGCTGATTGCACCCAGCTGACATCAAAAATGCAACTACATTGCGTACCGTGGTTGAAAATTGAATAATTTGTTCTAGTTTGTTTTCTGTAATAGACGGAATATTTTTAATTTTTTGTGATTGAAAACGTACCATCAAATTCGGTCTTCCAAACCGGAGTTCCAGCTCTTCCATGGCCTTCGACACATCATTCGGATATATGAGCATAGAAGACACTGCTTCCCTAGCAGCTCCTGTCAAACACTTATGCAGGCGCATAAGATTCTGTCTGTCGTTGTATCTAAACGCAGCCGTGGTATCTTTAAAATTAGCGTTGAAAAGTGGCCATTCGTCAGCATGGCCCGAAAAAGTTGGCAAATCATATAATTTAAAGCTGGAGCTACCCTCGGCTGGTATCATAGCTAGGTTTTCATCAGATAATAATGGTGTGTTTACATCGCGCAACTGGCTGGCATGCGTTTCGTTGGATTGCTGGATTTGAGTTCGCATTCTCTCTAAATCCCTTTGGCTTTCCTCTGTGCTGTGCTTTAGCCCCTCCACAGACGTCTTAAGTGCATTGATACTGGCAATTATTGCAGTCATTTGTTCGGCAGTGACTCCTGTCTGCGGCTCTATATTTTCCATAATTGTAGTATCAAGTTCCTCGCTGTCTGTCTCACTCGAAGCAGTGTTATTATTATCACTGGCACTCCTCAGGTTGTACGGCATTTGCAAGTATCTTCTTGCAACCACAACTTTTCCGCGAATCCTCGGGCGTACGAAAGATTGAAAACTAATGTAAGGCAAAACTTAACCGGCGTGTCTCAAATAAAACTCAAAGTTGTATATTAAATGAATTCAGTTTAATATTTATAAAGAGTTAAAAGTAAAGTTTAATTTTGTATAAATAAAATAAAAATTCAGTTATTATGCGTTTTAAATTTAATGCGTGGTTTTTGTTTCAATCTTGTATTTTCCTGTACGCTTGTATGGTCGTTGTTCTATTGAAATTCAAATTGTTCTATTTTGTTCTTTGTCTTTGCTGTCATTCACGTACAGGGATGTATCAATTGCTGGGCTTTGTTTATTGTCAGGGATACTCAGGGGTGCATCAACTGCTATGCTCGTTTAAACGATGCGTAATCATCAACAATATTAATCAAATTTGTAAAAAATCCTTATCTCTGCTTTGTTTTATTAAGAGGTGGGCAAAAGAATTTAATAGCCCTTTAGTAACGGTGACTTTATATAATACAATAGTGGGTCCTCACTTAGAGTACGCCAGCCAAGTGTGGTCACCATTTTATAATATTCATATCAATAGAATTGAGAGAATTCAAAAAAATTTTATTCGTTTTGCTCTCAATGGCTAAAATTGGATTGACTCTTTAAACCTTCCTCCTTATGAGGATCGTTTGAAGTTACTACATATGCAATCTTTGAGCACGCGTAGAAATATTGCGGATATACTTTATCTGCATCAACTTGTAACTAGGTCTCTTGCTGCACCAGAGCTTCTTAATTATATTCACTTAAACACTAATCGCAGGAGTAATCGTAACTCTAATCAATTATTTTACCAACCTTTTAGTAGAACTAATTATATGGCTACTGCTCCTTTTAATCGCATGACTACTCTTATTAATAATTGCGATGTATATGATATTAGCTTGTCAAAAGGTCAACTCAAGCTTAGATTGAAAAATAACTATAGTTAATTTTGTAGCTTAATGGTTGTTGGTCCTTATGTTTGTGTTGTCCGAGCCCCACAGCATGATGGGTAAATTTTTTCTAACATTTATGCCTTGGACCATGTTGATAAATTCATGCAATTGCATTCATGCAATTGTATGTTTATATACATATGATCTGGGTGGGTATGTTGAGAAAGTGTGATAAAGCTAAGAAAAAATTATAAAAATATAACAAATTTAATTGCATGTATAATTTTTTCATTTTCCTTAATATGTAAGCTTTTTACTTTGTTTTAAAGCTTCAAGCTAAATTGCTAAGAAAGCTAATAGCTGTAGTAGCTAAACTCTATTATTATTATTTTTATTATGTCTTACCTTGAGTTGGCAGAGAAATATAATTTTTCAAAAAATGGACACAAAAAAGATTTTTGACAAAGTTACTACAACAAATTTAGTTCAGCAACAGTCCGGGCAGGGCAGAAAAAGTTCCACATAACCTAGAGAAGATGCTCGACTATTACGAGAAGCTGTTAAAAACCCATCAGTAACAGCAGCCGATATTAAGGAAACATTAAATTTAATTGTTTCTACGTCCACAATAAAACGACGCATGAATAATGCTGGATTTCAAAATATGTAATTTGGTGAAGAAAAACCCACTGATCAGCTAGAAAAATAAGATTAAGCGATTAGCTTTTGCAAAAAGTATGGTTCGATGGCTCTGGAATTTCGGAAGAAGGTAAGTAGGTTAGGTGAAAGAAAGTTTGAATTGATTGGCAAAAAAAAAACATAAACAAGTGTGGAGAAAGGCGCATTTAGGTCTGCATTAGCGATTTTAGCAACACAATGTTAAGCATGGAGGCGGCTAAATTATGATGTGAGGTTGTTTTAGCTGAGCTGGTGTAGGACATTTGTTTCCATATCAAATGGAGAATGACTGGGTGGACACTGTTAAACAGTAACTTAAAAAAAAAATTTAAATCTTCTGCGATGAAATTTGGACTTAGGGACTTTGCTTTCCAGCTAGACAATGACATCAAGCACACCTTACGTGTAGAAAATCAATATTAAAATTTTAAGCGAAAAAAAATTGGGGTTTTTGAGAAAATCAGCGTTGTTTTTTTCATAAAAAGCGCTTTAACTCCGCCAATTTTCAAAATTTCTTAAAGATTCTGACAGAGAATCAGAAGTTCTATTAGAATCAAAAGACAAAAGTTAATTATTTTGATTTGGATGAAAATGCGACTGTTTTGAAACAATTTTCAACGATTTTTCAAGCTTTGACACTAAAACTTTAAATGGGCATAACTTGGTAAAAAATAAATTTCAATCAAATCGGGGAACGGTATATTTCTTTAATTACTTTGAAAAACAACATATTTAATCAGCAACCAATTCCGCAATTTGAAGTCACTCTGACTGCATGGTTTGAGATGGATTTGGTCAGTAGAATTTTCATTTAAAGTTTTGAAAAAATAGTAATGTATATTCCATTTCCGAGAATATTTATAGTTTCTTTTGTTATAAACTTTTATTTATTTTAATGCAATGGCTTAATCAAAATAAAATTCAAAAATAAGGCTGTTCACAAAAATAGTATTGGTTACTAAAGTTAAAAAAAAGCGACACAACTAATATTTCATGATAAACGCTTTTTTCTTCATTACGACTTTGCATCGACGTGGAATTTCAGCCCAAGTTCCTTTAAACATTTGTCAAAGCTGTTTTCTACGATTCGTTTGATATCTCCTCACAAATTTTCTATCCGATTAAGGTCCGGAGACTGAGCTGGCCACGGCATCACGTCGATTTTTTAAGATACAAACATTCATAAGCTAGTTTACTAGTGTGTTTAGGATCATTATCCTGTTGAATCGTCAATTTTAAAGGCATTTCCCGACTGGCATACGGTAGCATTACATCCTTCAATAAATTAACGTTGACTGCTTTGTCTATAATACCTTTGATCAAATGGATAGGGCCAACGCCAGTCTATCAAAAGTAAGCCCATACTATAATGGTCAGTCCACCATGTTTAACCGTCTTGGTAGTGTATTTGGAGTGGTATTCTGTGTTTGGTTGACAACGAACATACTGCTCTCATATGACTGTAATACGTTGCGCCACTCTTCGGCATTCCATTTCATACAAGTTTTTGCAAATTGTATTCTTGCAACGACATGCTTCTTCGTCTAAAGGTATACTTTCCTGGAACTTCTTGTATTCAAATTATTTTCCATTAGTCGACGACGAATTGTCACAGCACTTATCGACAGATTTGGCTGATTTTTAATCATTTGTGAGTACGCCGAGGGCTGAGTCTCGCAATATCGTGCACTTCGTCTGCCGTCTAATAACGAATCTGACGGTTACCACCACGATTTTTAGGTTTCTTACAATAGGTAATAGCATTAAATATCAGGGCCAGTGCATCCAACCACATTTTCAGTTTCCTTGAAGGTCTTGCCCTGATTCCTTAGTTTAATTATTGATTATATCTTTTCGATTCAGCAATTCCTTCCTCTACCCACTAAAAAAAGGAAGAGTAACTACCTCGATTGCAATAAATTCATATAAGCAAATTATTGAATTACTTAATTACACTTACTTATGGCGGCTTTCTAGAATTTTTAATTTTTTTCAACTAATTACGTAAAGCAAAACTAGTCCGGGAGCCGGTAATCCTGAAAGACCCGTGATCGCGGATTTGAAAATTTTTAATGAAAAATAATAGTTTACACTCAGACGAATAAGATAAGCTCGGTCGTCGTGGATTTAATTGATTGCAAATATGTTTAAATAAATTATGTACATATGTATTATTAAATGGCCATAATATTTTACCGTCATCGCGGATTTTGATAAATCATATGACAATTGATGCGAAATTTCATTAACATTAAGAAAAAATCCAGTCAACCAATTTTTTTTAGTGGGAAAGGTCCGGCATACCTATTTGAAGGGTGTGACAGTGGGAATAATTTCTCCGTCATCACGGACTTTTTTTTTTAATTTACGTGTTTTACTGTTAAATTCAAAAATATCTTGGTATGCTTTATCACAAAAACGATTTTTTAATTATGAAACCAAAAAAAATTTTTTTTTTTTGAATTAGTAAACGGCCAGTTTCTTAAAATATTGTCACTTCTGACAATTTCTCAACCCGCATACCAAGATATTTTTCAATATGACAGTAAAACACATAAATTAAAAAACAAAATGTCGTGCATGAACGACCTTCATAGTATGATTGAGAGTTATTACTGGACAAGCAAACTGCGTTCGAATAAAGGAAGTTTTGACATTTACCGCAGTAAAAAAAAAAGTTTACAAAATCCAAATCTTTGCCTATGAACTTTGAACCAATGACTTAATATTTCCAAATCATGATTTTTATTCGCAACCAGGTTTAATGGAGAATTACTAGTGGAAGTACAGGCCATATCGTCAGCGAACGCATTTATACTGCTTACAAAGTTTTGCGATAACAGTGAGTTTATGAAAATCAGAAAAAGAATCGAACCAAGCACCGAACCTTGAGGTACACCTAGAGCTGCGGGCAACGAAGAGCTCAAAAAGTTATTGATTTTCACTTTTTTTGTCTATTAGATAAGTAAGAGCTGAGCCAATTATAAAAAGAGCCTCTAAAAGTAAAATTATATAATTTTTTTTTTTTTTTTTTTTTTTTTGGGAGAGGTTGGAGAGGAGGAATGCACTCCGCACCATCAGTCAGATCGTCACCAGACCGGTGTGTCGGGCTACCGTGTTGGTATACCGACTAAAAAATCTCCTCTTATTCGAGAATTCATCCCCCTTGGGAAACTTGTTGAGCATTACTTCAGTGGGGTTCCCTCTACTTTGGCGTCCATTGCCATCATCTGTTTTCTAAGCCTGCGTCCAGGCCCCCGTTACCTCAATTTATTACAGTTCAGTAAGCATCCAGATCTCTTTTTTTCTTGTAAAGTACGTTTCCTACGTATGGCGCAATCAACATCCAGTTTTTTTCGCATATCAGCATGGTCGGTACTATATTTTCGGCTGTTAATGGACCGACTCGTCACTGTAGCTCACATCTACTTTCAGTCCAGTTTCTACAATTAAAAAACGTGTGTTCCGCGTCATCAATTCTACGTCGCGTATTGAGGTATTTTTGAAAATATCCGTGTCCCGATAGAAACTGTGTGATGTAGAAGTTTACTTCGCCGAAACTTCTGTCTAACCAGCTATTCAACTGACGTATTAGTCGCGCTATCCAGGGTCCAAAAATTTGATTTTGCAACCTTTCTTGCCAGCTTTGTATGGTGTAAGCTCTGGCATCTTGGTTTGTCAGCCGGTTTTCAGTTTGGCTTTTCTGCTTTCATAGTCTTTGGCGCTCCAAAACTAGTGAGTCGATTGGTATTGTTCCACTAATTACGGCTTGTGAAACAGTGCGGTACGACGAGGTTAACCGCAGTGCTGCTGTTTTTTGTAACGCTAAGAACTTTCCTGGGGATGTTTTTTTTACCACGTCTGCCCATACCTCGCACCCGTACACCAATACTGCTTGAGTGGTAGCCATAAAGAGCTTATGTTTACACGCAGTTGGTCCGTCTGTGTTTGCCATTAATCGCGACAGTGATGCCGTTGCTTTAGCTGCTTTACTAACCGCATGCTGTATCTGCGGCCAATAGGTCCACTTAGAGTCTAGCCTTACACCCAGATACTTAACCGCTTTCTTGGTGGTGAAAGTTTCGGAGATCGTTCTCATCGGTATTTCTGTTGCTATGTGCCTTTTTGTAAGGATAAGCAATTCTGTCTTTTCAGTGGCTAGCTTGAGACCGTGGTTATCTATCCATGTCTACGTTCGTATCATGACCTGATTTAATTTCCGTTGGGCGTCATCGGTATTTCTAGCGGTTATAACTTCTGCAATGTCAACTGCGTAACCGACCAAACAGGCGTCGTATGGCATCTCAATACGCAGTATTTCGGATGGAGCCCTGCGCCACACCAGAGGTTATTTGCTTCCACTGCTTGTATCGTAGACCAGTGTTCTGTTTTTTAGGTAGCTTCGTACCATCCTCCTCAGATATTCTGGAACCCGGAATCGGTTTTCTAGAGCATCTATCATGTCGACCCACCTAGCGCTGTTAAATGCGTTCTTTACATCCAGGGTCGCCAAAAGGACCATCCGTTTGCTGTGGTGATTCCCGCTCCAGGGAAGCCATATTGTTTGTTTGACAGGCCTCCAGAGTTTTCTATTGCCTGTGATAAACGTGCACCGAAAAAAAAGACGGTACTAAATTTGAAGAACTGCCATCCTCCGATTTAGTATAAAAATGTTCCTTAATCTAAGTTATTTTTCCTCATATTGATGAAAATATCGTCTCATTTAGTAATTGAGTCCTTTGAAATGAGTTCATGTTTCATTAAAGCAAGTCAACGCTCTTCCTCAAATATAGAGTTTGTGGTTTTAGTAAAACTTTCCTTTGAAATAGTAAATTTTTCTTTGGGAAGAATTTTTGAGGACAACTTGTTCCTCATTTGAATAAAAACTTCCTCAATCTTATGGAATGTTTTGTTTAAGGAAAATCGTACTCCGTTTTAGTTAGTTTTTTCAAAAAATTTACTATAACGTAGGAAAATTTTCCTTAATAAATGAGTGGGAACACTCGCTGCTTTACTCGCTGAAATTAATAACTATTCTTCTCGTAAGTATTCTGTTTTTGCCTATATATTTATAGTTCTCTACTTGTTTTTTAAATAAAAAAATAAAAAAATTAAAAAAAAAAAATTATGTCGTCGCTGGGATATGAACCGAAGCTTCCCTGATCAGACAATGGTTGTTACATGCGCAGTTTAACAACATCATTTTAGTATGTCTTTAAAATGCTGTCGGTGGCTGAGTTGGGTAAGATGAGCATCTTTGAACAGTGGCTTGGCGCTGAGAACACAGGTTCAATTCTCTGAGCGGGGTAACAGGTAAAAAAAAATTTAAGTTCTTCTTTGAAGTTTTAAAAGCGTATTACAATTAGAATAAGAATGACTGACAATGTGTAACCAACAAATAAGAAAATAGAGGAAATAGAAAATTAACAAATTTTTTTTGAAATCAACGAATTTATTTTAAGTAAATTTCTTTCATTTAAGGATACCTTCATCCTTAGAAAAAGTAAACTTTTCCTCAGTTTTATAACCTTGTCCTCCCATTGAGTAAACTTTTCCTTATTTCAAAGCCAACATTTACTTGTACTAAGGAATCCAACTTACTTATTTTGAGGAACCCATGGCTTTAGCTCGTATTGAAGGACATTTTTTCCTTACATTTAGGCATTTTTCCTTAAACGGAGTAAGTTTTTTTTTCGGTGTGGTTTCATGAACTTTTCTAGGAGCTTTCCTGCTGTATCCAACATACATAATGGGGATGGCGCTTCTGGATCGCCTTTGCCTTTGCTGATAAGAACAAGCTTTTGAATTTTCCAAACTTCGGGAAAAAATCCTTCCATCAAACAGGCGTTGTACATTTTAAGCAGTAGCTGTGGTCGCTCTTTTGCGATCATACGAAGTATCTCAGATGGTATCCCGTCTGGGTCTGTTTTTCATTGAGTTGTGTAATGTGTTATGTTCTGTTCTGATTTTAAGTTTCCTACTTTAAAAAAATTTGGTGTATTAAGACGCACCGCTCCAAAGTGGGATGGCTAAAGAGCCGCACTTTTAATGAGATATTAAATAAAAACAAAAGCGTAATCGCTCTTCAAGTTTCTGATTAATTCTGATTTATTTGGTAAAATTCCTTAACTTATATATCATATTTACAAGTATTTTTGCTTAAAATTATTTCCCTATATTCAAATGTTTTCCCATTATTTTAAAAACACCTCCTCCATTATTTTGTCCCTTTGCTGATCGCCAATCAATTGCATTTTTGGTCGATCATAAATTTTGGGTTCCCATAAGGAAATCTAATACATCAACAACAACAAATACTCAGAATTTTGGCCTTGGCTAAAATATGTCATTGGCACTTGATGCAATTCAATAAGTGCAGTTGCTTTGCTTATGCTTAAGCAGTGTATTCAAATGCAGTTTGTTGTTGTTGTTGTTTTGGTTTGTGTTACTTACCAAATACGTAAACAGCACAAGCCAAGAGGGGTTGAAAATAAATCAAAGGAAATATTTATTTTCAAATTCAAAATTTGTACTTAGTTTATTTTTGTTTACATTAAAATTGGTGGGAAAGTTAAAATTTGTAAAATTGTTTACTATTCGCCGTAAATCTAATTTTACGAGTTTAGTTGGTGGTCTAAGGTTTTTTATAATGAGTTATTTTATTGTCTTTTTTAAAAGTGGTGGTTGTGGTAATAGTGACTATATGAGTACACTATACCCTAACCCATAAGCGAAATTTTATCTGTCAAAGTTATATTTTTAAGATGGTGGAGTTTTATAAAAATTACATCATTGGGAATTTTTATGAAAATGTACTTTCTAATGTCAGTAATATATATGTTATCAGCAACTATTTTAGAAATAAAATATAATATAAAAATTCATTCAAGTATTCATTCAGTTAGGATAAGATTTATCATTACAAGTGTTTATATACTTCAAATTTAATTTTAGGTATTCTTATCTGTAGATATAATATAGTGTATTAAAAATTTTAATTAAAGAAGTTACATATATAGTAAAAAGTTAATTTTTTGAATTACAAGTGGAAAGTAAATCATTCATAATATGAGATTTTAAATTATATTAACTAATAAAGTTTTAAATTGAAATTAGAGTTTAATTAAATTTTTACGTGCTTACAAATTTTTTTAACATATTATTATGAAATTTCTTATGTTTATTATTAATGGCTATAAAGGAATTAACTCCTTCTCTACTAATTATTTTATAAGGTCCGTGATATGGACTTTGGTTTTTCTTTTTATTTTCTAATTTTACAAAAACTAGATCTCCTTGTTGGAAATCAGATATATTAATTGTTTTGTCGTATTCAATTTTTCTCTTTTGTTTGACCATTTCAACTATTGTTTTTGCTTTGGCTTAGATGTTTTTAATCTAATTTTTAATTCGTTAGCGTAATTTTCTATGTTGTAAACTTTACTGTTGTCTTTTGTTAAATCACTTGGAAGTGTTGGTAATTTTCCGAAAACTAGTTCATAAGGAGAGTAACAAGTGTCCACATGTGGAGTTGTGTTATATGCAAAGGTACATATAGTATGGAATCCATTTATCGTCTGCGAAAGTAAGAAGATACTCGTTAAGAACTCTGCGGTTCCTTTCAAGTGCTCCTATTGTTTCGTGAAGATAAGGTGCTGAGAAAATTTGTTCTATTTTCAACAAGTTGCATACATTTTTCATGATCTCATTTGTAAACTCAGTTCCTCTATCCAATTTCAATGTTTTAAAACAACCGTATTTTAAGACTAATTGTTCTACAAGTGTTGTCGCAATTGACTTTGCGTCTTTGGTCTCTATTGAGTGTGCAATAACAAATTTATTAAGATCACATTGCATTGTGAGTATGTAGCGGTAACCTTTTGAAATTCTAAGCGGTCCCACTGTGTCTATTGTAATTGTTTCAAAGCAAGTAGTTGGTGTGTCTGTTATGGTCATCTGTTCTTTAACGTGTCGAGTTTGTTTGTTAAGAGCCCAATTTTCACATTTGTTAATGTAATTCTTTACCATCTGTCGCATATGCTTCCATACATAGCGCGGTTTTAATTTTAGAATGGTTTTCCTAATTCCTAAATGTCCTCCCTGTGGTGAATCATAGAATTTTTTAATTAATTTGTTTTGCATGGACTTATTAGTAATTCTTTTAGGGGGTCTATATATCAAAATAGTTAGCGATTTCCTACTTTTTTCATAACTTTTCTGCTGCAGCTTGTTATATAATTTTTTAAATTCTTCTTTATGCATAAATTCAAATATTTTATCTTCTTCATCTAGCGCTAGTTCTTTGAATTTCAATTTATTCATTTTAGATACTAATTCTTCAGGATAAACTCTAGAGTTGCTGAATCGTCATTAGACCTCGCATGCATATTTTTATTATTTTTACTTGAAGATGGCCTTATCGAATTCGAATCTGGATTCGTCGATTTATCGCTACTTCCTACGTGCACAATATCATTTATAATTGTGATACATGTATCTTTTTCATTTAAATATCTTTTATCGCTTAAATCAAAATGTAATTTCTTTACATTCCTGACGTCAGTTATGGAAGTGCAATCCCATATAAAGAGTTGGCCATTCTCATGCTGAGATATACATTTCTTCTGATCTATTTGATTTTACTCTTTTTTCTTACTACTTCTCCTTGTAGTTACCATGACTTTATGATTGCTCGTTTCCTCTCTAGGTATTAACGTTTTAAGTATATCGGAATCTACTATTCTCGATAATGCATCAGCATTAGCATTAATTTTGCCTTGCTTAAATTTTATTTCAAAATCATAATCTGAAAGATCGAGTCTAATGCTCGTCATTTTTGATGAAGGATTTTTATGGCTAAACAATGAAACTAAAGGTCTGTGATCTGTCACAACTATGAATTTCTGTCCATACAGGTATGGCTTAAAAAAATGTATACCCCAATGTATTGCTAGTAATTCTTTTTCAATTATAGGCATGTTAATGTCATGTTTTTGTAAAGTTTTACTTGCGTATGATATCGGTAGATCTTGTCCTATTTCACCTTGTGATAATACTGCTCCTAAAGCGTAATTTGAAGCGTCAGTCGTTAAAATGAAAGGTTTAGTGAAATCAGGATATTGCAATATAGGTGGTTCTATTAATTTCTGTTTTAATGCCTCAAAAGCTGTCTGACAATGTGTTGTCCAATCAAAAGTTTGATTTTTCTTTAGTAATGAATTTAAACATTGAGCTATTGTTGCAAAATCTTTAATGAATCTCCTATAGTAATTACAAAATGCTACGAATCTGCGTACTTCGTCTGCATTTGTTGGAATATGATAATTTTTTATTGTATCATATTTTGCTGGATCTGTCTTTATACCGTTCTGTGTAATTAAATGTCCTAAGGATACTACTTCTGGTCGTAAAAATTTGCATTTGCTTGCATTTAATTTTAAATTGTACTTTGATAACCTGTTAAAAACTTTTTCTAAATTATTGTTGTGAAGTTGGAGACTATATCCAAATACTATTATGTCATCAACATATAAAAACGCTTCTGAACTTAGTCCAGTTAGTGTTAAAGTTAGCATACGTTGGAAACTGTTTGAGGATATTTTTAATCCGAAAGGTAGTCTTTTAAATTGATAGTGACCATCATTGGTCGAAAAAGCTGTTAAGGGTATTGAATCTTTATCTAGAGGTATCTGATGAAAAGAACTTGTCATATCAAGTGTAGAAAAATATCTTGCTCTACCAAGTTTATCTAAAAGATCTTCTATTCTTGTTAATGGAAATTTGTCACTTACTATTTTGTCATTTAGTTTTCTGAAATCGACAACTAAGCGCCATTTTTTAGAACTAATAATAAAGGTGAGTTATATGGGCTTACTGATGGTTCAATTATGTCGTTTTGTGTTTCTGTTCATGAATCTCTGTGTTATGTGTATGTGGTAATCTGTAGTTTTTTATGCATGTGGGTGTGTTGTCTATTGTTGAAAGCTTTTGTGTATAAAAATTGTTTATAGATAATTGTTCGTCTTCTAAATGAAATATATTTTGATATTTTCGAAATATGTGTATAAGTGAATGATTGGGTGCTATGTCCAGTTCTTTTAATACTTTTTTAAATCTGTTATCATCTTGGTTTGTATTCTTTCGTAATATGTATAGTTTGCTAATGGTTTGAATTTTGAAACTCTTAGCGTTAGGGTTCCTTCATTTGTAATTCCTGTTAGCCAACATTTATTTTCTGTCATCAAATTAGTTTCATTAATATTTTCTAATTTGCAGATTGAAATATCCGCTCCTGTATCAATTAAAAGTTTCAAATTTTGTTTTGAGTTTTTTCATCTGACAATGATGTAATTTGTATTATTATCCGAGATATTGTAAATCTTTAATTCTGCTGTCCCAGATGATCTTCCGTTGAGACCTCCGAGCGATTTTCGTTTCCCGGTGTATTGTCACTAGCGACATATATTCTGTTGTTATTTTTTTCGATTCCTATTGTTCCAATTTTTGTTATTGGAATTTGAATTTCTGTCATTATTATTATTGGAACTGTTTGAATTGTAATTCCCTCTGTTATTATTATTGTTCCTGTTATTGTTGTAGTTGTTTCGGTTCTGTCTGTTCCCGTTATTGTTTCTTGGGTTGTAGGAGTTGCATAATTTTGTTGTCTGTTGCCTGTACTATTGTTTGACCCGAAATACATTAATTGATTTGTTGTGTTTATGCTTTTCTCTAATTCTAAAGCTATAGTCGTTGCTTCTGCAAACGTCTTTGGTTGCGATGCAAATATTTTATTTTTTAAATCGTCACTTAGTCCATTTTTGAAAATAGTCAATGCATAACCGTCGTTCAATGTTAATATTAAATTTCTTTGTTTATCTCTAGCTCCTGCTGTTAGTTCATTTGTTTGTAGGCTGTTTAGTTCTGAGATAAGGGTCAGTTGTTTGTCTTTGAAATTTGTCACAGTGCTGTTACGTTGTGTCAACGTTGAAAGCTGTGTGTGTATTTGTGTAGAGGTTAAATTAGTTTTGTATGCATTGTTGAGAGCTGTTTTTAATTTTTGGAACGTATCTATACCAGTAGTGTAACCTATGGTGGTTTTGACATTTGTGGCTAATTTTACATTTACAACAAGGTTTATTAGTTTTTTCTTGTTGTCCGTCGAGTAAGTGTCGTAAAGCAGTTCTATTATTGTAAAAAATTCATCCAAATCTTGATTTCCGCCAAAAATTGGAATGGTTTTTAGACTGAGTTCAATATTAAAATCAGCCATGTTTGTGTTTTCTGTGTTTTCGGTGTTTTCTGTATTTTCTGTGTCGTTTGCCATGTGATTTAACAAAAGTTTTTCAGTGTCGTTAAGTAAAATTTAAAATTGTTCGCGGAGTTCATAAACTTCTAATTTATTTAAAAGCCTAGCTGAAAAATCAAAGTTCGACTTGTATCGTTTTAAAATTTTCAATTTTTGTTGTACCGTTTCTTTCGTATATTTTCGGTTTATTGATTTCTTTATATTTGTTTTAATTGCTTTAACCTCTTCAAATATTTTTTTTAGATTTTCCATGTATGAGTAATTTAATGAAAAATTTTATTTAGAAATATATATTTTTTTTTAAATTTATTTATGTATTTAAAAACATATTTATATTTTTGTTTTTATATATTTTTGATTTTACTGATCATTATTTGTACGAACTACACACTCAGAAAAAAAAACATTGTTATCCGAAGAATTTTTGAATTCTTGAAAAATTGTAAGCTAAAAATTGTTGACTCGTTTTTGATTTTTTAAGAATCAAACTATCAAAAAAAATAAAGTTCTTATAAAAAGTATTTTTATTTTCTTAAACATTTTTAAAAACGGAAAATTGTTGGCCCAATAATAAAATTTTTGCGCTACGTATTTTTGTGATCGTATTGGCCTTTAAAAATAAAATTGTTAATTCAACAATAAGTTCTTCAGTTTACAATTAATATCAAGAATAAAAACAGTTGGCATAACAATGAAAAATATGAACGTTTTTGATTTCAAAAACTAATTCTCGGACTAAAAAATAAAATTCTTGCCACAACAATTTATTCTTAAAGTTGTGAAAAACTGACTGTAAATCTGTCACTTCAGAAAAAATTTATGACTTAATACTTAATAACTTCGAAAAAATAATAAACAAACACTTTTTCCCATCTACAATGGAAAAAGAAAGTGTTTTTGGCGATATATAAGAAAATAATATCTCCCGAAATTTGTCCCGGTAATTATAACTTTTTTATTATATCATGATAAGCTCACTGATAACATTCTTTTTTAGATTCAAGACACTTTTTCGTCTTCAGTTTATTACATACGCTCATACTACCGCCAAGGATAAGCAAAATATGTAAACCGTTCATTTCCGATGAAGATAAACTCAAACTCTAAGCTGTTTCTGAAAAGCTAAAGTTGCAGCCAAAAACTTTTGTGGCTGGAGAGTCTTTAGAAAGTTTTAAAGAATTTTTAAATCAGCAACTCGTTCTTGAGACAACAATTTATTTTTTCGAAGTGTTGACCATTTTTATATTTAAGCCAACAATAAACTACTTTACAGCTAACATTTTTTATTGTTAAGATAAGAATTTAAGTTCATTTTAACCTACGGAAATTGTTGGGCCAAAGTATAAAATTGTTGGAATTACAATTTTTTTTTCAGAGTGCATGCTTCCTAACATATTTCTTTATATATATATATATATTGATTTTGTATCCTATGTAAAGTACTATAAGTATGATTATTATTGTGATTACTGCGGTTGAACTAATTGAAGTAATGTCAGATTTTGTAAGGACCGATCCTATATTGTTGTCGATGTTCTCGTTGATGATTATTTCATCTTTACGTTGTTTGTCAAACATAGCGAGGTTGTAAATGGTGTTGGAGAAATTGGGTATCATAGAAATTCATTGTTTAATTGATGATGTTGTTTGAGTTAATGGTAATGTTGTTTGTTTTTTAATTCAATCTCTTTTAGAATCTTTTTTGTCAATTTAAAAATGTCGTTATGAGTTTTTAAGTGGCGTTGTATGTGACGTGTGTCTTTTTCGCATACAAAGCAAATCATCTTAACAGCCTTTGGTCCTGGTCGCCTTGTTGATTTGTTGTTTTTCTAAATTTTCCGTGATTTGCGAAAATTTTCGCTAAACTTTTCTACGTCAGAAGTCCAGTCCGTATTTGGCAGGATCGCCATGTAATGTGTTTCCTATATTAAAATGTTTTCCCATTATTTTAAAAACTCCTCCTCCATTCGATCAAAAATTTTGGGTTCCCATAAGGAAATCTAATACATCAACAACAACAAATACTCAGAATTTTGGCCTTGACTAAAATATGTCATTGGCACTTGATGCAATTCAATATGTGCAGTTGCTTTGCTTATGCTTAAGCAGTGCATTCAAATGCAGTTTGTTGTTATTGTTGTTTTGGTTTGTGTTGCTTACCAAATACGTAAACAGCACAAGCCAAGAGGGGTTGAAAATAAATCAAAGGAAATATTTATTTTCAAATTCAAAATTTGCTTACATTAAATTTGGTGGGAAAGTTAAAATTTGTAAAATTGTTCACTATTCGCCGTAAATTTAATTTTACGAGTTTAGTTGGTGGTCTAAGGTTTTTTATAATGAGTTATTTTATTATTTTTTTAAAAGTGGTGGTTGTGGTAATAGTGACTATATAAGTACACTACAGTTGACAGCTTTGATTAGCTCTTCCCCTGTGAATAATTCTGGGTGGTCGTCGCTGGTCTGCTTACTTATATGTTTCAGTGCGTCTAAACTCGTGTATTGGGAAGAGAGTATTTATGATGTATGATGATGCAAAAACTAAAGTGGCCCCTTTAAAATCTGTGTCCATCCCCGTCTCGAACTCTGTGGTGCGTTGTTGTTGTCCAAGTTATTGACCCTGGTAAAATCGTCGGTAAGTGCAAAAATCATCAGAGCATTCGCATGGTGTGATTCCGAAATCGTATTGGCTCTCGTTTCCGCCTCGTAGCTGGGCAACCTTTGATGCAAATCGAACCGCTGCCATTTTGGAGGCCATGCCTAGATATTCGTGACGATACGTGCCATCAGACTCAAACCCCGCTGACTGTGCTTCGCGCGGTGCACTACCCTCAAATCTATTTAATCATAGCCTATGGTGGGCCGATTCACCCTGGTTACGATTGTCAAAAGAACATTGGCCCAAATCGAGTTTTTCACCTAACATTTCTGAAAGTGAATCGGTTTAACGCGAGGAAAAGTTGATTCCAAGGCATGCGTTGGTCTCGTCGGTTGTTAGTCATATTTTTCGCGTCCTTATCAAATCATTTTCGTCCTGGTATCGCTTACAAAGAGTGGTTGCATATATACTACGGTATGTCTCCAATCTAAGACTCAAATCCAATATTCGAGCTACTAGCGGTTTAAAATTCGCTGAAATTCAACACGCTAGAATCGCTATTTTAAAATTTGTTGAATCTAACTCCTTCGAAAATGATATTCAGCACATGCGAACTACAAATCAACTTTCATCCAAATTAAAACTTTTGAGGTACTCAGCATTTTTGGACAGCGCTGGATTACTTCGTGTCGGTGGACGTATCAAACATTCAAGCGTGTCATTCTACATAAAACATCATATCATTCTCCCAAAAAATAAATCTGTTTCCTCCTTAATAATTACAGATATTCATCAGCGCTATCTACATGCGGGTGTGTCTGAAACATTTGCCTTTGTACGACAAGAGTTTTGGATAATGGGCAGCCGAAATCTTATTAGAAAAATTATCCACAGTTGTAAGCCATGCTTCATGCAGCGCAAACTTACTAGCCTGCCGACTCATCATGTCAAACCGTGCCGAACATTTACTAAGACTGGTTGTGATTATGCTGGTCCTTTGAGGATTAAATTATCTCGCTGCCGCAAAGCTAAGACATCTAAAGCCTACATAGCCCTCTTCGTCAGCATGTCAACGAAAGCTATCCATCTGGAGTTGGTGACTGATCTCACCACCGATGCCTTCTTGCAGCTCTCTGTAGATTTGTTTCGCGGCGCTGCAAATGTTCTTATATCTACAGCGATAATGGGACAAATTTTCAAGGAGCTCGTCGGTGCTTAACAGAGATGCACAAGTTGACTTTAATGCAAGCCCACAATGACGTCATCGCTGCCACGCTTGCCAAAGATGGCATTGCTTGGCACTTCATTCCCCACTCAGCGCCCCACTTTGGTGGAATTCGGGAGGCGGGCGTTAAGCCAGTGGAATTACACTTGCGTCGCGTTATAGGCACCTCAATTTTAATATTTGAGGATTTATATACCATACTAACTCAAGTACAAGCCATATTAAATTCTCGTCCTTTGTGTTCTATGTCTGATGTTTCCGTTACTTAGGCATGTAAATAATTTCTAACTATGCTCATATGATGGTCAACGTGTGTTTGTACATATGCATGTCATATAAAGTTTGACTTGCTTAAATCGTATGATCTCTCTCACTTGGATTACGATCGCTGAACGAAACACACGTTGGCCAGACTAGAGAAGTATATCATACACAAAAGAGTTAAATTTATATTTTTATAACTATAGAATACAATTCTAATCAAAATGGAACTGAGATTTGTTTTTTCATCACCAAATCCTATTCAAATATTATAAAATGGTGACCATACTTGGCTGGCGTACTCTAAGTGAGGACGCACTTTTATATTGTATAAAGTACCCGTTACTAAAGAGCTGTCAAATTATTTTGCCCACTAAATCCAAGCAGAGATGAGTATTTCTTATAAATTTGATTAATATGCTCATTAAAACTTAATTTAACATCAAAATGTATACCTAGGTCTTTGACTAAATCGACCCGACATATTCTCTTATCTTTTAATTTATAATCAAACTCCACAACATTTTTCTTCCTGGTTTGGCATTTATCAGGATTAAGATGTTATTTTTAGAACACCGAACCTCAAAGAATTTCAAGTCAGACTGAAGTGGAATAGTATCACCAACCCCTTTCACGTTCCTGTAAATTTTCATGTCATCTGCACATACTAACAGATGGCAGTTCTTAATAACGTGTGTAACGTCATTAATTGCTAAAATGAACAGGAGCGGCCCCAGGTTGCTTCCTTGTGGAACACCTAATGCCGCGCTAAATGGGGAGGAAAACACCCTCCAAAATCTTATTTGATTTGAACGATTAGATAAATAAGATTCAATTCAGGTGACAAAACTTAAAGGAAATCCAAGCTTCTTTGACTTAAACAAAATCAAATTATGTGGTAATTTGTCAAATGCCTTACTGAAGTCAGAGTAGATGCAGTTAACTTGCCCACCAGAGTCTAAAAAGCTTAATGTAAAAGAAGTGAAATCAAGAAGGCGTTCCAAATTTTTTGGTATCGATGATAACTTCGCTACGGGCCTGAAAATGGGGCTTTTATATGCATTTTTCCAAAATTTAGGAAAATAGCTTTTTAGCGATTTATTTAATAAAAAACTGAGGGGCTGACTCAGCACAGCGCTACAGTTAACTAGTACTGTCACAGGAATACCATCAGGTCCGGAGCTGAAGTCATCATCAACAGATGAGATATATCTCTATGAGGTCAGGTGAGAAAGATATCTCATTAATCGAAACTAAAGAGTCGTTATCCATATATTCAAAATAGTTGACCTCAGGGCTAAATAGTTCCGTAGAAAAGGATTCTTTAAACAAATTAGCAAACAACCCAGCTATAAGCTGTTCTGACTTCAGATGGAAGTCAAAAATGCTTGGGGTCATGAAGAATATTCAGCTTAATTTTATTCAAATATTCAGAATAAACTAAAGCCGATATATCCTTAAATTCATGGAAAAGTCGCTGGTAAGCAACTAAGTCATTTCGGTCCTGGCTATAAACGTATTTGTTCCATGCCCTACTACAGCCATTGCGGATTATTTTTAAATCCTTTGTGTACCAAGGGTACGAGGAATTATTAACGTACCTTTTTGTATATGGCACCGACAATGCTATGGCCGAAAAAAGTTCACCAGAGAAAAATTTAATGCACTCATCAAATGAATTACTCGTATTATTAAAAAATAATAATTAAGTCGACTAATTTGTCCCTTAAATTCTCATTTAACTTTAAAAAGTCAGCTTTTTTAAAATTGAATTTGTAAACATGCAATAATTAAGTTTTCATTGTCAGTTTGGTTCACAATACTCAAAGGTAGATGATAGGAATCAACAGCATTTCTCACAACAACATTACTACTATTTGCAGCCAAGACTAAGTCAAGTTGTTGTCCCTGAGAATTAGATATACAACTTACTTGTTGTAAATTTGAAAGTATTTCATCAACAAAAATTTGTTGCTGTCAAGTTTTTGGACACGATGCATAAAAATATGTACCATCATCCGAAGGAGTCCATTTAAGGTCAGGCAGTTTGAAGTCACCTAAAAACAAAATGTCATCATTAGCACCTAGTTCATTAATTATGTAATCTATAGACATCAAAAGACATTCGTATACATCTGCGCTTCTATTTGGAGGAAGAATATAAATATTGGAGTTACAATGTGTAATTTTAGCGCATAAAAGTTCAATATTAGATGCGCAGGCAATTTCGATTAATTATTTCAGACACAAGAAACGAGAGAAGGAAAGGCGCGAGCGTGAGAAACTCGAAGTGTTACGGGACAGGAATGATATTTGAAAATTTTACCAACAAGTCAAGCGTCTGCCCCAAGGTTTCAAGAACAGAAATCGGAAATCTATTTACAGATACACAGTGTACACTGAGATTATGGAGGGAACACTTTTCCACCCCACCAATACCGCCTTTGGAGAAATGAACCCGATGCCACGAATCAACGACGATGGTATAAACCTAGCCATGACGAGGTACGAGTTGTGATCCAACAAGTTTCATTGCCGATGGCCTGCCTGCTGAATTGTTCAAAACCAGGGACGATGAGCTGATAGGGTGTATCAACTCATCTGCAAAATATGGCTAGCAGAAAGCATGCCCGACGATTCGAATCTCAGTGTCCTTTGTCCTGTTCTGAAGAAAGGTGGCCCGACAATCTGCGCCAACTACCGGGGCATCAGTCTTCTTGCCATTTCATACAAGGTCCTATCGCCCGTACTGTGTGAAACAAGCCGTTCGCCAACACACTGATTGCGCCTTATCAGTGCGGCTTTAGACCTGATAAGTCCACCATCGACAAGATCTTCGCACTACGTCGAATCCTGGAAAACTCACGAAAAACAGATCAATACCCATCATTTCTTTATCGATTACAAAGCTGCTTTCGATAGCCCGATACGAAATTGCTTATACACCACCATGTCTTAGTTCGGTATAATTGCGAAGCTAGTGCGGCTTTGCAGAATGACGTTGAGCAACACATCCAGCTCCGTCAGGGTAGGAAAGGATCTCTCCAAACCATTTGAACTGTACGAGGTTTCAGACAAGGCGATCCACTACCCTCCAACCTCTTCAACTTGGTGATGGAAGTGGTGTTGCGAAAAGCCAATGTACATCGCAATGGCACTATTTTCTACAGAAGTGTCCAGCTCCTTACTATGCCGAAGATATTGATATCATTGAACATTCTAAGCGAGATGTTATTGCTGCGTTTTCTGCTATCGGAAAAGAGTCAGCGATGGTGGATTTGACGGTAAACGGGGGCAAAACAAAGTATATGCTGTCCACAAACAGGGAGACGCGGCGGATAGGATCCTACGTCACAGCCATAATTTCGAAATAAAAAATAACATTTTGTCCCTTATTCTTTTATCTACAAAACCCATTTTACATAAAAGTGGAGTCTCTGTTAGATCGGAAATTTTTAAATATTTTTGAGCGCGAGTCAAAACAAAAGAACGAGCATCTTGCACTCGTTATTAAATTTTGATTCGTCGAACGTTGCACACTTGGTTTCCTCCAGGAATTCATAACTTTCGATCAAAAATATTTAATAATCGATCTAACAGAGACTCCTAATGGGTTTTGTAGATAAAATAATAAGGAACAAAACGTTGTTTTTAAATGTATTCTAGTTGGGGGGACATCATGTTAAAACTATTTAAGCAAATAAATTGTTATTATTTTTCATTTGTTGGCAATATAAAATTTTTTTTAATTTACTGCAAAAGCAAACGCTATGGACTACTAAATAAAAAAATCCGACATTGATCGGATCAGTAAAACTAGAGATAATAGACTTCAAGTATAAGTAGATTTGACAAAATCCAGCCAATTATCAAAAATTTATATGAGGATATTTTCGACAAAAAATTTTTACAGCAAAATCAAAAACATGGGTCAAATAATTTTATATATATAAACTTTAAAAAAAATTTCGGACGATTCTAAGATACCAAGTCCAAAATGCTGTGCGGTTTGTAAAAGAATGACCGATATACACTGACTGGCGACTGAAAGCCGCCGCGATGCCGGTGTTGGTACTTACCGTAACTTTTATCTAGAATTACTGTGTTTAGCGAAGCTATAATATATACTCAACAGCGGCTCAGTCTGTAATGAACCGAGTCAGTCTATATTATACCCAACACCGACTTCGCTAGGCATTGTAATTTCTCATAAAAGTTATTGAGCCGCTGACGTCATAACGTCTAAGCCATAGGGCCCAAATTTAAAGTCTTAGACCCCGAATTCGCAAACAACAAATTTCTTCACAAGAAATTTACGAAGGTTTTTTTGTTTTCATTTGGGCCTTGTGACATAAATTTCCTAAAATTTGGGCTTTGTGACATATTTTGGGTGTTACTTCTTAACGGGATTTGGGCGTTATGGTTTTTGGTACGGTATGATGCAACGCCGAAAGTTTCGATTGTTGCACCTTACACAGCTTTGTCAGCACTACCGTCTTAATTTTTTTTCTTCCGGCTTTTTGAACTTGTTTGACTGTTCATTCTTCAAACGACTTCCATCTATGTACTCTTTGGCAATTTTGAGCTCGATTCACTTGGTAATTGGATGCTCAAATCGGCCAATGGGTGCAACTTTTCCAAATCCATTTCATCGATATCTGTATCGATAGCTGTGAGAATGCCATTGTTTGTAAGAAAACGATTGGTCATTTCAATTAATAAGATAGCGATTGTTTCGTAGAATGTTTATTTCAGCATGATGGCCGACTCGCTTCGTTCACCCAGTGCCTATTCCGAATCGGACGATTTGTGGCGTGAGCTGATTCTGTGGGCTTTAATGTTCCAACAGATCAGTCGTTTGAGAATAGTATTTATCGAATCTATTTTGTGATCTCATTTTTTCAAGCATCGTTTAAGCAGTTCTAATGAGTGGCATAAAATCTTTGCAGTTGGCCTGCTCTGATCTGAATCCTTTTGAGAACTTGTGGAAGATCGTTAACATGAAAATCATGATTGAAAATTGCAAAACCACCAGAGATCTGTTTCAATCCTTGAAAATAGCCTGGGAAGGGATATCTCAGGATATCACTAATAATGTAGTTTCCTCTTTTCTCTATACCAAAGAGATGTGCTTGTGTCGTCCAGAATAAAGGGTTTGCAACTAAGTACTAATTTTAAAAATTTTTATTTACCATAAAAAAGGAGGTGCTTTAGTTTTGTCCGTTAAGTTTTCTGGCTTAAAGTTTTATTAACTTTTTATTTATGAGACAATGAATTTATAAAAAAATTTTTGTTTGAGAAAGATTATGCTTCTTTTAAATAAATGTAAATATGTATTTCTTAACTATCAACAAATTTTGGTAGTTATTACCATATCCTTAATTGAAAATTAAATAGTGGTTTATTGGGCCAAACGATATATTAGTTTGAGTCGATTGAAAAAATTTGTTTGGTTTGAGTATAATTTGTTAATTCTTATTTTTATTTGATTTCACTTCTCATTAACATGAAAACTTTGCAATTCACAACATATTCAAGTAAAACACTACATAAGTAAATTATGCTTGATACGCAATTTAGGTATTTATGATTGTATAAATACCAACGACATCCTATATAAAGATGTTACGATATTAGAAAAATATTTTTTGGTCATCGATTTTTAGCACAAATCGATATTGATGAATTTATACGTTTGCGAAAAAAATTTTTTCTTTGGTCAAATACATGATTAAGTGATTATTAAAAATTAATGATTGCAACAAAAAATAATATTTGTTTCAACCAGTATATGATTTGGTAATTATTACCAAATATATAATTGATCCAATAATATTATTCAATTCACTGTAATACGTGACATTTTAACATATATCAAATATTTAATTCGCCTATATCAAATATACTATTTGTTAATTATTACCAAATTTTGGTATATATAATCAAATTGTTTTCTCAGTGTAGTAAGGCTCTATTGCGTATAGTGCTTTAACGTGTAGGAAAAATCATGGTGTCGCGTTTTGTATTTTATCGCTATCATATCTCGTTCTAATTGGGTTTAGAGCTTAATTTGGAAATATCGGAGTCTTATATTAACTTATTTTGACAGAAAAGACAACCCTAAAAATGAAGAAGAAAAATTGTCTTTTGGAATTGCTACTTCCATGATTATTGTACCGTGATTAAATCTACCGTCAACGGTAACTGTTTTTACATCGTTCGCCGCAATTGTGTTTCATTTTTTTGGTCAAGTGTATTGTAATTTTGACAGCGGCCAACCGCAGGCGGTATTTCCGTCAACCGTCAGCATTGTGGGTTGGCCATTACACGTTATATAATTTCATTATTTTCTCCATTTGATTTAATAGGGGCGTTCACATTATCCTTCATGCTGTCCAACATGGCTTGACAAACCGACTAACTGTAAATTTCGTTTAGCTTTCACATCATCAAACATGCTTGTCAAACATCATTTGCAGAAAAATTTCGAGGTGTACACATCACTCGTATTTGTCGGAGGTGTAATAATAAAAAAAATTCTTTTCAACTCCCTACAACGAGGATGTGTCCCTAAAAAAACCTAAATCTTGCCAAAACTTTTTATTATTCACGAAACCCACCGATGTGCACTCTATGAAATCTTATTTAAAATGAAAAATTTCTTTTTGTTGTTGATGACGCCAGCAGAGAAATCAAAATATCTTGAAGTCCATTCAACATGATGTTGTAAGCAAAATTGGGTCGGAGGCGAAAAAGCGGAAGCAGAGTTCCGCTGTCAAAAAAAAGGCCGTCGAAAAATCATTTGAATAAACACAATTGCGGCGGAACGGAAAATTCAGCTGTCATTTAGTTTACATGAAAAAAATTTTTGAAATGAAATATTTTTACTGTGACAAAGTGAAACATTTTTTGGGGATTTGAGTTAGAATTATTTTTAAAAAAAATTAATACCATTATGCACACAATAGTGCGAATAATAAAAATTGTAGCCGTAATGGACGCTATGTACAACATGTATAATGAGGCATGTAAGCGCATAAAATGGAGGTGGTGGGTGCGTCTCTATAAAAACTATACAAATGGTACATAATTTTAAAACAATAGAATCAAGCACTCTTATATTTTAAAAAAAGTATAGGTTTTTAACACAATTTTTGTAAAAAATATAATTTTTTTAAAAAAACTTGATCAAAATTTCCGAAAAATCGTCGTATCTCCAAAATTATAGGTTAAATCCCGAAGATTTATTGTAGGCCATTAAATTGTCTTTCATATGACATCCATATTTTTGATATCAATGCAGGGGTTCTCAACTTATAATAGTCTTTACAAAAGCTATACCCGAAACTTTCGATGGTTATATCTCCGATACTAGATTCGAGCGACACTATTTTTGCATGTTTTTTATTTGCTTCTAACTCCCTTTCATCCCTAAGAAAAAAAAATTGGACTATGGGAGCTAAAGTAAACCTGTCCTTTTTTATGGACATTTCTGTAATCCTTTTACAAAAAGGTCGTACAAGCAATTATACTTGCGGACCTCTTCAGCCAATTTCTCGTTATAACATGTTTCACTCATTTTTTTAATTCTTTAATCCGGAATATTTTTAAATAGATTTTATTTTTGCAGAATATATTTATAGTAAGATTACTTTTTACAAAACTCGCATTTAAAAAGCAAACAAAAAAATTGACACAAGCTGATTGGAAATACAACCCTGACCGACGGAGAAAATAGAATTAAATCCAAATCGACGGATGTCCGTCGGTAATCTATCAGTCGTACGCCGCAGTTCTGTTCAATTTCATAGCATCAAGTGTGTTCTAATTTTTGACAGCGGAATTCCGCTTCCGCTTTTCCGACTCCGACCCAATTCTGTTTACAACATAAGTGTCAAGTGGCAGTTTCGAGCGTTCACATTATCAAGCAATGACGTTTGTCAAGCATGATGGACAGCAGGAAAGATAATGTGAACGCCCCTAATGATAATTAGAAAAAATTCGTGGCACTAATATCGTAATCATGCCATTTTTGTTTAACCTTGCTCTAATTTTGCTACACTGAAAAGCTCGGCTCAAACGAGCGTTTTTACAACGCGCGATAGTTAACACACGTTTCAATATAACTTAAAATTATATGCTATGACCAAAGAGTATAAATAATAAAAAGAGATTTCATAGATGAGTCTATACAAAAAATGTTGCCTCGTTGCGGTGCCATCGACAGTTGGTCTAAAACTTCGCCGTGAAATCAAGATCCACAGGAGAAATTTTTTTCAAAAAAGTGGTCGAACGCGTCATAGAAAAGCGAAATTGAAAAAGGAGAATTAACTGAACTCGTTTTTCATTTTCGTTCGTATAGAAATTTCATTTTATATGTTAAAATAATTAATATCTATTGTTTTGGAACCTGCATTTGAGAAAATTCATTTGTATTGCTACCATTTGGGCTTTGTGACATATTTTGGGTGTTACTTCTTAACGGGATTTGGGCGTTATGGTTTTTGGTACGGTATGATGCAACGCCGAAAGTTTCGATTGTTGCACCTTACACAGCTTTGTCAGCACTACCGTCTTAATTTTTTTTCTTCCGGCTTTTTGAACTTGTTTGACTGTTCATTCTTCAAACGACTTCCATCTATGTACTCTTTGGCAATTTTGAGCTCGATTCACTTGGTAATTGGATGCTCAAATCGGCCAATGGGTGCAACTTTTCCAAATCCATTTCATCGATATCTGTATCGATAGCTGTGAGAATGCCATTGTTTGTAAGAAAACGATTGGTCATTTCAATTAATAAGATAGCGATTGTTTCGTAGAATGTTTATTTCAGCATGATGGCCGACTCGCTTCGTTCACCCAGTGCCTATTCCGAATCGGACGATTTGTGGCGTGAGCTGATTCTGTGGGCTTTAATGTTCCAACAGATCAGTCGTTTGAGAATAGTATTTATCGAATCTATTTTGTGATCTCATTTTTTCAAGCATCGTTTAAGCAGTTCTAATGAGTGGCATAAAATCTTTGCAGTTGGCCTGCTCTGATCTGAATCCTTTTGAGAACTTGTGGAAGATCGTTAACATGAAAATCATGATTGAAAATTGCAAAACCACCAGAGATCTGTTTCAATCCTTGAAAATAGCCTGGGAAGGGATATCTCAGGATATCACTAATAATGTAGTTTCCTCTTTTCTCTATACCAAAGAGATGTGCTTGTGTCGTCCAGAATAAAGGGTTTGCAACTAAGTACTAATTTTAAAAATTTTTATTTACCATAAAAAAGGAGGTGCTTTAGTTTTGTCCGTTAAGTTTTCTGGCTTAAAGTTTTATTAACTTTTTATTTATGAGACAATGAATTTATAAAAAAATTTTTGTTTGAGAAAGATTATGCTTCTTTTAAATAAATGTAAATATGTATTTCTTAACTATCAACAAATTTTGGTAGTTATTACCATATCCTTAATTGAAAATTAAATAGTGGTTTATTGGGCCAAACGATATATTAGTTTGAGTCAATTGAAAAAATTTGTTTGGTTTGAGTATAATTTGTTAATTCTTATTTTTATTTGATTTCACTTCTCATTAACATGAAAACTTTGCAATTCACAACATATTCAAGTAAAACACTACATAAGTAAATTATGCTTGATACGCAATTTAGGTATTTATGATTGTATAAATACCAACGACATCCTATATAAAGATGTTACGATATTAGAAAAATATTTTTTGGTCATCGATTTTTAGCACAAATCGATATTGATGAATTTATACGTTTGCGAAAAAAATTTTTTCTTTGGTCAAATACATGATTAAGTGATTATTAAAAATTAATGATTGCAACAAAAAATAATATTTGTTTCAACCAGTATATGATTTGGTAATTATTACCAAATATATAATTGATCCAATAATATTATTCAATTCACTGTAATACGTGACATTTTAACATATATCAAATATTTAATTCGCCTATATCAAATATACTATTTGTTAATTATTACCAAATTTTGGTATATATAATCAAATTGTTTTCTCAGTGTAGTAAGGCTCTATTGCGTATAGTGCTTTAACGTGTAGGAAAAATCATGGTGTCGCGTTTTGTATTTTATCGCTATCATATCTCGTTCTAATTGGGTTTAGAGCTTAATTTGGAAATATCGGAGTCTTATATTAACTTATTTTGACAGAAAAGACAACCCTAAAAATGAAGAAGAAAAATTGTCTTTTGGAATTGCTACTTCCATGATTATTGTACCGTGATTAAATCTACCGTCAACGGTAACTGTTTTTACATCGTTCGCCGCAATTGTGTTTCATTTTTTTGGTCAAGTGTATTGTAATTTTGACAGCGGCCAACCGCAGGCGGTATTTCCGTCAACCGTCAGCATTGTGGGTTGGCCATTACACGTTATATAATTTCATTATTTTCTCCATTTGATTTAATAGGGGCGTTCACATTATCCTTCATGCTGTCCAACATGGCTTGACAAACCGACTAACTGTAAATTTCGTTTAGCTTTCACATCATCAAACATGCTTGTCAAACATCATTTGCAGAAAAATTTCGAGGTGTACACATCACTCGTATTTGTCGGAGGTGTAATAATAAAAAAAATTCTTTTCAACTCCCTACAACGAGGATGTGTCCCTAAAAAAACCTAAATCTTGCCAAAACTTTTTATTATTCACGAAACCCACCGATGTGCACTCTATGAAATCTTATTTAAAATGAAAAATTTCTTTTTGTTGTTGATGACGCCAGCAGAGAAATCAAAATATCTTGAAGTCCATTCAACATGATGTTGTAAGCAAAATTGGGTCGGAGGCGAAAAAGCGGAAGCAGAGTTCCGCTGTCAAAAAAAAGGCCGTCGAAAAATCATTTGAATAAACACAATTGCGGCGGAACGGAAAATTCAGCTGTCATTTAGTTTACATGAAA
The DNA here is from genome assembly GCA_963662105.1 of Meiosimyza platycephala. Taxonomy (NCBI): domain Eukaryota; kingdom Metazoa; phylum Arthropoda; class Insecta; order Diptera; family Lauxaniidae; genus Meiosimyza; species Meiosimyza platycephala. The sequence continues at coordinate 67,660,248 of OY759210.1, forward strand.
AAAATTTTTGAAATGAAATATTTTTACTGTGACAAAGTGAAACATTTTTTGGGGATTTGAGTTAGAATTATTTTTAAAAAAAATTAATACCATTATGCACACAATAGTGCGAATAATAAAAATTGTAGCCGTAATGGACGCTATGTACAACATGTATAATGAGGCATGTAAGCGCATAAAATGGAGGTGGTGGGTGCGTCTCTATAAAAACTATACAAATGGTACATAATTTTAAAACAATAGAATCAAGCACTCTTATATTTTAAAAAAAGTATAGGTTTTTAACACAATTTTTGTAAAAAATATAATTTTTTTAAAAAAACTTGATCAAAATTTCCGAAAAATCGTCGTATCTCCAAAATTATAGGTTAAATCCCGAAGATTTATTGTAGGCCATTAAATTGTCTTTCATATGACATCCATATTTTTGATATCAATGCAGGGGTTCTCAACTTATAATAGTCTTTACAAAAGCTATACCCGAAACTTTCGATGGTTATATCTCCGATACTAGATTCGAGCGACACTATTTTTGCATGTTTTTTATTTGCTTCTAACTCCCTTTCATCCCTAAGAAAAAAAAATTGGACTATGGGAGCTAAAGTAAACCTGTCCTTTTTTATGGACATTTCTGTAATCCTTTTACAAAAAGGTCGTACAAGCAATTATACTTGCGGACCTCTTCAGCCAATTTCTCGTTATAACATGTTTCACTCATTTTTTTAATTCTTTAATCCGGAATATTTTTAAATAGATTTTATTTTTGCAGAATATATTTATAGTAAGATTACTTTTTACAAAACTCGCATTTAAAAAGCAAACAAAAAAATTGACACAAGCTGATTGGAAATACAACCCTGACCGACGGAGAAAATAGAATTAAATCCAAATCGACGGATGTCCGTCGGTAATCTATCAGTCGTACGCCGCAGTTCTGTTCAATTTCATAGCATCAAGTGTGTTCTAATTTTTGACAGCGGAATTCCGCTTCCGCTTTTCCGACTCCGACCCAATTCTGTTTACAACATAAGTGTCAAGTGGCAGTTTCGAGCGTTCACATTATCAAGCAATGAGGTTTGTCAAGCATGATGGACAGCAGGAAAGATAATGTGAACGCCCCTAATGATAATTAGAAAAAATTCGTGGCACTAATATCGTAATCATGCCATTTTTGTTTAACCTTGCTCTAATTTTGCTACACTGAAAAGCTCGGCTCAAACGAGCGTTTTTACAACGCGCGATAGTTAACACACGTTTCAATATAACTTAAAATTATATGCTATGACCAAAGAGTATAAATAATAAAAAGAGATTTCATAGATGAGTCTATACAAAAAATGTTGCCTCGTTGCGGTGCCATCGACAGTTGGTCTAAAACTTCGCCGTGAAATCAAGATCCACAGGAGAAATTTTTTTCAAAAAAGTGGTCGAACGCGTCATAGAAAAGCGAAATTGAAAAAGGAGAATTAACTGAACTCGTTTTTCATTTTCGTTCGTATAGAAATTTCATTTTATATGTTAAAATAATTAATATCTATTGTTTTGGAACCTGCATTTGAGAAAATTCATTTGTATTGCTACCAAGCTACCAGCAAATCCAGAAGGAGGATTTTTATTTTGACTTCTCTAAAATAACAAATTTGCAACCGATCCCGCGTCTTTTGCGTTGTTGTTGTTGCCTTTTTTATTCCGAAAAATTCAGTTGAAATAATCCTAGCAAAATGCGTGTAATTGTTGTTGTTCTTGTGTAGTTTACAACCGATCCCGTTATTTGTATTGTTGTTGCTTTTTTTCAGCCGAAAAATTCAGACGAAAATTAGCAAATATTATATTCCTGTTGTTTGCTTGTATGTGTTTCACATTTTGCTATTTGTCGCAACCAGAATTTTTTGCCAAGGGGGTTTTTAATCTAATGAAATTAATCACTTATATTTTCATATTTTCTTGTTTTACTTGAAACAAATCATTAGTTAACACAACTTAATACCTAAATAGATTAAATTAGAATAGTTTAATCACTTGCACTGATTCGGCATTTAAAAAACCACGAAAATCAAATTTTGAAATTGAATTTTGAATTGAAGTTGTGTTAACTAATGATTTGTTTCAAGTAAAACAAGAAAATATGAAAATATAAGTGATTAATTTCATTAGATTAAAAACCCCCTTGGCAAAAAATTCTGGTTGCGACAAATAGCAAAATGTGAAACACATACAAGCAAACAACAGGAATATAATATTTGCTAATTTTCGTCTGAATATTTCGGCTGAAAAAAAGCAACAACAATACAAATAACGGGATCGGTTGTAAACTACACAAGAACAACAACAATTACACGCATTTTGCTAGGATTATTTCAACTGAATTTTTCGGAATAAAAAAGGCAACAACAACAACGCAAAAGACGCGGGATCGGTTGCAAATTTGTTATTTTAGAGAAGTCAAAATAAAAATCCTCCTTCTGGATTTGCTGGTTGCTTGGTAGCAATACAAATGAATTTTCTCAAATGCAGGTTCCAAAACAATAGATATTAATTATTTTAACATATAAAATGAAATTTCTATACGAACGAAAATGAAAAACGATTGCAAACAAACGAATTCAGTTAATTCTCCTTTTTCAATTTCGCTTTTCTATGACGCGTTCGACCACTTTTTTGAAAAAAATTTCTCCTATGGATCTTGATTTCACGGCGAAGTTTTAGACCAACTGTCGATGGCACCGCAACGAGGCAACATTTTTTGTATAGACTCATCTATGAAATCTCTTTTTATTATTTATACTCTTTGGTAATGATCAGGGCCGTATCTAGGGAGACATTGGGGGGGGGGGGGTTAGTTAGAACACTCCGAAATTTTTTGACGGACACAATATAGAAACGATTTTGCAAAGAATAGACACTATGTAAAATTGACTTTGAGAAGAACACACAATACAAAAACGGTTTTCTCAAACAAATAGACAATATGAAATCGATTTTGTGAAAAAAAAGTCTGAAAAAAAGGTCATCAGATTTTTTAAATGATTTTTGATCAGCTGCAAGAAATAGTTGATAATCATGAATCTGTATTAACTTATCTTTATGTTTTAGTGCCGTCAGTATGTGGGATATGTATTTAACTTGAAAAATGAAAATATTTGTTATTATAAACAGGGCAACATAAAATATTAACGAAAAACCTATGAAATATTTATGTAAATATGGGCGAAAAGTGGGCAAAATATTGATGATAATATTTAGGAAAAATATTTTAAATACAATTTCATTCATTTATTTTATTAACGCTCAAGAAAGTCATGGAAACGGTTACGATAGATGAGGATAAGTTTTCTCAAAATTTCAAACAAAAATTATCAACGGTAATCTTCCAAGGTTTTTATATACACAGCAAGCGTACGTTCAACATCACTCGATGCTAAAAGTACATATTTGAATATATACTTCAATCTCACGTCGGACCAAAAATTATAAATATCTGAAGATATGTATTTGTACTCACGCGTCGTGCTGAATGTCTGGAGTTAAGGCAAATCAAAAATTTCGTTAACAAAAATCTCAATTTAGTTCCGGTTTTTTGCAGTAAAAATAATTAAAAATTACGTACGAAGGTGAGTTAAAAAGATTTTAGTGTAATTGATATGGAATTAAACGAATTTTTGTGTGGAAAATGAACTTAACTCCAGACAAGTCAGCAAACATCATCAAAAGCAGCGTGAGAACGAGACTTACTCTTCATATATTTATGCTCTTTGGTCGGACTCGTTGGATTCACCCGTTTTTGGAATGCCTACAATTACTTTGAATTTGACAAGCCCAGTATTCTGATCGACAACATAATTGAATTTCCTGAGGAATTGTGTTTTTCTCGAAACTCCCTCAAGCCTAGAGCGGATTGATTCAAATGTTTCCAAAACATCAGTGAGAGATTCGCCCTTTGTCTTTGTTTTGCTTTGTGATTGTAAGAGAAATGATCGCGAATAACTATTTTTAGAATGCGAATTCATTTTTTAGATTCGGTAAATTAATTGTCTTTCAAGTTTTGTCAATATATTTTGCTTAATTTTCATCGAGAGTACCCAGAAAATAAGAAAATATATCTTTGAAATGACTTGCGAAATAAACAGCTGCATAGACCCAGGCACCTCAGCGAGTTGTAATCGTTTATGAAGGTAATGGTCTTTGAGGAAATATCGATTTGAGTAGCTATCTTCGAAAAGGAGCTTACAATTATATTAGAAAAAGAGTTCGATAAAATTTAATCATTTCAATGTCTCGTTTCGTCGTTATCGAAATATTTGTTCAAGAATTGAATTGAGAAAATATTGATTTTGAAGCTTCAATTTTTCTGAACAAGCTCTAAATTTTTAATTGAAGATAGTTTACATGTGTCAGTTTTCAGTATGGTCTGGTTATGGAAGGTCACCAATGGACAGTGGTCGAAGATCAGTACTCAAGTACTTGACAAATTGATAGCGAGTATGCCTCATCATTACAGCCAAAAGCGGTCACATAATATATTTAAAATTATTTAATATGTTTTTAGTAGCTTAAGTCACAAAAGTGTTCACTTTAAAATAAGTATAAAAAGATCTACCCAAGTTACTGAATATATGAAATAATTTAGTTTTGATTTTTCTAGCTAGAATAAAAGATTCTCAAGAATTTTGTAAACGATTTCTTTAAAAACTTTTGTTGCAAAAAAAAAATATACAACCTTAAAACCAGAAACATGTTTTTCTATGTACATAGCGCTCACTTACTTCAATACTGGTGCTACTCAAAAAAACGTGATTTATGATTTACTGATGCTCCATATCCATTTCATGTTTTATTTTCTGTGAAAAAATCAGAAAGATATCTATAATCTTACCTTGTGAGAAGAGTTTACGTATGTAGACATACTTTTCATCATTTTCATATAAAAAGTAACATTGAAAACTCATAAGGAGTTTTTCTCCCACTTTAGGTTTTTTGAGTTATGTCCAGTCTTGAAGTAAGTGAGTGATAGTGCATAGAATAGGTACTTAGTGTTTACAAAATTTGAAGAGAGTTACCAAAAAAAAAAAGGTCTTCGGTTTGAAAAATTAAAGATATTGCTGCAAAAATGGATTTAAAAAAATCTCAAATCGAAACCCCCCCTCCCCCCGAAATAAAATCCTGGATACGGCCTTGGTAATGAGAGAGCATATGTGTATACATATACCAATGTGAGAGCACAACAACGATTGAGTTCTACTTCAGCAGAAGTTCAACTCCCTATGGTTGTTGTAGCACCACATGGAAACTAAATTTTGCATGCATGTTGGTGCCCATCATTGGCTATGACGCCAACAACAACACTCGTTTTTTCAACGCGCGTTGGAACGCACATTAGTTAGTTTGAAACGCGCGTTGTGGAAAGAGTGCGTTGGAAAAACGCTCGTGGGGACCGAGCTTAAGTCGTAACACAATGTTTTGACACAAACAATTTTGTATGATAACCTGTAGCATTCTTATTCGTCAGATACCTGGCAACACTGATTTGATCCATAAAGATTTCAATTATATTCCTCATGGTGTATTGTTTTTGTCAGAAGGGTGTAATAATTATTGTCTATAACAAAGTATGTAATAATTGTGAAACGTCAGATTCCATTTAAAACTCGCTTTTTGCTGCTGATTTCATTATGAAATAAAATATCCGTCGCACAAACGAATTTATACATATACAAAGGACCTTTTATAATATAAGGTAATTTTTGAAAGTAAAACAAAGTGTATAAGAATACGTCATTTAATAAATTGAATTGTAAAGATGTAGAGCATTTTATCAATTGAAATCCAAGGTTAAAAACCCGAAGGCCACAATACCCGCATTTTGGAATTGACATACATACTTATTGACATATCTACTTATGTAGATATCGAATAAAAACAGCTGCTTGATAACTGTAAATTCAATTGTATTGTTTTTCGTGAGCATCCAGCGAAAGCATATTGTAAATCACATACATGCATATGTACATTAGAGCGGTTCAAAAAAAAAACTTTTAGATTTTTCACGATGTGTCAGTGGATTACAATAGCCCTATATGTCTAGACAAAAGAACCCATTAGGATTTTCATCAATTTATGAAAACTGGATTGCCCCCGCCTGATATAATTTACCTACCCATTTTCGAAAATATTGATTTAAAAAATGGTGCAAGCTAAAGGTTATCAAATTTTGCAACAAAGTGGGGGCTTAAGTTTACTTTAGCTCACATTCGCAAACCTTTTTAAAACCAAACTTATCTTATGTGCTTTTTAATTCTAAGAAGAAATATGTAATCAAAAAAAGTCGCTCGGATCTGGTTTCGGAGATATAGCCATTGGAAGTTGCGGATATAGCTTTTGGAAAAATCGGAACCGCTGCATGGATGTCAAAAATATGGGTGTCCAAAGAAAGATAATTTAATGGCCTATAATAGTGGAGAGCAAGCCTAAGAAATTTAGCCCATAGTTTTGGAGATATTGAAAACTATGTATTTATGGACAAAAACAATAAAAAACCAACAACAACAACAACAACAACAATTATTATAAGACGATTCTCATTATAAAACTTAAAAATTTTCATTAAAAATCGCGCGCGTCTTATAACGGATTATTATAACGGATTATAAGACGATTCTTTCTTTTTAATAAAAATTTTTGTGTTTTATAATGTGTTGTATTGAAAAAGAAAGCGCCGCAGGTGAAAAATTTTTATTAAAAATCGCGCGCGCAATTTTTAATAAAAATTTTTAAGTTTTAAAATGAGAATTGTCTTATAACGGATCATTATAACGGATTATAAGACGATTCTTTCTTTTTAATAAAAATTTTTGTGTTTTATAATGTGTCGCATTGAAAAAAAAAGCGCCGCGTCTTATAATAATTGTTGTTGTTGTTGTTCTTATTGTTGTTGTTGTTCTTGATGTTGTTGGTTTTTTATTGTTTTTGTCCATAAATACATAGTTTTCATAAGAATTCATTGTATAAATTTTTTTGTTTTTCGGTCAAAAAGGGGGTAAATATGCAAAAATTTGGAACAAACGATACACCATTTTAAGGGGAATAAATTAAGTTTTTTAAGAAGCTAAAAAAGTTATAGGTCATTCAGACATTTTTTGGAAAAAATAACGGTTTTTTAAAAAACAATTGGTCAAAATTTTAGAAAAATTGTAATATCTCCAAAACTATGGGCTAAATTTCTTAGGCTTGCTCTCCACTATTATAGGCCATTAAATTATCTTTCTTTGGACACCCATATTTTTGACATCCATGCAGCGGTTCCGATTTTTCCAAAAGCTATATCCGCAACTTCCAATGGCTATATCTCCGAAACCAGATCCGAGCGACTTTTTTTGATTACATATTTCTTCTTAGAATTAAAAAGCACATAAGATAAGTTTGGTTTTAAAAAGGTTTGCGAATGTGAGCTAAAGTAAACTTAAGCCAAAATTTTTCACCTGCGGCGCTTTCTTTTTCAATACAACACATTATAAAACACAAAAATTTTTATTAAAAAGAAAGAATCGTCTTATAATCCGTTATAATAATCCGTTATAAGACGCGCGCGATTTTTAATGAAAATTTTTAAGTTTTATAATGAGAATCGTCTTATAATAATTGTTGTTGTTGTTGTTGTTGTTGTTGGTTTTTTATTGTTTTTGTCCATAAATACATAGTTTTCATAAGAATTCATTGAATAAATTTTTTTGTTTTTCCGTCAAAAAGGAGGTAAATATGCAAAAATTTGGAACAAACGATACACTGTTTTAAGGGAAATAAATTAAAGTTTCTTAAGAAGCTAAAAAAGTTATAGGTCATTCAGACATTTTTTGGAAAAAAAACGGTTTTTTAAAAAAAAATTGGTCAAAATTTCAGAAAAATCGTAATATCTCCAAAATTATGGGTTAAATTTCTTAGGCTTGCTTACCATTATTATAGGCCATTAAATTATCTTTCCTTGGACACCCAAATTTTTGATATCCATGCAGCGGTTCCGAACTTATAATAATTTTTCCAAAAGCTATAGCCGCAACTTCCGATGGCTATATCTCCGAAACCAGATCCGAGCGACACTTTTTTTTTCATACTTTTTATTTATTTTTAACCCCCTTTTACCCCTAAAAAAAAAAAAAAAATTGGAGAATGTGAGCTAAAGTAAACCTGTTCCGATTTAAAAAATGGTGCAAGCTAAAGGTTATCAAATTTTGCAACAAGGTGGGTATGCTTTTCGAACTATTATCGATCGAGGAATTCGAATCCGTGATCAGTTTTTCTTCTTTATTTCTTATAAAAAAATTGAAAATTGCCCGGACAAAAATTAAAAAATGCCGATTTTCTACTTTCAAGTTGCAAAATCTTGATATAATATTTTACCACCGATCTAGTGATACATACATACATGAAAAAGTTTTTTATTTGAACCGCTCTGATATATATATATGAATAAAGATCCAGGGGCGTATTGACTGAGAATTGCTGTTTGACGATAACATGTATGAATGGATAATTACTAAAAGGAGGCGTTTAAATAAAAAAAAAAAACAAATTTACTTCAGCGAGAACTACAATTCTTTTGGGCTTAAGTTTACTTTAGCTGACATTCTCCAATTTTATTTATTATTTTAGGGGTGAAAGAGGGTTAAAAATAAATAAGGAATTCGGCGTGCTCTCCATATGGTTTAAGAAAGTTGATTTTAGCGACTGATTATTTTATAATTAAACATTATTTAATCGAACTTACAGTCTTTAAGCAAAGACCAATATTGTAAATTTTTACTTATTGATCAATGCTATTTTTCAACAAACATGACAAAGATAACAAATGGAACAATTTTAACCTGGTAATTGGTGACATGTTTCGGCTATTACCAATAGCCTCATCAGACCAGTTTGGTTAATTCTGTACATGGACTCGAACCCCTGACCGTTCATGCATTGCAATTGCATATTTTTGCGACGGCCGCTCTAACAGTTGAGCTACTTAGGGACTTGTCATGAGGTGTACAGAGTGCGCATATTTCATTTGTCATCTTTTGTCACTTTCTCGCTTGCTGCCATAGCCGTTAGACCGTCGGCCTAAAGTCATGCTATGATTTATTTTTCATATCGTCATATCTCCAAAATTATAGGTTGAATTTTAAAACTTTACGCACCATTATTGAAGGCCATTAAATTATCTTTCTTATGATACCCATATTTTCGATATCCGTACAAGGGTTCCCAACCTATGATCGTTTTTACAAAAGCTATATCCGGAACTTCCGATGGCTATATCTCCGAAACTAGATCCGAGCAACACTTTTTTTCATACTTTTTATTTGTTTTTAACCCCCTTTTACACTAAAAAAAAAATTGGATAATGTCAGCTAAAGTAATCCTGTTCCTTTTTTTGTGGTTTAAATTGTGATCGCAATCGAAAATTATTATGAAACTAAACTTTTATGTGATTTTTAATTCTAGGAATAAACATGTAATCAAAAACTCTTCCCGATCTGTTTTCAAAGATATACCCATAGGAAGTTGTGAATATGTCTTTCTAAAAACCGCTATAAGTCAGGAATTCCTGTATTGATTTCCAAAATATGGACTTCATGCGAAAGTTAATTTAATAATAGTAGGGGAGCCCAACAGGGGATTTTGGGATTTACGCGAGCGCGGCAGATTAAGATATGGGGGATACCTTGCTCCTTGTTGAGTACCTCTACCAAATCTTAGCCCTCTATATAGTGCCGCGAGTGTAGGGGAGCCGGTCAGATTAGTAAAAAAATTAAGGCATGGTGGGTTAATTACATGCTGAAGAGTCTACATTTCACTAATCTGACGATTTGACCGTGACGCAAGGGAGTGGCAGGGTCACAAACTTGCAAAAAAAAACGTTACAGTAGGTAACGGATATAAGCACAATTCTTATAAGAAAGGAACGCTTATAAGAAACATTTTCGAAAGCACCGCGTTTTTCCCCAATGTTTTGAGGTAAAAAACAATCTATATAAGAAACTTCTTATAAGGAAAAAACGCATAAAAGAAAGCTTTTTCCAAGCACCAATATGAAAAATCTTAAGAAAAAAATAACGCTTATAAGAGATTTTTTCAAATCGTAATTTTCGTTCTTTGGTCAAAATTGAAAATACGCGCCTTCTTTATGTCATCATTCTTCGATCAAAATTGAACGAACAAGTGTAACGATTGCAGTTGCTGAACGCACTTTTTACTCACTGCTGAGATTTGTGCGACTCGGATATAAGAAATAAAGTTTCTTATATCAGTAGTACGTATATAGGAAATTTTTTTCTTATATACGTGGTACTTCTATAAGAAAAAACTGATATAAGAATGAAATTTCCGGGATTTTTTGACTTTCTTATATCCGTTACCTACTGTACCTGGATTTACTCGAGCGCGGTAATTTTTTTTTTATTTTGAAGGAAATAATTCAAGGATAACGGAAAATATATAATCTGCCGATTTCCACAAGCCGAAGTAAAAAAAATCTTCATTGAAGTGCTAAACAGAATTGGAACGTGCAATATAGTTACCCAAAACTCACTGAAACAACATGATTTCTTCTTTCTTCGAGGCGGTTCACTCCGAGTCACTTTGGGTCACTTGGAGTCACCGTGGTGAGTGAAAATTGCGATTTTGTAGTTTGCGTGCGATTTTTGTAGAATTGGTCTAAAACACCTATAGATCACGTTAGTGCAAACTCTTATCGCACATAACTACGTTTTGCGGCCAAGTGCAAGATCGCAATTTTCACTCACCTCGGTGACTCCAAGTGACCCAAAGTGACTCGGAGTGAACCGCCTCGATGAGTAGTCATTTATGGAGTGACTACCCCCGCGATACTCCAAAGAACAAGGAAAATATGCTTACAGCAATAAAATCCAAAAATCGCACGCACCGCTAAACGTACTTATGTGCGATAAGTTTTTGCACCAACGTGGCCTATAGGTGTTATAGTGGAATTCGTTAAAAATCGCACGTAAATTACAAAATCGCAATTTTCACTCACCTCGGTGACTGCAAAGTTTCTCACGTTTACATATTATTTCAATTGAATTGTATTCAAAACCGGTCAAGTTCAAGGCCTTGAAATCAAAACCGGCCAAGTCCAGCACTTTGGTATCAAAACCGGCCAAGTGCAAGAACTTGGTTTCAAAACCGACCAAGTCCAGTACTTTGGTATCAACACCGGCCAAGTCCACTTTTTTTTCAAACAAATCTTGTTGAATACTGTATCAAAACCGGCCAAGTGCATGTTCCATGTATCAAAACCGGCCAAGTGCAAAATTGTTTCCTCAAAAATATCGGCATATGAAACTAGAAAAGACTAGAAAAGCCTGATCTGACGTGTTTTGAGTAAGAAATTTTATAAGCTATTATGTGGGAAATACTTTTTAATTTTTCAATGAACATAGATGAAGATAAACGTTTTTCGTTGTTTTCTCAAAAGTATGAAAAGGCACTTGGCCGGTTTTGCAACTGAACGCCTCATATGTCAGTTTGCTAAGGTTTTTCAGGTGGCAAAATGAGATTTTTTTTTTAAATATAGATAAATTTAAGTAAAATTGGATGTTCAAGACAAAAAGTACATTCGGCCTCTAAAAGTACATTGCAAGTCTCGATTCCGTACATTTTCACAAAACCCAAATGGCATCACTGATTGGGATTTTTTAAATTTTTAAGATTTAAGAAAAAAAAAAATCATGAAAAAAAGAAATTTTTCAAACGGTCAGATTAAGCAAACTCCTCCAGATAATCGTCAGATTATGGATCAGCATGACCAGGAAATCAAGCTCTACCGTCTGTATAAAAATCTGACGCGCTCGAGTAACTACAAATATCGTTTTTTTTTTGCATTTTCGAAAAGTGGCCACGCGCTTGCGTCACATCCGAATCGTCAGTCTTATGAATGGGAGCTTCGTTTGGGATCACTTAACATCCCCTATGAATATCTGACGCGCTCGAGTAAAGGAGACTGATTCTAGCGGCCGTAAAAAAAAACGTGGCCACGGCTTAACCTTTGTGTCTACAGCCAAAAAATCATACGTAAACATACACCCAACACACCCGGGTGTCCCATACGTTTTGTATGGGCGTTTTCAATTTTTTAAGTTAACGGTTTTTTCTATTTATAGCGATTACAGATTATGAAAATTGACAAGTGTATCTATACATTATACATTTTTTTACATATTTTGTTCCTTTCTTGTTTTTTCTTATATTGCAATCGGTTTTTTTTTTAAGTATAGGGATTTTTCGATGGTGTGGTTTCGTAGTAAATTCATTTGTTGCACTTAGGAGTATGATAAAACCACTTGAAAGTCAAATAATTGAAATAGCTAAAAAACTCTCTTAGTACTGTTATTCTTCAACCTTGATAACCGGTCTATCACATAGCGTCTCGAGAAATCCCCTTCACTCCTCCTACTTATTATTACTTACACAGGTACAAAAGAAAGAAATATACGCCATTTAGAGTTAATTCACAATGTACTATTCATATGTACCAGGTAAAATCCTAAGCAATTATTGATTGAAAAATAAATATAAAACTACCTGGTGTTACACAAACTCCAACAGTGGAACTGAATGAAGTCATTTTTCTGACTCTATGATTGATATTTTAAAAAATTGGGAAATTTTTCAATAAAGGTTTGTGTAATAAAAACAAAACCCACTAATGACGAATGTTGTAATAAAATTAACCACAAGCAGGTCAACGCCTTTCGGAGGATTTAACATTGTTGTATGTATTTACAGGTAGTCCACATAAACAGAGGTTTACCTCTTTCTGTTAGTAAGTCATAAAGTTTCGTTAGGAAAAAAGACGCAAGTGAACCTAGATGAGAGCATTTTCGAAGAACAGCAACAACATAAGCATGTGTTCATATGTTCCAAAGAAGAACAAATCGGTTGTGCTTCTTTCCACTTCTCACTATACATAATACTGAAATTAAAGGTCCTAAAAGAAAGCCAAAAATGATACTCGACTACAACAAAAGTAAAGGAGGCGTTGACAATATGGACAAATGCCTTGAGCAGTTGAGTGAGCAATTAGCCATGGTTGAAATCCAGAATCGTTCACAAAATGCACACATAATGCGAAATTTTTCATCACGTAGTGGAATCGAAAGTATGTTGGGCCGCCCAGTTACACCAACCATTGGAAGCCTTCCAGTAAGCGCTCAAGAACAACGTGACAATTCTGGCAGAATCAAGCAAAAGGGAAATTGCTTCTTATATTCCAAAAGAAGAACAACAAGAAAAATCTGCAAAGAATGTCAAAAGCCAGTTTGTGAGGAGCATTCAAAAGATATCACTCAATGTAATAGATGCTGGTCATAAATTATCACTTTTTTTTATAATATTCTTTTTTTTTACAATACATATTATTAATAATATATTGTTATTCTTTTTTGTATACATACATAAACAAAAAAAGTAATGTCAAATAAATAAAAATTATTTATAATGAAACCCAAATGTTTTTCTTCATTTCTAACTTATAATTTACATACATTTTTCTATATATAAGCGGGTATGTTGGCTGTAGATAGAAGGGGTAAATCGCAAAAACTACTTGTAAATTTGGTCCCCAACGACGAATTTTTTTTTTTTTCAAATATGATAGAAAACAGTATTTTAGGAGCCTACCCAAAATTTCAAGTTGATACGGCAAATATATCAATTTGAAAATGAAAAACACACCCGGCTATGTGGGTGTAGACACAAGGGTTAACTAATGGACCGATTCTGATGAAATTTGGTATGGAGATAGATTGAATCATAACAAAGGGTTTAAAAAACTTTTTGTTTTTTTATTGGGCGTGGCACCGCCTCAAATAAGAAAAAACGCTGTCACGGCTGAGCCGCTTCACCGATTCTGATGAAATTTGGTATGGAGACAGATTAATTATCGTTGAAAAATATTTTAAGTGGGTGGTGCCACTCCCCTGACAAGAAAATGCGTTATCACTGCTAAACTAATACACTGATTTCGATGGAATTGGGTACAGAGATAGATTGAACCCTAAGGAAAGATATTTGTTTATATGAGCGGTTCCACGCCCATAACCAAAAATTATGTTTTCACAGCTAAACTAATGGACCGGTTTTGGTGAAATTTGTAATGGAGACAGCATGATGCCATAGTTCTTATATTTAAAAGCGATGACAAAAAATAGCTCTTGCTTTATGTCAGTTTTTAATACGTCCATTAATTAAATTATTAATTATTAATTAAAGTGAATCAAAATAGGGAGAAGGTGGTCCGGCAAAATCTCACCAAGGGGGGAGGAGGAGGTCAAGGAAAACCTCACATCAACTTTTAATGCAGAGCATTTACATTATTACAGCAGATAGCAGATTGTATCATATCAATTATTTAAAAATTATAATTTAAATCTCACGGGAAGTGGGGACGGGTCCCGCCAGATCTCACCAAATCTCAAAGGGGACGGGAGGGTCTGAAATTTCAACAAAACACCTCACGTAATTAATGGACTTCCCCAAAAGTATTTTCTCAACCACTAGATGAACTCTAATTAAAAAAGACAAAGATAAAATAAAGGTATTCACCTAAACGTTGATTTAAGAAAACAATATTGATTGTTGTAGCCTGTAGTGTGGAAATTTGATCGAGAACCTACCCTAATTCATGGCCACTAGTCAGAAAAATTCCATAAAGTTTAAAGAAAAATTGTTCGTGCCTTGCAATAGCATGTACTTATATTTGAATGAAAGGTGCGTACCTTATCTTTCACATCAAAACTACACGGAAAAAACACCAGCTCAAATTTTATTAATAGGAGATTATATAAATTAAAATCTGAAAACAAATGCAGTAAACGTCCAATATAACGAACTAATTAATGCAAGGATCAGTCGTAATATGAAAAATTCGTTATATCGAAGTGATTTTTTAGTAAAGAAACTGGCTTTTTTCATACTCGTAGTTAAGTTAGATTTTGAAAGGGAATAGTTACTTGCGATCGCTTTTATTCGTATTCCTTTTTAACCATCTTCAATTACATATTTTAACTTTATCACTCAACGTCATGCCCTTGCGCTGAAACGTAATGATTTCAGTACAAGAATCAATTTTATATTACTGACAAAGTAAACAAAAACTACGCCAAAAAAAGAGTTGAAGGACGTTAAAAACAGATTTTCCTAGAAAAAAAAAAACAAAAAAACATTTTTTGAATCAAACAACGTTCGTTATTTAGAATAGTAAAAATGTTTAGCGTTCTTAATTTAGAGACATCAATGGAAAAAAATGCGATTTGAAAAACCGTTCATTAAAATGGAAATTCGCTATATCGTTATTCGTTATATTGGACGTCTACTGTATTACTCTTTTATAGTAATAAATAAAAAATCATGAAAAATATTATTCTAGTTTGTAATTATTTTCATTTTAAATTTTTTAATAAGTTCATATTAAAAATTAATTTCTTCATTTTAAATATCACCTAAAAACTTTGAAATTTTACAAAGAATTTATTAAATTTTAATAAATTGCGACATTAGAATTTTTACATATTTCATATTGTAATACACACCGCTTTATAATTTATAAAAAGTAGTTAAAGAAAAATTATTTCAAGATTAGTAATTTTTATTATATTGAATTTTATTTCTCTTTCGTTTTTAATTTGTACCTACTCTGTTTGAGTTCTTAACATGTTCATGGAAAAAAATAAATATATAAGGCTTGCCAAACTCGTACTAATTGGCTTAGAAGTAATGTGTTGAACAGAATTGGGACGGGGTCGGGAACGGAACATTATGGTCTGCAGTGTATTTTCTTGGCAAGGTGTAGGCCCGCTTATAAAAATAAATGAAAGAATGGACAAGTTTCAATATTTGGACATATTGACAAACCATGTGGAACCATATGCACTTCATTCCATCCCAATTAAGTGAACATTTTTGCCATATAATTACACTAAGCACTCCTCCAAAGTAGTAAATAATTGGTTTTGTACAGAAAAGATCGTCGTTTTGGATTGGCCAGCCCGGAGTTCTGGCTTAACCCTGGAAGGATAAGCTTATTTTAATTACGTTACGGCTAAGCTTCGTCGAATCGACGAAGTACTTTCACAAGCCTTATTTATGCAATATATAAGTAAATTCTGAATAAAAAGTATACTCAGTTCAACACTTTGATTTAAATTGATCCAAAATAAAATGCCAACTTAGGTGTAGTTTAGATTAATTTAGATTAAAATGAGCTTAACAAGTGCAACTTGTGAGTAGAAAAATTGAAGACAGCGATATGTGTTCGTCGATTCGACGAAGATTATCCATCCAGGGTTAAATTCAATAGAGAACCTTTAGAACGAAGTCAAGGTTGAAATCGTAAAAAAAAAAATTATACAAATATGGACGATATTTGATCTGCCGCACAGAAAAATTAGTATGTCATATCCAAAACAAAATGCGAAAAAGTGTGGAGAGTGGGTCGCAGGTGTGAAGCTGTCATCAAAAACAAAGGCTACAGCACAAGATCTCAATGATCTAAATGTTTTTGCATACCAAAAAGTCAACAAATGCAATTTTAACACGATATTTTCTCTTTTACTCCAGACTGTGCCATTTATGTGTCCCGCTCATTTCATCGGTTTTTTTATATTTTGATAATTTTTTTTTTGTTAATGGATTATAGCTGAAGTTCGTAATATTATTAAATATGAAGGATATATCTTTGCAAAAAACCAAACACTTGTTATTTGTTAATAATATTTACGATACTATAGCATTAGAAAGAAAATATAAAAAAATGTGCCATTTATATATCCTGTTAACACAGTAACATAATTTTTGGTTTTTTATTTTTTTAGCTGTATTTACAATAATTTCGAGTTGCGTTTTTTCCGTGTATATAAGCTATTTAAGCACGTAGTTTATGAATTTCGACCAAAAAAACCGACCCTAACTCATGGCCGCTAGTTAGAAAAAATCAATAAAATTTGAATGTAAGGACGGGCCTAATATCTCATTTAAAAATATATATAAAATATTTAGTTAAGCCTGTACCTTAAGAATTTCGACCGAAAAACCGAACCAAACCCATGGCCATAACATTCCTTACAATATCATGTACATTACAAACATATTTGAAAGATGCGTGTATTCTCTTTCATATCAAAAATAAATGAACTAGTCCGTAGAACAGAAGTTTCAACCGAAAACCCTATCCTATCTCATGGTTCTAGTTAGAAATATTCAATCAAACATACTGCGTAGATGTGTAAATAGTTAAGTGCGTAGAATATTTACTTTGCTACTGTGCAGTTGTGCTGTTTCATTTTTAACTGCGTAGATTTTTAGTTTACTGCTGCGATGCATTCATATGGCACGTACATATGTATAGAGCTCGTAAAAGTATTTTGTATTTTTTTATTAAATATAATTTAATATCAATGGATTCAAATTTAAAATTATTTCCCATGAAAACAATTACAGCACTTGAGAAAAAAAATGAGAACAATTACTTTAGTTGGATAGCAGGGAAGAGCTTTATTCTTCCTGCCAAATTTTGGGAAACATTCTGGGATCCAAATAAAAACAAACTTAAAAAGTATTGAACTAATTCTTTTTTTGAAGAATTCGAAAAAAACAATGTTATTTGCGTCTTGAAAATAAACTACCATAAAATTAATAACAACCCAAAGAAAAGCACAAATATTTTACTCATTAATGCTACTTGCCTACATTTTTGTACTTAATTCTATTTCATTGTTTCATCAACTGTTCCTAAAATTCCATTTGAAGATAAATCTGTAATTGTTTACCATAAAAAAACAATTGAACATAAAGAAGAAATATACAGAAGATTTTGCACAGGCCCAAATAGAGCAGAGTTAACAAATAAACTCGAAAAAGCAAACGCCCTTCGTGTTGAGAATGAACTTTATCAATCTGTTCCTGAAAATGTTTTAAATAAAGGGAACTTTACTAAAGTCCCATCATTAGATGTTATTCATAAGGTTTCTAGCGAATTTATAAGAAAAAATGACTTAGAAGCAGATTTTATTTCTTTTATGGTTGCACTTAAGGATACATATTTTCAGGAAACACAGAAGAAAATACTTCCAGGATATATTCAAGCATTCTCTTGCGAACCTTTAGGTATAGTAATGTTTACTGAAGAACAGCTTCTTCTTCAAATACCTGTTTTTACTTTCCTCTTTTGGTTTATAATCGTGCATTAATCTGCCTATTCGTATTACTGCCGTTACTGAAACTTGTATTGAACACATGTTCGTGCGTCTTCAGAATTGTCAAAATCTTTCTCTTCAGCTCTACCTTGGATTTTCAAATATCTGATCACCTGCTTGAGGATTGAAGGTAATCTTTTAAGTAGCATTGGTGTTACATTTCCGATTATTCATTAATGTTCGAAGGTTGGGATTATATCCACAATGAATGCGACCCCCCTACGTTGTTTATAAACAGACTGTAGGCTTGTACATTTGGAGGCTAGCTCAAGAATGGTGAAGAAAAAAGAATTAAATCAAAAAAAATTTAAACCTTGGATTTCAAATGCACTTCTGGAGAAAATTAAAGTAAAAAAAAAACTTTTTGAAAGAAAAAAAGATCATCCTAGGAATCTTGAAAATAATATTGCATATAAAAATATTTGCAAAGAAATATGTAAACAAGTTCTATTGTGCAAAAACAGTTTTTACTTTAACGAAATTAAAGGAGACATAAAAATAGAATGGAAACTTGTTAACAATATCGTGAACAAAAATAGGAAAAATGATAATATTCAAAGCTTGTCTTTTGAGGATGGTACTATTTCAGATTCTATCGACTTAACTGAACGTTTTAACAACTTTTTTGTTTCCGTAGGTCCAAAAGTTGTTGCTGAGAACGCTACGGATAGTACTCAGTTCAAGTTGTCTGGCTAATGAACCATTTCTGTCTCAGAGCTTCTTTTTTGAGCCAATATCTTCCTTTGCGATTTACAAGATTATTATGTCCCTGAAAAATTCTAATTCGATAACCTCTAACTGATTTTCCAATAACTTTGTTAAAAAAATTGCTTTTTACATTTGTGATATTTTAAGTCATTTGTTTAATAAAAGTGTTGAAGCTTGTATATTTCCCGACGGTATGAAATTAGCTGATGTGATACCTCTACATAAAAAAGGTGAGCGTTCAAATATAAATAACTTTAGACCAATCTCACTTCTACCCATCTTTGCTAAAGTGTTTGAGAAAGCTATCCAGGCTCGTATGGTCAAATTCCTTGAAAAAAAAAATTTTTTTTTGTAAATGGCAGTTTGGTTTTAGAACAGGGTTGTCAACTGAAGATGCCCTACTAAAATTCTGCTCAAATGTATATTCTGGCCTAAATAATAGGATTTTAACTGCTACGCTATTTGTTGACATCACAAAGGCATTCGATACCGTCGACCATAATATACTACTACATAAATTGTACAACTTTGGTTTTAGAGGCTCGATATATTGTTGGCTTGGTTCCTATTTGTCTAATAGACAACAAAAAGTTAAGATTAATAACCAGTTAAGCTCTTCTCTGTCCACAGCTCTAGGTGTTCTTCAAGGTTCGGTGCTTGGTCCGATTCTTTTTTTGATTTTCATCAATTCACTTTTCTCTCAAAACTTTAAAAGTAGTATAAATGCATTTCACAGGTTAGTCATTAGTGACAAAACCAGAATTATGTATTTCAATGTTATAGGCAAAGACTTAGATTTTGGTAACTTTTACTTTCATTGCGGCAAATTTTCTTATTCGAATGAAGTTTGCTTGTCTGCTAATCCTTTTCGTACGTACTATGAAAATCGCTCATGCTCGTCTAAATGTTTTCCAATTGAATTTGTAAGGTCGTTTAAATACCTGGGGCTAATGCTCGACTGCAAGATGAGCTGATCTGATAGTAGGAGAGCTGGTAGCCACTTTGAGTAACGTACTAGGTACAATATATGCAAAAAATTTTTAAAGAAATTAAAAATCTTTAAAACCGCCTTAAACGACTGCGCCTTTATTTAAATTAAACAAACAAAACAAATCAAAATCAAAAGTTCAAATTTTAATTTATTTATTTATTTATATTGAATGCATTTCGACTCGTATATGAGTCATCATCAGCAAAGCGAATTAAAGACTAACTAAACCAAATTACAAAATTAACTATTGCACCTAATATTTATATTTACGTACATACAAAGCATAACTTGGTACTTGTTCACAATATTTTAAAATATTCAAAATTTTATTTAAATTTTAGGGTGTACCTTCGTGACCGCGCCAATGCTGCCAGATATTGATTTTCTTATTTAACTAGTACTAAATCAAGCATGTGTTGAACTAGTCTTTTTCCCGTCCTGGGAAAACACTTAGTAATCTTTAGTGAGAATTGTATCTGTAAAGAGAAGAGAGAAATGGTTATCCTTTAAAGTGTATTTACCAGTATTTACTTTAACTTGCTGGAATAATTTAAAACTCAACTTCAGTTTACTGCAGAACTAATTCTGTTTAAAATCTTTAATTTCATTTTACTTAACACCTATGATAGAGATAATTACAATAAGAAATTACATGCTAAAATAATTACTTAGAAATACAATAACAAAAACTTATTCTACTTTACCAAATCTTGGCCCACAAATATTTGGCCTACAAATTTTTGGCCTACAAATATTTGGCCTTCAATTCTTTATTTTACTTATGCAAAAATTGCATAAGTTTTATTTAACTCACCAAAGTAGTGAGGTCGGCATATTTCCGGGTTTCACACCTGGCTTTTGCTTGCTGTTTTGTTGTTGCATTTAAGTGCTTGGCGTTCTCATTCTTGTTAATTCTTATCAAGCAGAACTTGCACATAGCAACTTAAATTTATCAACAAAACAACAAATACCCAAAAGTGTGCTGCAATCATTATTGGATGATGTTAAGCATCATCCCAAAAATATGCCATAATATGTTATTTGTTTAAATAACATATCATGTGTGGTAAAAACCCACAACATTCCTCACCCCTTCGAATAAGAAAAAATTATAGCTAAGAATAATTTTTTCTTAATAACACATTATTGTGTCTTACAATAATTTTTTGTTTTGAATGTTAAATTTTAATGTAAGTATAACTTTTTTTTTTTCTTCTTCTAATAACCCTACCTAATTCATGGTCCTACTTTTCTCCATCGCCGCTTGTCCCCCTTGGTTAGAAGCTGTTTTGGCTTTATGGCTTTGCTTGACTTATTACTCCACAAAATTTACTTCTGATTTTATTTAAGGAGCGATGCTGGTTCTTATTGGCTATCATCATTTCAAAATCATGATGAATCATGTTTTCTCGACAAGGGAGGAAAACTGAAAACTGTCGCCCCCTCCCTTCTTTTGGCTTGGTTGTCACCTCGTAGGGATTGACAACCCTTTACGTATAGCTACTAACGCTGGATATTTCATTTACTGTGTGTGAAATATTCTTCAGCTAGCTTTTTGATTATATGTATTCATCTTATTTGCTGTGGTATTCGCTACCTTGAATCAGGAAAATGGAGTATTTAAGTCATTTACTGCCTCATCTACTGTTACACTGTTCCAGTATAGGACCATGATTTTCAAATCAATAGAATCAAATTTTTTTAAAAAGCTTATTGCTTGATAAATTTATTTTGTGAAATTTAATATGTAATTTAGTGTACCTAAATGTTATATGTGTGTTAGCATATATAAATATATATATATATACGGCATTTATACCGTTTTATTTTCTATATTATGTAAATGTTATATACATATGTGTATGCATTTTATAATGCATAAATATGTATATATGTTTACGGCATTTACTCCGTTTTATTTTATTTATTTACTTTTACAGTTTATTGACCTAGTTTACTTAATGTGTAATTTTTTGCAATTAGGCAAAAACATTAAGCTTTACACATTAAGCATGTCAATAAAGTGACTTATTTTAGCGTACGTTGCAAAAATGTGCAACGTAAATCATAAATCTATATATGTATATACATACGTCTTAAGCGTATGAATACAAATATATATGTTGTAATAAAAATCTATTAGAACAAAAAGTTTTGTTCTGTTTAGTATATATTGCCCATTTTTTGGGTTTAGTTTTAAAAATTTTTATTTTTACCTAAAATTCTTATTGTCTGCTGTTTATGTGTATACAATCTTGTATACAAATACATATTTCGCATTTTTTTTCAAATTTTTCCCAGTGTTCCAAAATCAAAATTCTGATTTTTCATTTAAATTTTGGTTTGCTATATGTGTGTATGCATTTGTTAAATCCATACAATCATATATTTTGCAATTTTTATTGTATCGCCCCAGCGATATCTTTAATTTTCCAAAGTTATCTTCAGCTTAAGTTGCTGTTACATTGTTTCATTGCATTATGCAGAAATAAGGCAATGTTGTTATTTATTAATTAAAGCTGAGCTCAAGTTTTTGCTCAAGTTTGCATTGCTTTATGCATTGCAATGCTTTATGTTTTTATTGTTATTATTTTTATTTTCAAAATTTTTTCCTTTACCTACTGCTGAGGTAGGTAAGATATATGCGACCATGTGCGCTTATTTCGGCACACGTCGTTTCATATTTCTTGTTTACAAACAAGTATTTTATACATATGTTTTTTTTTACCATTTTTTTTTTTATTTAATTTTGCTGTATTAAATAATATGAGCACATTATTCTAATTTAAAAGAAAAAGATTGTAATTTTTATTTCGATCATTAAATAATTTTAATAAATTATTATGTAACTTATTTTTCTTTCCTTTTATTACAACTTCTGTTGTAACAGGCCCATTAATATCTGTTACTTCAAATGGGCCTACCCATATGGGAGAAAATTTATTTTTCCTAGTTTGATTTTTCATCAAAACTTTATCCCCTCGTTTAAATATAACGGGGTTTACTGAACCGTCATATTGTTTTTTAGACAATTCTTTTGCCTTTTCCTGGTTTTTTCTTACTAACTCGTGAGTTCTTTGTATTTGAAACTTTAATACTTTGGATTGGTCCTCGGCGTTATAGAGCGGTGAACATTTTCGTTTCAAATTCGTAGGCATTTCGAATTCAAAACCGTACAAAGTTCGGAAAGGAGTTTGCTTAGTAGAAGTATGTATCGTATTGTTATGGACATGCATGGCTGCCGTCAGCCATTGGTCCCAATTCGAACCATCTTCTTTAGCAAAACTTCTCAAGTATTCTGCTAGTGGTCTGTGGCTTCTGTCCAAAGAACCAATAGCTTGCGGATGGTATGGCGTTATATGCAATTTCTTAATCCCCAGCATTTTGCAAGCATTCGAAAATAATTTTGCAATAAAATTTGTATCATTTTCAGTAATCAATACTTTCGGGATATTGTACCTGGCAATGATTTCGTCATAAAATTTTTTCGATAGTGTACTTGCTTCTGCGTCGGGCATTGCAGCATATGCAATATATTTTGAAAAATCATCCTGAAATGTTAGTATGTATTTATTTCCTGATACAGTTTCAGGTAATGGACCGACTATGTCCATGTATACTTTATCAAAAGGCCTGCTTGGTGTATCTGTTACAACCATCGGCATTTTTGTGAGTTTCGAGCTTTTGTTAGTCTGACATTTGGTACTATTTTCAATGTATTCTTTTACATCTCTTTGCATCCCTGGCCATCTATACTGCTTTCTTATACTTAGAAGTGTTTTGATAGCCCCTTGATGCCCACCAAGTGGTGTGCTATGAAAATCCCTTAATATTGTTTCTATTTCTTTTGGATCTTTAAGTATGACCACTGTATTTCCTATGTTGCTTTCAACCACCGTGTCCTTATCCACCTCGTTTGAAATATTCACCTTTTCCTTTTCAGAATTTTTAGACTTTGATCTGGTTTGTACCACTGTTATTTGTTTATTTGTTTGCGGTAATCTACTTAAAGCGTCTGCATTTAAGTTCCTTTTCCTAGGCTTGTAACTTATTTCAAAATCATATTCTGATAGTTTATGTCGGAAACGTGCCAAGCGTGATGTTTGATCCTTAAGGTTGGATATACTACGTAACGGTTGATGA
Source organism: Meiosimyza platycephala (assembly GCA_963662105.1). Lineage (NCBI taxonomy): Eukaryota > Metazoa > Arthropoda > Insecta > Diptera > Lauxaniidae > Meiosimyza > Meiosimyza platycephala. Next base: position 67,684,335 of record OY759210.1, read on the forward strand.
TGGGTGTATATTTTGAAATGTCTGCCAAGCAAATATGCTCTAAAATTTTTCGTTGGCCACACTATAGCGAGAAACTCTTTTTCAATGGCTTAATACCTTTTCTCGGTATCGCTTAGTGCTCTACTGGCAAATGCTATTGGATTATCTTTACCGACTTCTCCTTGAGATATAATTGCACCAATTGCATCATTACTGGCATCCGTAGTTAACAAAAATTGTTGAGTAAAATCTGGATATGCCAATACAGGTGGTGATTTTAATTCCTCAAATGAATTTTGGCATTCCGTAGACCATACGAACTTTGCGTCTTTTCTCAATAATTTATTTATTGGTAAAGCTAATCTTGCCGTATCTTTAATGAATTTACCAGACCTAAAAATGCTTGTACTTCTTTTTTGTTTTTAGGTACTGGTATGTTTTTTACACATTCTACCTTTTCTGGGTCTGGCAGGGCTCCGTGTTCTGAACATTTATGACCTAAATACACAACTTCACGACGCAAAAAATTGCATTTTTTCGTGTTTAATTTCAGATTATGTTGTCTCAATACCGTGAACACATTACGTAGCCTTTCTTCTTGCTCTCGTAAGTTTTTCCCGTATATGACAATGTCATCTAAATAAACAAAACACTCTAGACCTTGTAGTCCTGTGAGTATGTGATTCATGATTCGTTGAAATGTTGCTGGGGCTCCTGTTACACCAAACGGCATTCGGTTGAACTCAAAATGTCCCAACCCTGTACTAAATGCGGTTTTTTTCTCTATCATCTTTATTTACCAATACTTGGTGGTATCCACTTGCTAGATCCAGCGTGGAAAAATATCTGCTATGTCCTAATTGATCTAAAATTTCATCAATTTGTGGTATGGGAAAAACTTGCTTGATTGTAGCTTCATTTAATTTTCTGAAGTCTATAACTTCATTTAATTTTCTGAAGTCTATAACTAATCTCCACTTTTTCTTTCCATCTTTACCACTTTTCTTTGGGACAAGTAATAATGGTGAATTCCAAGGTGAGGTGCTTGGTGAAATAATCCCTTCATTTAACAGTTCTCCTACCTGTTTATTAATTTCCATTCTATGGGAATGGGGTAGTCTATACTGTTTTTGGTTTATTGGGGTGGTTGGCCCACCAATGTAGGGATATCATGTTTTAATACTGGGGTATATGATAGGCAATCCCCTTCTAATAAAAATATGTCATGAAATGATGCACATATATTTTCCATGGAAGCTTTTTCTTCCTTGCTTATGTGGGGATCTAAATTAATAGCTCCAAATAGCTTCTCTAATCTTTCCCTCACGTTTTGTTCCGATATCATATTTATTGCGGAACTTGCATTTATTTTGAATTCATTGTAGTTTGAAAATTCCGGTCTGAAATTTCTATCAATGATAAATTCGTCTTCTGACGAGTTTAAAATTGGCACATAAACTATGCCATCTTTCACTTTGCTGAGTACTTCTCCTAAGTAAACTCCTTGTGAAAGTTCTTGTTTGTGTATAACAACTTCTTTCAATGTTGTTTTAACACATAAAGGTACTATTTTTACTGTTCGAGCTTCTATTGCTGTTTCTGTATTGTATAGTACTCTGTTAAAGTCATTCATCGGCTTAAGCGTGAATGCTATTATTTTCAGACGTTTTTCATTGAAAAACGTTAACTTTTTATCTATAGCGTTTATGACAGTTCGGTTCCACAAATTGTCCCTACCTACTATTCCATCAGCTGGAACTCCTTGATCTAGTGACACTATGTGTAACTTTAAACTTAGATCTGGGTTCTGCTTGTGTTTAATAGTGGTTGTACCTAAGTGGTAACCTGTCCGCCAAATGCTCCACTTAAATCTTTTCGATTATTTGTATCTAATTCTGGGAAATGCAACATTGCACTTTCTTTGACCAAACTTGTGTCGGCACCGGAATCTACCAACAAAATAAGTTTTCCATACCTGGCCTCTTTACAGGGCACTTCTATGAAACGTCATTTTGATTTGCTTGGTAGAAATTCTCGTTATGCCTGCCATACAAGATGTGTCTCCCAGTTTCAATATCTTTAGCGTTTGATACGCATTCTACGGGTTTTGTGAGGGACGCCTCAACTACAGTATTCTGTGTATGATTTGTTTTCCCCGCATTATATTGTTTTAAGTTATTACTCAAAACTTTATAATTTTTACTTTTAGTAGTTAACGTATCAACTTCACTTTGTTGTGGTTGATTTACTGTTACTATTTTGTTAAAATTATTTATAATTTCAGATGTAGTTAACGTATCAACTGCACTTTCTTGTGGCTGATTTACTGTTACTAATTCATCTAAAATATTTTCTGAAACTTTATTTGTTTCATAATTAGTAGATAACGTACCAACTGCACTTTGTTGTGGTTGGTTTACGTTATTTGAATTATTTTCTAAAACTTTATTTGTTTTATTTTTAGTAGATAACGTATCAACTGCATTTTGTTGTAGTTGATTTACTGTTACTACTTTATTTGAGTTATTTTTGGAAACCTTGTTTGTTTCATATTTAGTAGACAACGTACCAACTGCACTTCGTAGTGGTTGGTTTACTGTTTCTACTCCTTTTGGCCCTAATTTACTAAGTTTTTTGGGTCCCCAGACTATTGGCCGGTCTTGGGCCCCTCTTAGTTTCCCTGAGCTTTTTCGTAGTCTCTTTTGGCAAAACAATTTCCAATTTCATGTCCAATTCTCTTACACCAACTACATTTACTGGAGGACTGTTGTCTCCCTTGTTGCCGCTGTGAATTTGAATTATTATTTTTTACTTGTTTCCCTATGTCCGTTTTATTTTGTGAGCATTTTATGCTGGTCATGTGTCCATATTCTGAACACTTGTCACAGAAAGGTGTGTTTTTCCTAACATAGCAGTCTTCTCTTGTGTGACCCTTTTTATTACAAGATGAACAAACAATATTTGGTTTTTTGTTATAAGTACTATTTTTCATAAATCTTCCTGAGTTTTGTTGGAATGATTTATTTTGCCTTTCTTGGTTTTGTTTACTCCAATTTTGTGCCTGTGTATCATTTCTTTATGAACTATCCGGACTTGGTTGAACTATATTCGATTGATAGGCGTTGATTCCTAGTACTGGTTCTATATCCTCTCGCAGATCATCTTCCGCAGAGATTGCTTCTTTGAGTAATTCTTCTAAAGTTCCCGTATTCTTACTCATCATTAACATTTTGAGAGTTGGATTCCTTAATCCCAATCTGAATGCTCTTACTACAGAATTTAACAGTTCCTGTCTGTATACTCGATCTTCCGGAGCTGAATACCTCTTACTGAGGTTATCCATAATGGATGTCTGTAGTGATTTCAATCGCCTAGCGCAGCGATTCTTAAACTGTGGTCCGCGGACCCCTGGGGGTCCGCGAAGCCATTCCAGGGGTCCGCGAAACAATTTTTACATCAATTTTACATCATCAAACTTTTCGCTTTATTTAAATAACAAATTCACTAAAAATTATACATGAACATGGCTTTTTGAATGATTGCACATATTTTTAAAAAACAAAGTGTGCATTTACTTTTGTGTAAACCCGGGATGCCCAGCACCTAACTGTTTCCACTCTTCCCACTGTTTGATAACATCATGAATTTTTGTTAATTTTAATTTGAGCCTACAAGGTGCAGCTTCAAATAAATTTTACGTTGAAGTGAAGAGCTAAACACAGTTGGGACGTTCGATATCGTCCATATTTTTCTATACGTTAATAGTGCGTACAAAATTGACACTTGAAAATTTATCGCAGAGAAATAGAACAAATTCTATTTTTTGGTGCGATTTGACACAGAAGCTAAATCACAAGTCCCAACTGTGTTGAGCTATTTAAAATAGAAGCGATTACAATAATACGAATTATGGTCAAAGCGCATTCAAAAGTATGGGTATGAGTCTTATTCAACACTCAGCTATTTTATAGAATTTTCTAATTAAGTGCTCGATAATAAAACGCACCTACTTTTTATCGAACATTTAATGCCTCTAAAAAGCAGCTTCCGGAAGTATTTTCCCTGTCCTGTTTCTGGCAACGACTGGATCAGGGATCCTTTCAACACAGACGTTAGTATTGGTATTGCTAAGCAATTATCGACATTAGAGCATGATATACTCCTGGCTATCTCTTGCGATACTTCTTTGAAACTAAAGTTCAATGAAATTTAACTAACTTTTAGTTACTCCTAAAATCCGAGTTCTCTGCAAATAAGGGCATTCAAAACTTGATTCCGTTTTGTACAACGTATTTGTGTAAACAGGCTTTTCGGTACTATTATATATACAATCAAATTATAGAAATCAGCTTAATGTAGAAGCAGACCTGAGAATAAAACTTCCGAATATAGAGAACGACATTGTGGATATGGTTTCAAGAAAACAGCATCATCCTTCTCATTAAGTAAAAACTTTTACAGAAGAAAATATAACAAATTTCGCTTATAAAACGACCAATAGTCATCAAAAAAAAAAAAAATTTCCATTTTAAGCTTTATTATTATTATATTATTTATTAAAAAATATATGAAAAAAACAAATTATTTTCTAGGCTTTATTTTGACCAAGAAATATTTGTTTGAGTTTAATGTACATATTTTGATTTGAAACTTTTTTAATTCTTTTACATTTCCCTAATTTCCCCAAAATATTAGTTCTAGGCTTTATTTTGACCAAGAAATATTTGTCTGAGTTTAATGTACATATTTTGATTTGAAACTTTTTTAATTCTTTTACATTTCCCCAATTTTTATTCATTTTGTATTTCAATTACATGAAAATCCCAATAAAAAGTGTTTGCCTCTATAAATGCGCAAGATTTGTTAAAATGCAGAGAGATATATGGTATAGGTATCAATATTTATTAGAAAGTAGTGTCTGCATGCTTTTCAACTTTTGGATCTTCAAAAACTGGACATACATAGTGTTGAAAAGACCTTTAAAAACAGGAAAAATTAAAGCAAAATATAAGTTCTTCGTTACTTCACCGGTCAGATAACCGGTCATTTTATGTCTGGTTGAGTTTGACATCGGTTGGCAAGCCTGAGTGTCTTTGTCATTATTGAGTCAGAAATTAAGCTTAGAGTTGGGATGGGGTCCGCAAAAAAAATTTAGCTCGATAAGGGGTCCTCGGACTACATAAGTTTAAGAACCCCTGGCCTAGCGTATGCACGCAAATCCTCAAAGGCTCCTTGCCGAGCATTAATTAAATCTTTTTGGACTGCTTCCAAGGGTTTTTCTCTTATGTATGTTTCCATTAAGGTTTCATAGAAATCCTGCATTCTTGTAAAACGAGTCGACCTGACTAGCTCGTATGCGTCACCATTCAGATGAAGTCGCACTTTTGAGATCAATTCTCCTTCATCTGCAGGATCGGTGGTTCTCCTCACCGACTCGCATGCCTCTATAAATCTATATAGGTCTGCTTTTATGGTAGGTGACTCAATCCCGGAAAAATAAGGTACTGTATCTCGTACCCATTTCGCAATATGGCTATAGCTTCTTGTACTAGACGAAGTTGTTGTGTTATCAGATTGGGGAGTCTCTGCATTTATTATGTTTATGCTTCCAGTTTGTAATACTTCTTGCTGGCCTGTTTGTAACTGTACTGGATGCAACGGTGGTTGCGCGGCATTATCCATTTTCAAAACGTCCAGTTTATTTTGATAACAATGAAGTAATTCATTATACTTTTGTTCTATATAAATGAAGTAATTTTTAGTGAAATACTCATTTGTGGGAAAATCTGTTCGAAATTCTCCTATAATATTGTTATTATCCCAGAAATCCGCCCATATTTTTTCTAATTCCTCTATCCTTTTTGTAAAATGGACAATGGTGCATCTCTGGGCTGGAGTTTTCTTAAAATTTGTTTGCATATTTTTAATTTTCTCCGCAAGTACGACTTGTTTGTCGGTCAGTTCCCTCAGTTTTTCCTTTTCCATCGTGTTAGTAGAAATGCGTCTTTCTTTAGATATTAGTTTTTCTGAATTTAGTTGTGCGGTTTTAAGTTGCTCGCTCAACCTCTTGTTTCTGTGCTCTAAGTCTTGAACACGATTTTTAAACTCTTTGATAGACTGATTATTGTCTTCCGAGTCTTGTCCCACTGGCAAAGAAAAACTTAATTTCGAAATATTCCTTTCCTCCAGGGTATCGTGAACCCTATAATTTTCTTCCTCTAGGCCCTTTATCTGCTCAGCGTTAAGGTTAAGCTGAGTGATATGTTGGTCATATCTTTTCTTTAGGGCTTTAAAATCGTTTTCCCAACCATCGGCTATTCCTGCGGTACTGAATTGTTTTTCTTCAGAAAAACTTATAATTTCGTCTACTATTGAGTCGGCTAATTCAACTGTTGATAAATTGTGGAATCCTTCAATCGTTTCCTTTATTAGGGTAAATTGTTCATCATCATCAACTATTTCTTCTAAAACGTTCCACAATTTATCCGTGACTTTGTTGTAAATCGTTCATCATCTTATATTCAAATTTGAATCTTATTTGTGTATGAACAACCTGCTGCATTAATGAATTGCCGCAAAAACTTGTAGAATTATTGTACAATCAAACGACTTAATGCAAACTTAGCTTGATTTTGCTAATATACTAAGTCTATTGGTACGAAAAATTTATTGCCCTCAGTAGGAACAGTTTCTAATCATAGGCCGCGGACCTTTGTAGAACACGAATCCTTGGAATAGTTGAAAATATTCCTTGGAACCCAAAAAAAAATTCTGCAAGGTTTATACTCGATTTAAAAAGGAAGTTAAAATTATTTACGAAAACGCGAATCTATGCAGAATAAACGGATCCTCAGAATTTGAAATATTCTTTGGAACCAAAAATAAGTTCTACAAGACTTTCAATGGAGAAAAAATAAAAACTTTTATTACTGAATATAACAAACGTTTTCCCGCGAAAATAACGTTTAAGATTTACAAAATTTAAATTCTTACAAAATGCCAACTGTTATCAAAAATGTTGCTCAAAATTTCAAATTTAACAGAAAAAAAAAATTTTATCGTTTCCAAATTACTTTTTACAAATTCTATCTTAAAAATTCTATTGTTAACTGAAACCTTAAAAAATTCTTTCAGAATTTAAACTTTCCAATAAAGTATTCAACAATTGAATTGTCAAAAGTATTTTAAAGTACTATCAAAAAATTTTTGCACAATCCTATCAAAATAAAAAAAAAAATTTCCAATTCAATTAGAAGAGAGAAAAAAAAAGTTTATTTTTTTGTGAACTTCCAATAAGTTCACAAAATTATTTCAATGAAACCTACTTCCCTACTATATGATGCAGAACATGGACTATGAGGATCGCTCAAAGTTCATGCTCCTAAGTTCGTTTTGATGTTGCCAACAAATTGGCTGCGCTAGATTTGGAATTGGCTGAGAACCTACATGTTTTAAGAATTTTATGGTTAGTTATATGTTGCAATGATACTCACCAATTTTATTTCCAACGCTGTCGTACAATTCCTTGATGTTGAAATTAATGTCTAATCCTCTATACTCCTTTTGTGGTTCGGTAAACCGGCTGCGCCAATGTTGTACTGCTGCGTAGAAGTGCGAATCCTACCGGGTGCGCCAATGTTGTACTAGTCTTTTTCCTGTCCTGGGAAAACACTTAGTAATCTTTAGTGAGAATTGTATCTGTAAAGAGAAGAGAGAAATGGTTATCCTTTAAAGTGTACTTACCAGTATTTACTTTTACTTGCTGGAATAATTTAAAACTCGTTAGCTTCAGTTTACTGTAGAACTAATTCTGTTTTCAATCTTTAATTTAATTTTACTTAACACCTATGATAAAGATAATTACAATAACAAATTACATGCTAAAATAATTACTTAGAAATACAATAACAAAAACTTATTCTACTTTACCAAATCTTGGCCCACAAATATTTGGCCTACAAATTTTTGGCCTACAAATATTTGGCCTTCAATTCTTTATTTTACTTATGCAAAAATTGCATAAGTTTTATTTAACTCACCAAAGTAGTGAGGTCGGCATATTTCCGGGTTTCACACCTAGCTTTTGCTTGATGTTTTGTTGTTGCATTTAAGTGCTTGGCGTTCTCATTCTTGTTAATTCTTAACAAGCAGAACTTGCACATAGAAACTTAAATTTATCAACAAAACAACAAATACCCAAAAGTGTGCTGCAATTATTATTGGATGATGTTAAGCATCATCCCAAAAATATGCCATAATATGTTATTTGTTTAAATAACATATCATGTGTGGTAAAAACCCACAAGGCATAGACAAAATTTTAGCTTTGTACCTAGTACATATGTACGTTGCTCAAAGTGGCTGCCAGCTCTTAGACTATGACCAATGACGGGCACCAACATGTATGCAAAATTTTGCTTCCATGTAGTGGTACAACAACCATATGGAGAAAAAAGGAAGAAGAAAACATAACAAAGCGAGCGTCTTGCCTTCTTCAATGCTTGTGGCCAACTGAACTGAAAACGCATTGTGCGCATAAAGTAACTTATTTATGCTTTGCACTGACAAAAAAATTATAGGCGAAATCTAAATATTCAAGTTAATTATACTTATTGGGTAGTAATCAAATTAAAAATCGTATTCTTGTATTAAGAATTGCTATGGTATTAGAAAATTGTTATACACTCGTGCTCACAATTAAGTATACGGTTACCATTTTCTAACAAAATTAGGTATATATCGAATTTAAGTAATAAATAAAAGACATTTTTATAATTTTTTTGATGTTAAGATGTTTTGTCGTATATTCTCAGTAAATTCAACGGTTTTTAAAATACATTTTTATACAAATGAGGACAAAATAATGTCTCAAAACCAAATATCAGTTTATATGAAAAAACATAAAAAAGAAAATGTTCGATAATAGTTAACTAATTTAATTTTTTTTTTGAAATTTAGTAACTTGCGGTACCACCTTTAGTATTTATTACCGCCTGCAATATTTTTAGCATACTTTCCACCAAATTTTTTTTGGCTTTAACGGGTCTATTTTGTCCCACTGGTTCTGAACCTACGGAAAGAAAGTTGGTATTTGTTGCCTTTTACTTCTATTCTCATTGGAACCCAAAATTGTCCAAAGATGCTCAATAGTATTTCAATCAGGATACTGGAGCGGACATTCAAGTTTTTTTGCTTGATGTCATTGTCTTGCCGTAAAATAAAGTCCCTAAGTCCAAATTTCATCGCCGAAAATTTAAATTTTTTATTTAAATTGAACATTGTCCGCCCAGTCATCCACCATTTGATATGGACCAAATTTCCTACTCCAGCCGAGCTAAAACATCCCCACATCATTATTGAGCCGCCTCCATGCTTAACATTGTGTTGCAGAAATCGCTAATGCATACCTTAATACGCCTTTCTCCTCTTTTTTTATGTTTTTTTTTGCCAATCAATTCAAATTTGCTTTCATCTGACCTTCTTCCAAAATTCCAGAGCCGTTGAACCATACTTTTTGCAAAAGCTTATCGCTTAATCTTATTTTTCTAGCTGATCAGTAGTTTTTTCTTCGCCAAATTATTTTGAAATCTAGCATTATTCAAGCGCCGTTTTATTGTGGGCGAAGAAACTTTTTAGCCTAATGTTTCTTTAATATCGGCTGCTGTTACTGATGGGTTTTTAATAGCTTTTCGTTATATTCGAGCATCTTCTCTAGGTTATGTGGAACTTTTTCTGCCTTGCCCTGACTGTTGCTTAACTGAATTTGTTCTAGTAACTTTGTCAAAAACTTTTTTATGCCCATTTTTTGATAAATTATATTTCTCTTCCAACTCACGGTAGGACATACCGTTTTGTCGGTCGGTTCCGATTGCTGATTTTAGAAATTCCAATTTATGAAACATTTTTTTGCACCACCTTGTATAATGCAATAGAAATCACAATTACAAAGCCAAAAATATAATATTCTTACATACAATTTATTCACAATACACAAACACAGCTTTTTTTATATTAATAAAACATTAAAAACCTCCAATTATTTTTGAGTAAGACGTGAACACTATACCCGTATACTTAATTGTGAACGCTTACGCTATTTCGGAATTAACATTTCAAGAACCTGACGGCGCTTGTATTGCGTACTATTAAATACCGTCAAAAATTCTTGAAAAATAACAGTATTTTTGAATATGATCGAATATATAGTAAATGTGCATTGCCGTATACTTAATTTTGAGCGCGAGTGTACATAATATATTATATTTATTTTATTGTTAAATCATTTAAAAATTATTTAAGATTTTGGTTATTTCATTAGTTCATCAAAATCAATTTCAATACTAGAGACCTTTATCCGAAGCAAGTTCTCTGGATGCACATTCGTTAGAATGGAAGAAAAAGTTGCTTCGCAAAAATATCTTGTGCCAAACATGGAATACAGTTGAAATATTTTATTATTTAAAACCGGAATTCTGATTGAAGCGTAGTTAAACGTTGTTGTTGTTGTTTAAAGCAATCAACGTTTGAAATTAAATCAAAAACTAACATGTCTCTTCCCTGTAAACTTATGTAAATTCAACTGACATAAATATTTTAAAATATCACACAAGAAAGCAAAATTTAGTAAAAAATATTTATCTTTTAATTTACATAATAGATATTCAGTCTTAGGTGACGGGTTGCTTTCTAAAAATTCAACTAAGTCGGTTTGCAAATTGTACAACCTCTCTAGGCAACGTCCTTTACTCAAACACCTTACTTCAGTGTATAAAAGCAGGTCACTGTAATTGGCCTCAACATCTTCCAAAAATTGACGAAATTGGCGATGCGTTAGGGCATGATGGGCACCTCTGATGTATTTAATTATTTTAACGACCACTTCCATTGTATCCGCTACGTGAATACACTTTGCCAATAAGTTTTCTTGATGCAGTATACAATGGAAAGTGGGAACGTCGATGCCATTTTTTCTAAGTTGACCCACAAAACCTTTATTGGTGACCACCATTACTCTTGCGACATCCGTGCACACGGAAGAAAGTTTTTCTTTGTTAGCTATTGAACAAACTTTTTTTTCGACAATATCAAAAATATCTGTGCCCCGAACGTTTCTGTACATGCCCGTCAAACTCAAAAAATCTTCTGTTATTTCAAAGTTACCATTCACTGCTCTAAAACATATAACTAATTGACTGACATCGTTAATATCTACGCTTTCGTCTAGCGAGATGGCATAAGATTTGGAATTTTCAATTGTTTTTTTTTAACTTTCGAAACTATAAACGATGAAATTTCTTCAATGCGACGGACTCGTAACTGTCCTTCGAGAAAGTGTTATATCTTTAACAATATTGCCCATTTTTCTTCCTTTTTCTCCAAAGCAGCATCAGCAATAGCAAGTTCTTTAAAAAATGTACCATCATTTAAGGGCTTCCCCTTTTTTGCCAATTCCATACTTACCACAAATGAGACTTTAAGTTTACCTTCTAGCAGGTCTTCCGTTTGTTGGTTGGTATTTTTAGAATTTTGCTTTTCAAGAAAAATAAGTTTTAATTCAAACAGTTTTAAAATTCTTTCTTCATTTTTAATATTTTCAAATTCCCGATGAAATTTTAAATAATGTCTTTCGAAATTTGATTTTTTTACGAAAGTCAAAACCTTAGAGCAAATTATTCACTCCGGTTGATTGGAGGAAATATGGGAAAAAAATAATTAACTTTCATGTTCACTTTGAAACATTTTGTATATTTTTGTAATATAACTATTAATAAGAGCTTAAAATCAATCGTAAGGACTTAAAACTAATAGAAAAAAACTTAAAACTATTAGTAAGTAACTTAAAACTATTATTAAGAACTTAAAACTAATAGTAAAAAACTTAAAACTATTTATAAATAACTTAAAACTATTATTAAGAGCTTAAAACTAATAGTAAAAACTTAAAACTATTATTAAGTAACTTAAAACTAATAGCAAAAAACTTAAAAATATTAATAAGTAACTTAAATTTATTATTAAGAGTTTAAAACTAATAGAAAAACTTAAAACTATTAGTAAGTAACTTAAAACTATTATTAAGAACTTAAAACTATTAATAAGAAACTCTAGTAAGTATGTAGGAATAAATTATAGATGTGTCAAATTTTTTTTGGGTGTAACACAGATCGCTTCAGAAAAATACAGTTGCTAACAATCATGCGTCACAGGGCTTGCTTCGTTGACTGCTGAAGTAGAACTGAGTCGTTGTTGTGCGTTCACATTTGTATGCGTACACAAAATGCGAAGTCATTACTCTCAATTACGCTCTTGCTAGAACTTGCAGAAGAACTTGTGCCCATAATAATAGAGTTTAGCTACTACAGCTATTAGCTTTCTTAGCAATTTTAGCTTGAAGCTTTAAAACCAAGTAAAAAGCTTATATATGAAAGGAAATGAAAAAATTATAATTGCAATTAATTTGTTATATATTTATAATTTTTTCTTAGCTTTATCGCACTTTCTCAACATACCCACCCAGATCATATGTATATAAACATACAAATGCATGAATGTAATTGTATGGCTTTATTTATATGATCTAAGGCATAAATGTTAGAAAAAATTTACCCATCATGCGGTGGGGCACGGACAACACAAACATAAAGACCAACAACCATTAAGCTACAAAATTAACTATACATAGTTATTTTTCAATCTAAGCTTGAGTTGACCTTTTGACAAGCTAATATTATATATGTCGCAATTATCGACTATGACCATAGTGACGCACTAAAAAAGTACCTTATGGAAGCGATAAGGCATCTATACAATACTTGTTGAAACCTTATTAAACCCTACTCACAGGCGTTTGTAACGCATAGAAGGGGCGTGGCAGGTATAGAAAAGTATATATATTATTTATTAGCGTCACCACCTGAGTCGATATAGCTATGTCCGTCTGTCTGTCTGTCTGTCTTGAAATCACGTTTACGGAAAAACTAAGTAAGCTAATTCAATGAAATTTGGCACACAAGTCACACATTCTTGCAAGCTGCTAGCATATAAAAATAGATGAAACCGGGTTACGACCACGCCTACCGCCCATACTCTATGTAAATTTACCTCAGCCCATTTTGAAAAAAGTTGCTGCGATTTTGATGAAACTTGGTGATTTGGTGAGCACGTGAACAATATTAAGATTGGGCTAGGTTTTATAGTAGCAAAGGCCCTTAAAGGGGCGTGGCACAGTCCTAAATTTTAACATTTATAATGCCATAACTTGTAAACTGTGCAAGACATTGTAATAAAATTTGGTACACGGATACAGATCATATATGTATATCTTGAATTGTGTTTAAAGTGGGCGGAATTGGAAAAGTGGGCGTGACACTTTTAAACAATTAAAAATTTTGATTTCGTTTATTTGAAAATTGGCACATTCGATTTTCATAAAAACTTTAGAGATGATACTACTAAGAGCAGTCATCAATACAAGCTTCGTCAGTATGCTGGAAAAACACGTTGACGGGCGTGGCGCAGCCCACAATATTTATAAACTTACTTACTTGGGTGGCCATAACAACCCGTTACCGGGTTACGGCCGACCTCAAAAGCTCTCTCCAGGCGCCTCTGCTTCGCGCGCGCCTTCTCCAATCAGTCACACCAAGCGTGGATAAGGTTTCCTCGGCTTGGTCTTTCCATCGGAGGCATGGTCTTCCTCTCCGTCGTCGCCCAGCGGCTGCCGCATCAAACACCTTTTTATAGTCCTTTTTTCGTTTGCAGTGGTCGTCAACGTTGAGGGGTTCTGTATCCGAGGCTTTTTTTTTGGTTTTCATTTGAATCTTTTTTTTACGTGGCGGGTACCAAACCCTGCGCACAACCCATTTTACTTCCAGGGAGGACGCGCTGCACACATTCTCTCACTATCTTTTTAATGCTATAGATAGTGTGCAATGAGAATAATCTTCAAAAAATTTGGTGCATAGGTGTCAATTATTATAAGCTATAAAATTAAATAAATTTCGACGAAATTTTATCATTGGGCGTGGCACCTCCCATATTAACATAAAGTTGGAAGTGCTATTTTAAGAGAACTATTGCAGCAATTGCCATAAAATTTGATGTAAGTGGTTTACTTGCGATAAGGTATGTCTGCATCAAAAGTGGGCGAAATAGCACCCTGGGCGAGGCACCTCCCACACAAGTAAAATACCTGAAGTGGCGTATCTATCGAAATATATGGGCAATCATACTGAAATTTGGTGCAAGAGGTTTGTTTATGGAAAGCTATTTCTGGATCGAAATCGGACTCGATTGTACCAGTGGGTGTGTCACCGCCCTAAGTTTTAAGGTTAATTAAGGCATATATCGCAAACTATACAAGCTATTTTGCTAAAATTTTGTATGTGGATGTCAATCACGAAAATAATTTATTGAACCAAAAGTAGGCGGAATTGGAGTAGTGGGCGTGGCACATTTGGTTTTTTTCATTTCTATTCAATATTTTCCACATTTTTTAGACTTTTTCAACTTGTTAACTTTTCTCATTATTTCGTATGTATTTTTTCCACTTTTTCAACCTCTTTCAACTGGATTCGACATTTTCCTTATTTTTTCAACTTTTTCATGAATTTTGAATTGTTTCAACATTTTTTAGCCTCTTGCAACTTTTTTTGAGTTTTTTAACCACTTTCAACATATTCCAAATTTTTTTGACTTTTTCAATTGCTTTAAACTTTCTACAATGGTTTCCATAATTTTTAAACTTTTTCGACTTCTTCCACCATTTCAACGTCTTTTTAATATTTATTTGAAGAGCAGTTTCAATGCAGTGTAGGGTATGTGAGTTTCGGCCAGGCCGAAGATAACACCTTTACTAATTGTTGTTCTAGTCTGCTAAAGTGTATTTATTATGGTATTTTTCAGTCATAGACATGCCATTCGCATAATTCTTGAAAAAGGTCGCCGTGAAAGTAGTTTGCCCCTATTCATTAACCTGAAAATTTTGCCCCTTAAGCATTTATTCTATTTCAAAGTTATAAAAACATTTTTCCAAAAATCTGGGTATTCTTTGAGTAGAAGTTCGAACAGCAACAATTTAAGAATTAACACTCAGGAGTTGGTATCAGTCCCAGAACATAATTATCAGTTCTTATTGAGATTTTATGCAGCTATAGCTCCACGACTTTTTAATAGACTTCCTGTTGACATAAGATGTATCCGCAGTATGCCTATTGTAACGGCAGAGTGGCATCTAATGTACACTGGCATTGGAATGCGAAGGTCATACCAGAAATGTAATTTTTGGTCTTTCATTCGAAATTTGCTGATGTGCGTTCGGTTCAATAAGAATGGCTGAACAACGCGTCATTCCGAAATTTCGGTAGCCATTTTTGATGAATCGAAAAGAAAAACGCGTGAGTTGGTTTTTGGAGTCAAACGTGGCGGTCTTGTGGTTTTGTGAATTAATTGAGAAACGTCGGCGATTATTATAAAAAAAAAATTTTTTTTATTCCTTTTTGCTTTTATTTAATTGATCGAAAGAGGAAAAACAGTGAAAACTCACTAAAAGCAAAGATTATTTAAAATCGTTCAAAGAAAAAAAAAATATAATTAATTTCAACAGAATTTGAACTAAACTGACGAAAACAAAAAAATTGTGTAAAATAAAAGTTATTAGTATGTACATTTATTTGTTGAAGAAATCAAAATTTTTGTAAAATTAAAAAAAAAAAATCGGGTATTCAAAGCGTTTGCTGTAGCATTTGCTGTGCTCAGCAGCAGCAACAAACAGGCAACGCGTCAACACTGAAAAGCAGACCAAGAAGACAAAAGAAAGAAATTCAAACGCCAATACTCAATTGTTTTAAGATTTACAACCTGCCTACTAACAACTCTAAGCAACGAGTCGACGAATTCCAGCTCCAAGTCATAACCACAATAATAACATTAATAACAATAACAACTTCAAAAACACAATAAACACGACAGAAACCACATCCCATAACAATAATAACTTTAATATAACACTACAAAAAACGTGTTCGCGGAAGTGCTAGCGCTCCACACTACACATATATAAAAAGAAAAAAAACCACAAACACATGCAAAGAAAAAAAAAATGTGACAGTGAAAATTGAATAAAAAAAAAAATTTTTGACAGTAAGAACAAAAATAGATAACAAAAAAAGTTTTAACGAAAGAGAATACTTGAAAAGGAAAAATTATATAAATAAAAATGTAAACATTGAGAAAAATTGACAACATAAACCACCATAACAACTTTAAAAACAAACAATCTAAAACAACTATAGAAACATGCAACACCTGAAACATAACATAAACAACAATAGCAGCAATAACAACTATAACAACAACTACTCTACTCAGCTATAACATTTGCAGCACGACACAGACACAACACCAGCGTGAGCTATAGACACTTTATACTTATTTACATACATATTATTTAAGATTACTCTATTTAAACACAATAAGATGATTACACATATATAAGAAAAACCGAAATGAATAAAAAAAAAACACACTTAATATGTGCCTTAGCTTGGCTAGTACGTAAGTGATACATTTTGCTCTACTGTATCGCTAGTACTGAATATATCAATTGTGATATTTTGGTGGGAGGTAGAGGGGGGTCTCTAGTATATACAGAGGTAATTTGCGGATAAAGAACACTCCCGCAGAAGTGCCCCTAATCCACTCAATTAAAATTGTTGAGATGTTAATTTATTAAAAAATGCTCTCAATTAAGAATAAGCCGTTTTCGACAGTTGTGATTTTTATCAAATGTAGTTTAAGCCTTTCTGTGTTGATAAAAAAAATTTCAAGGAAAAAAACTGAAGCACTTAAAAATTTTTTGTTTTGAAAAAAATGCCACTGGATTACGATATTTGCAATATTTTCCATAAAACAGTTTACTTTGCACTAAATGTCATCTTTTCATAAGATCCATTAAATTATGAAAAGTTTGAAAAAAAAGTTATGAAATCTCGTTACTTATTAAGGTAATATCGACAATTTGAAAAAGGTCCTTTCAGATTTTTTTTTTATATTTTTAAAGGACAAAGTTCAAATGACCGTTATTGGGTCGTTTCAGCGAAATAAAAAAATATGGGTCCCCTAAAATTAAACATAGAATAATGTCTGTAAATTTCAAGCAAATCGATGACCATCATTTGACTTCTTGTTCGATTTGAAAAATAATGTGCCATTCATGATAATTTCAAGACTGATGCGATGAGCGTTATTACAAAAGGCGGATGATGCATATCAATTTTTGACAATGGTTGTGCTGTATGAACAGAGATTTCAGTATAATTTGTAAGAAGAAGATCTAAAATTCTACCATTAATGCTGCGTAATGGACTTAACTGTTTTAGATCATTTAGTGCCATCATATTTAACAACTCATTGGTTAATTCTCCATCACATAACAATAGGATGCAAGACCAATCAAATTGGTACCAATTTATTGATGCACCAAAATTAAAATCTCCTGCAATTATAAATTTGGCGTTTGGTTCACCCACACACATAATTTCTGTTAAACCGTCAAAGTACCCAAAGTATTTATCATGCCTAGATTGTGGAGGGGATGTACACAACGTTTATGAAGGTTTTGCTATTACATGAATTACTTTTCAGTTCGATCCACACATTTTCAAATGATGATTCACTTTCCCACGCATCAATTCTTTTGTATGCAAATTGGTTTATATTGCTACCAACGCACCACCTCACCATTTCTTATCAACCAAATTCCTATCATCTCTCTCTACAAAGTAACTGTCATCAAAATATTCACTGCTACTAAAATTGTCATTTAGCCAGTGTTCTGTAAAAATAATTATAGCGTGCTGTGAAGCAGAAATGTCAGAACGTATGCTAGTTTTTGTTCTAAGTCCACGAACATTTTGATAATATGTATGTATATTGATAGAGTATTATTATTGGGTGTTATAATATTCATGTCAAACATGAATATTATAACACCCAATTATATCGGTTAAATGATATAATATAATAACTAAATAAAGAAGCAAATAAAAGTTAAAAATAAAGAAAAAAAATATGGATAAATAAAAATAAGTAAACCTATAAAGAGAAATATTTTCAGAAAGTTGATTTTTCGACTGATTATTTTATAATTGAACATTAATTTAATCGAACTCTTAGGCCTTGGCCACGCAACGAGCGGCAAGCGTTAATAGGCAAACTGGCAAGCGGTAAGGCGGCAAGTAGCAGAGTGGCAAGTGGCCATTTACTGAGCGGCAATTCTAGAGCGTTAGTTGTTTTATTTCTGAAGTTCAAATTAAAATCAAAATTAAATTTGTCAAAAATACAAAACATAATTCCCAATTCATATCTTCAGTTTTAACAATGTCGTTGTTAAGTTCTGTTTATCGTAGTCATTTGCTTGAAAGTCGGCTTCATATTTGGAAATTTATTTTATATTTAAGAAAAATAAGATTTGGTGTACATCCAATTACCTGGAAAAGATCAAATTATGATGAATTTCATCATTTGTATAAACATAACAAAAGAATTTAATTTTCATATTGTTATTTTAAATGCATACATGACATTTTTACTGTTTGCCGCTTATATTTTCACAAAATATTAAAACACAATTGAAAGCATAGCGGTGCCTCTCTGCCGCTCCAAAATAAATTTTGCCGCTCAATGAGTACGTGGCCGCTTCAATAGTGTTCCATATGTTTTAATTTTTTTTCTTGCCGCTCTACCGCTTGCCGTCCTGACGCTGCCGCTTGCCGCTCGTTGCGTGGCCGTAGCCTTACAGTCAAATTTTAGCAAAGAACAATATTGTAAATTTTAACATATTGATCACATTTTATTTTTTTATTCACCAAACATGACAAAGATAACAAAATGGAACAATTTTTACCTGGTAATTGGTGACATGTTTCGGCTATTACCAATAGCCTCATCAGCCTCATGGACTCGAACTCCTGACCGTTCATGCATTGCAATTGCATATTTTTAGCGACGGCCGCTCTAACACTTGAGCTACTGAGGAACTGCCCTTGAGGTGTACAGAGTGCGCATTTTCATTAATTATTAAATGAGTAGTTTGTATACTATTTATGTATAAATGTAGGCAGCTACTTTCAGCTAACTTTGTCTATAGAGATGTATTATTATTTTATTTAAAGATTTATTAGTATATATATACTTTAAATTTACATTTAATGTTGTTTCTATTTTCTCTAATTATGTACATTTTATATACATATATAATTTTATCAGTCTTGAAATTACTTTGGGAAATTTAATTTAATTTTATAATGCTGTTTTAATGAATTGAATGCAATTCCTTTTAAAATTATTAAAATTCTGTTCATCTTTGGTGTCTCTAGGTAATTGGTTAAATAGTTGAAAACCCTTGTATAGTATAGTGTTTTGTGCGGTTGATGTACTTTGGAAATCAAGTCTAAGATTATTGGCGTTCCTTAGGCTATATGGTTGTACGTTGCCTACTGTCGAAACATGTTTTGTTAGATAATTAGGTGCGCATCCTGTTTTTATTTTGTAGACAACGATCAATGTGTTAAGTTGTAGCTTCTGCTTAACATTCAGCCACTTTAATGACTCTAACATCCATCTTACTGAGGTATATCCATTGCACTTTAGCATTCTTCGCATTGCTTTGTTTTGCAGCCTCTCTATTTGCGTTTCGTTGCCACATGTATATAATATGGTAGAGCAGTATTCAAAATGTGGTTTTAGACAGTTGATTCTACTTCTTACTTGTTTGAAAAAACTAACTTTTTTTGCGTTTTTTTTGCAAATATAATCGAAATGATAGTTGAGTTTAAGCTTGTTATCAATGATGACTCCTAAATACTTTATTTGGTTAACTTTTTCAATTGATTCATTATTGTTTTCTATATTTATGTTACTGGTTGAGTTTATTTCCATAAACTTTGTTTTGCTAATATCACTACTCGACAATTTTTTGCAAAAACCACCATTCCTATAGGGAAATTTTCCGCTGAAGCCGAAAATCATAGTGGTTTTGCTGGATCAGGTCTGGGACATGCACTGTCCCGGGAGGTAACGCCATATAGGCTCGATTAAAAACGTTATTTTACACGATACTTATTCCAAATCTTTTTGTTTCCTAAAACAAAACGACAAAAATTTTGGAGTAATATATGTCACAACAGCACCACTAGTTTGGTTGCTACGGCTAAAAACAGGTCAACAAAAATGCTATTTTTTGCAATTTTTTAAAAAAATTTCAACTTTGGCACCTTATAACTCGAAAAAAATCTTTTGAACTCAAAAAGTTAGCTATCCTATCTTGTATTAAAATTTTAAGTATAATAAGTTTATATTTTGGTTTCATTTCATAAAAGTTATTTTAAAAAAACTAAAACAATGTAAGATTCAATTTCATACATTTTTGTTTAAACAGTTGGCATTTTATTAAAATTTATTTGAAATTTATTTGAAAAAAAAAATTATTATAAGCAAAAATGTATGAAATTGACTCTTACATTGTTTTAGTTTTTTTAACATAACTTACATGAAATGAAGCCAAAATACAAAAAGAGTATATTTAAAATTTTTAGATTTCAACATACTACATACTGATGATTTTTTAGCTCAAATAGTGTGATTTCTCGAAATTTGAATTCTGTTTCTCTTGGTTTTATTACATTTAATGCTGTTTGCAAAATATGAATTTAATTTATTTGCTATTATAGTTTCATCTTCATACTCAATTTGATCAAAAATTATACTTTTTATGGGTTTTTTACACTGGTTTAAAACTAACCCATTTATTTCATTCCACATTTATTTTTGTCCTTTAGCATTACTTATTTTATCGCTTATGTATTTGTTTTTTGCAGCAACTATTTTAGACTTAAATTAATTTCTCACCGATTTATAATTGTTCCAGTTTGAAGGTGTGTTACTAATTTTTGGCATCTCGTATTTTTCAATTTCCCTCCTTTTCAATATTGCTAGTTCCGCATTAAACCATTTGATTTGTTTATTGTTTGCATATATTTCTTTTTTACTAGTAAATTTCTTGATTGTAGATTTTAGGAATGCATTCAAATTATTTGTATTTGCGTCATTATTCAAACTCAGTTATATGTGGTATCAAATCGGGAAAGTGCTTGGTAAAACAAATTTTTATTATATTTAAAGAAATTTGCTTTAATTTTTTTCAATTTTTTAATAGGATTTTCTTTTCTATCACACGACGGGCAATTGACAGCACTCAAACAAAATTTGTTGTTGTTTCCTATAGAAACTTAAAAAAAACACTGACAGCGAGAGAGAATGAGCTTCTGAACGACGGGCAAAATAATTCATTTTTGAGTGGCGAACATGACCACATTCACCACCAGTGTTGGCATGTCACAAATGTCGCGCGACATTTACGACGTTTATGACCTACAGTCCTTTTGTGACAAACATTGAGTTTATGACAAATAAACGGAATTTCTTGCATTTGAATTTTCAATAGCATTTCACGATTACCTGTAAGGCGGGTTCAGATCATAAAATCGTTTGTCAAACATGTTCAAGTTCCATAGTATATTGTTTTGTTGGCCAAATTGTTTAACAAACAATTTCAATGTGAAATCGAGGTTGATCTGGAGTTTGCGACATTTGTGACATTTACGACAGTTTACGTCGTGTGACTGTCGTAAACCTAAAAGTCATGTCACATGCCAACACTGGTCACCACTCACAATAGTGTTGCGGGGTAGTAAATAAAAAATGTATTGTATTAAGGAGTGAAAAAAGTACATTAAAAAATACTTTTTTAATTAGCATCAAGAAAAAGAGTGAAACACAACACATTTTTTTAAAATAATTTTCGCTGCAGTTCCGAGTTCCGAGTTGTCAGTTCGAGTTTTTGAATTTTTTGGTAATAGTTTGTTTTTAAAGTGGGTAGTATAACAATAAGCTAATGTTCTTTAATATCTGTGTAATTGACATTTAAGAAAAGTTGATTTTTATTTCCGATGGAAAAGCCATATACTGGAAGGACAATGGTAGGTAGCAATTACAAATATGGTTTCTTATTACGCTATTTAAAGCACCAATTATGTTCTTACTGGCCTTTTACGCGAATTCTTTTTTTAAAAAACACTCATCGTAATAAAAAACCATATTTGTGAGTGCTACCTGCGTACAATTTTGTTGAATACATGAAATCGCCGCCCGTCACTTCGCAACTGCGGACATTAGCCTTCGCTAAACTTCTGTTGGTTGTTTTTATGATGTGCATTGACATTTTATTGAAATCTTGACTGGCGTGTCAATTTATTTCAAAACGGAGTAGAAAAAGTAGCAAAAAATATAAACGTCAGAATTTAACCGGCACTTATTTTTTTCGTCGTGTGACTGGGCTCCACTCAAAAAGTGAAAAAGAGTAAAAAATTATTGTTTGAGCGCTGTCAAATGCCCATCGTGTGACATCGCACTAGGCAACTCGCAGGGATGTATTCAAATTACTAACAAAGCGGCCACCGCTTTGTAAATATAAGCTAGAGCTGTGAGTTATACTACCTACAAAGAGTGTTACTGTTCATTGTATTTTTAAATTACCCCAGCGCCGAATAAGCTGATTATTCCGAAAATTCATCGATGAAAAGTTTGTAACGTGCGTTTCAATGATTCGACTTTTTTTTTGTTTTATTAATTTCCCGATTTTATTTTAACTATTTAATTTTGTTTTGAATCACATTAACGTTCTGCAGCGGAGCTAACTAAGGAACAACGGGATCGCATTCAAACTATTTTAGAAACGAAGCAGGTTCAAATGCACTACATTTTTTCAGTATATTCGCGTTTTGAAAAGTACTGAAGTATAACGGACTCATATTTAGTACATTTGGAGCCATTATTACATAAAAAGTATTTTATTACAACGGAGTACTGCAAAGAAAATTCGGAGAATTTTCCACAAATTTTTCTTTAATAATTTATAAGTTAATTTTTAATATCTAAATTTAATACAATCCAAAAATAATCCAAATGCGATCACTGCACTATACTTACATAGGTCAAATAGCACATTTTGCTGGCCAGAACTCTATTTATACAAGTGTTACTATTTAATTTTTGTTGTTGTACTGTAACGGAAAATACTTCCAAACAAACAAAAATAAATATTTTTTTTGGAAAAAATAATGATGTGTCAAAGTTGGTGCATTTGCATTCTACTGAGATAGCGCAAACAAGTGGTGATTTTAACCCTTTTTTCAACTATTGAGAAGTAATTTAAATAATTTGTTTAAAGCAAAAATGGATAAAATTAATGCAATTTAGTTTAAAACATTTAAATATATTTTGGTTTTCTGTGGAAAAATCTAAAATTCAAATCAGACCCCTGATTTTTAAAGTTTTCTTTAAATATGTACTTTGTCTAAGCTTTTAAAATTTTGTTGGGATTTGTTAGTCTTAAGAAACCCAAAATTAGTTAGATGGTGCTATTGTAAATGTTATTTAGAAATTTCGAGGTGCGACTTTGTGCGTTTTTTTTTTAATGACCTTTTTTCTCAGGTAACTTATTCTTCCGTAATTCCGATTTATTTGAAGTCTGGTTGCAAAAAGAAGAGGCAGTTTTATATTATATATTGAAAATACTCAGGATGCTACTAGTCCAAGTTATTTGCGGCAGAGTGCGCATAATTTTTGCATTAGCGTTTACGAAAAATTAAAAAGGCAAACTGCCTATAAAGCAGCCATCTCTTTGTAAAATTAAGCTAAAGTTGTGAGCACTACTGTTTATCGGTGTTGTTTATAACGTATTTTCTGCTAAGGCTTTTATTTTACTTCATAAAAAAAAGAATAAAGTAAAGTTTGAATATAAAAAAAACTTGAAGAGAAAATTTTAAAATATAAAATATTGAGAATTTAACTTGAAACTTGAAATTATTAAAGATATCAAGAACAGTCAAAAAGAATAGCTATCCCTTTACTCAAAGATCGTTTTTTGATGTGGACAATTTATTGTTTCTGCTTTGAATTATAATAAAATTGTTCCCTACATTTCCTCCTAATTTTTTATTAATTTGATGAAAACAACTTTATTTGTCAAACAAGAGCTTGTACAAACTAATAATTATACTGTTTTTTATATTTTAGATGGAGGAAGATTCTTATAGAAACACTAAATACAGAGAAAACGGCTCTAATGAACTTGACAAAACAGGTAAGATACATGTCGGTCATTTTTTTGGACATTTTTTGAAACGAAATATCTCAAACACCTGTCTAATTCTATGAATTGTATGATATTTTCCAAAGATGTGGGGAATTTTGATTTGAATGCAGATACAAGATGGATTGAAAATAGCATTACAAAAAAAAATTTGTGTATACTACTTTTTTGAAAAACATGGTGCGCGTCATCAGCAAAAAATTCGTAGATTCCAAAGTTATGGCGGAAACTTCGATATGAAAGCACATGCATTCTTAGGATTGATTGAGGAATAACATAAAAAATTATAAAAAAAGATGTAACATAATTCGTTATATTGAAAATATTTTGAGAAAAATTATCTTAAATAAAAAAGTTAATGTTTCCAACAAATTTATTTAAATCTTTTTTTTTTTTTTTATAAAGTTATAATAGACCAAATCCATCTCAAACCATGCAGTCGGAGTGACTTCAAATTGCGGAATTGGTTGCCGATTAAATATGTTATTTTTCAAAGTAATTAAGGAAATATACCGTTCCCCGATTTGATTGAAAATTATTTTTTACGAAGTTATGCCCATTTAAAGTTTTAGTGTGAGAGCTTGAAAAATCGTTGAAAATTGGTTCAAAATAGTCGCATTTTTATCCAAATCAAAATATTTAACTTTTGTCTTTTGATTCTAACAGAACTTCTGATTCTCTGTCAGAAACTTTAAGAAATTTTGAAAATTGTTGAAAATTGGCGGTGTTATAGCGCTTTTTATGAAAAAAAAACAAGACTGATTTTCTCAAAAACCCCAATATTTTTTTTGCGTAAAATTTTACTGTGGATTTATATTAATATGATAAAGAAATGACATGAGTTTAATGCCTGTTAACCCACATTTGAGGTCAGGAAATTTTTTTCCCCAAAATGAAAATGTCAATTTTTTTTTCATCATTGCCAAGCCACTCAACGGTACTATTTTCAAAGCAAATAACAACAGCAACATTCCAAATTACTTTCCGCAAGTCCTGCTGGCATTCTGCATACTTTTTTTCACCGTTATTTTCGTATTTTGTGAAATTTTTATATTTTTTAAAGTACCAATAGCTATGCATATTTAACCCTTAATTACGTATCTTCGTAAAAACGACGATCTCAAAATAAAAATTTTTTAAGTGTATTTTTCAAAATGTATTATTTTATTTGAAACAAAAATAGACTTACAAATATTTAGTAAAGAAACAATCTCATTTTTGAACAATAAATGTTTTAAAAAAAATTAATTATTTCAAGCGTTGCCGTCGACGAAGTTAAGTAACAAGCGTCGTTAAAATAAAATAAGTAATTAAGGGTTAACAATAGCTTCGTTAGATGCAGTCAGGTCAAAACTAAGTTAAAGAATAAGATCTCCTAGCTGAGTAGAAAGCCTTAGCAGGTTAAAGATTACTGAAGAATTTATCGAAGAAAGAACTAAGTGATAAACAACATGGACGTAATTCAAGTGCAGTATTTTATTGGCAAGGCCATACAGCCAGCAACGCAAAACACCAGAAGACAGTTTAAGGAAACGGTCAGTCAGCGCATGTCACGCTTTGATGCATTAGAAATCTCACCTAGAATATATGAGCAAAAAACGGTAGAAATTAGGAAGGATTATGAATACTACGAATCCCTTGACATTGTGAAATCTCTCCCAGAATTTAGTGGGGACATTATCAAATATGTGTCTGGCGCCAAGCCGTTATAACTGCGTATAATCTATTGAAGCCATTTGGTGGAGGTAGCTCCAAATACTATCAGGTGGTTGCAATTTTTCGCAACAAGATAATTGGGACAGCCGACACTGTACTGAGTTTTTACTAGACAGAACTGAATACATAGTTAACCTGGTTGGATTTTTCGTACGCGGACAAAAGATCTAGTCTTACTCTCGGGCGGGAGCTATCTGCCCTAAAACTGAGGCTGAGGTTGAATTACCAATTCAATAATTTGGTTGAGCAAAAACATGCGTTCATTATAGACAAAATAATCATGACCCATGGATGAAACCCTACTCTTATAGATTCTTACAATGCCAAATACCGACAGAACGCTCTGAAAGTGTTGATTTCCGGTCTTAGGAAGCCAATGCTTGATGTCTTGTTTTCCTGTATACCGTCGGACATGCTAACAGCTTTTGCATTGGTACAGGAAATGGAGACGAATCAGGTGCGTTATCAATTCGTTAGCGTTTTTAATAGTAATTACCAGGAGATCGTTTTGAGGTTGAAAAATCGAAAAATATGCAGTGTTGAAAAAAGTTGAATGAGGAAAATTATGGAAAAAATTTATTTAGAGTAAACATTTAAAAAGTTGAAAGAGGTTGAAAACTGTTGGAAAGTGTGAGAAAGGCCGAAAAATAAAAAAAGCTGCAAAATGTTGAAAAACGCCGAAAGAGGGTAAACAACTCAAAAAAATAAGGAAAATGTTGGAAAACTCAATAAAATAAGAAATGGTTGAAAGAGGTTGAAAAAATTTTGAAACCGGTGAAAAAGACTCAAAAAATCAAGAAAACTGCTAAAAAAAAGTTGAAAAGAGTCGAGAAAATATGGAAAATGTTAAAAAAAGTTAAAATAGGTTGAAAAATGTTGAAACAGTTGAAAGAGGTAATTTGAAAGAGGTTGAAAAAGTCAAAGTAAATTGAAATAGGTTGAAAAAGTCGAAGAAATTTTGAGTAAAACAAATATGTAGTATGTATATGTAAGTATGGCACTGCGTAAATATGAATCAGTGCGAAGCTCATAAATAATGTTTAATGATTAGAGCATACGTTATTATAAGCTACTCATTGTAGATCTCTGATTAGAACTTCTTTGCAACCATCGAATGGAGAAAAAATAATCAAATATGTGCCGGAATTCGATACCTTCGGGGTCCAGATGAATTCTAATGGTGTTCAAAATCAGTTTTTGACATTCCTTATGCAAAATAAGTTTCCAAAAATTGGTCCAAAGCGGACATCCGTGATCTTTCTCCATAAATTAGTGCAAACAAAGTATTAAAAATAGGCCCAAAACTTGCCATTCGAGAGTCCGGAATGCTCCCAATTATGTCCAAAGTTAATTTTTGACACATATTCATCGATTGGTGAAAAAAAATATGTCAGAATGAGCTCATTTTCAGATTTTCCGCAATAATTTGTGCAGGATTGCCAAGTTGAAAAGAAGCTATTACCGTTAGTCAGCAATATTTAAAGATTAATTCATAAACTGATGAAAACTTGATGACCTTTTTTTTCTCGTTCTGAAGTCCATATGAGAAAAATCGTCCAATTTGCGGCTATTTCAGAATTTGAATTTGAATTCCTACCAGGCCCCCGGCTGTGACATAAAATTCCAGGCTTGGCCGGGTCAATCCCGGTCACGTGGCAACCCTTGATTTGCGATACATATTTCTTTGCAAAAAAAAAATTGTTCAAATCATCCGCTAATAGGATCTTAACTGAGTTCTGGTGTAAAAGAAAATATGTGTTACATATTTTAAACATTAAAAATTTTTTATGTATTTAACAGAGCTTTTATGTTCAGTAGTTTTAGTGCAAAAAACACCAAAAAATTACAATCGCAAAATGCATAAAAGGAACACAAATGGCTGCTTATACTAGACTCAATGACAGCTACGTCATATCATCAGTTAGCCGACGTTTAAGAGTCTGCAAGCACACTATATTTTATTTTCTGTATTGACCAGTTAAGAATCAGAGCAAAAAACATAAACAGAATGCAGAAAATAAAATATTGTGTGATAGTTGACCAGTTAAGAATCATAGCAAAAAACATAAACAGAAAGCAGAAAATAAAATATAGTGTTCTTGCAGACTCTTAACCCTTTCACGTCAAATGTTGCCTATAGGCAACATTGTCTTCACATGCCAAAATCACGGTTATGTTATTTTTTTCGCGATTTGTTTTGCTCTTGCCTTATCAGCTGTTCTGTTTTGTGAATTCAAGTGTATACACAATTTAGTTAGCTGCTATGGGTTTTTAGTATTGGCGTCACTTACGCCGTTGCGAAAACAAGTGCCTAAAAATTGAAGCAAAAAGTGCTTGTGCTTTTAATTAAATTATGTGAAATAGATTCCTCAGACTAACAAAAAAAAGTACTTCAATTGGTTTAAAATAGGTAAATAAATAGATAAAAACATAATTTGTAAACAAAGTAAATGCTGCCTATAGGCCGTAAGGACGAACAAGAATACGTAGGACTTTGAAATTGATGTCATTTAACCTTTGTAGTCGTATTAATACAAATATGAGCTCAAATATTTTTAAGTCCTCGCACTTTAATTCGGACGTGAAAGGATTAAACTTCGGCTAACAAAGCTTACTGATGATATGACGTAGCGGTCATTGAAACTAGTATAAGCAGCTAGTTGCCCATTTTTGTTCCTTTTATGCATTTTGCTATTGTAATTTTTTGTTGTTTTTTGCACTAAAACTACTGAGCATAAAAGCTCTGTAAAATACATATTAAATTTTATATTGTTCCAAAAATACAAACAAAAATTTTTTTTATTTCTGAATCATTCTTTCAATTACCCCTCATACTAACGTTGGGACCAACTGTACAATCGGTTGTGCTCTTTTGTACAAACGCTGCGATTTCTCATACGATTTTTTGCCCAACTTAAAGGGGCAGGTCCAGTCATGGCCGTGAAAATTAGGGCATTTTCAATAATTTTTTTTTGGTATTAATTTAATTTATTTAATAAAAGTCATAATGCGGAATTATTACAATATGTTTCAACTTGACTTAACGAAAGTTTAAAAAAAAAATATTAAAAATGAAAAAAGTAATAGCTGGTTGTGTTTGACCCTGTCCCATACATAGTGTTTTGCGGTGACCATCACAAATCCTTGGAAAATCATCTAAAATCTATCGAATAAGAAAAATTAGTTAGTTAAACAAATAATCTAGTGCCTACTAAATGGCGGCTTCAGGAACAATTATTTCCAGATTTTCGGTAAAAAACCAAATCCTTCGATCAAGCACTAGATTTTTATGTTTTTCAAAAACTGTGTAAATTTCATTGAAATCTATCGAGCGGTTTTCGAGTTACAGTGGTCACCGCTTCCGAAAACATAGTTTTGAGAAAAACGAATTTAAAGTTTTACTCTCGGTACTCTTACCACCGAGAGTCCTTTGGTTATTGCCGAATAACTCCAAAAGTAATTGTCGGATTGACTTCAAATTTTCAGAATATATTTTTAAGATAGTATACTTTAAGAAAATGCAAAAAAAAATTTCGATTTCTCAAAAATCATGACTGGACCTGCCCCCTTAAAAGAAATCGAGCCTCTTCGCATTATCGTTTTCAGTCATATCCACTCTTCGTCACAATCCACACTTTTTATAAACACATCTGCATCATACTAAACTAAAAAAGAACCAAAATTGTACCAACGTACATACAAATGTTGCGACAAGGCATGCGATTCGTCAAAATATTAAAAATTTTTGATTTTTCTTGCGACCGCTAGTACAACGTGGTACGACGTTACAATTTTTCGTACAATTCGCATAATCGTATGGGGTTGTACGAGAGATCGCAACGTTAGTACGAAGCATTAAATTTGTGAAGGAATTACATGACTTCATTTAAAAGTTCAATTACACAGGCACACAAAAAAAACCGTGACCCAGAGGGTAGACCCCATTATTCTTACATTTTTGAGGTCCCTAAAAACGAATATGACCATAAAAAATGATTTCAATTGCCAGTTTTCCAAATTAGCTTACACAGTTGAAATGGATGTGCATTTTTACGCTTCTTGGTATGCTTAAACCGAAAATTATAACAAAAAATAAGTTCGACCTTTCCATCACCCCCTGGCGCCCCTTTATTACCCCTAGAAAGGGGTTGATACTTCAATTTTCATGCAAAATTTAGATGGATGTGCATTTCTATGTTTTTTGGGGCGCTGGAACCGAAACTGACAACGAAAAGTAAATTTGATCTTCACATTACCACCTAGCACCCTAGTAGTAAAGAGGCGCTAGGGGGTGATGGGTGGGTCGAACTTATTTTTTGTTATAATTGTGGGTTTTAGCATGCCAAGAAACGTAGGAATGCACATTCATTTCAACTTTGTATGCCAATTCGGATTTCGACCCACAGGTGGGTGGTAAGAGGGTTGAGATAATTTCTTATGGTCATATTCGGTTTCAGGGACATCGAAAATGTAGGAATAGTGGGGTCTACCTTCTGGGTCACAATTTTTTTTTTG
Organism: Meiosimyza platycephala; assembly: GCA_963662105.1. Lineage (NCBI taxonomy): Eukaryota > Metazoa > Arthropoda > Insecta > Diptera > Lauxaniidae > Meiosimyza > Meiosimyza platycephala. The sequence continues at coordinate 67,714,756 of OY759210.1, forward strand.
TGTGCCTGTATTATTAATTCACGAGAACCAAAAAATAAATTCCGTGAATGAAATAAATGATTATCGAATTAAGTTTGTCCGTGATTTGTAAAAATTAAATAGTATTTGTATATTTTCTCTTATTCTAGCAAGTTTAATCATTTCTAAGCCAGAAGATGAGGAGTATGATCTAGTGCCACCCGATGGCGGTTGGGGATGGTTGGTTTTAGCAGGCTCAATGTTGGTCAATATACTTATTCCCGGAACTATCAAAAGTTTTGGTGTCCTTTTTATCGAATTTCTTGAAGCTTTTCATGCATCACCAGCTACAGCGGCGTGGATACCAGCACTGTGCTATTTCCTTTACAGCTCGTTAGGTAATTTATTACAAATTTTTTCATGAAATTATAAAACAAATCAATTCTTACAGGCCCAGTATCCAGCATTCTTTCTGTGAAATATTCATACAGGACAGTGACCGTGTTAGGGGGTGCTTCAGCAGCTATTGGTATGATAGCTTCGTTTTGGGCTACATCTGTAACATATTTATACTTAAGGTGAGATAATAATCATAAATTCCAAAACACTTTAATATATAAATTTGTTTAACGACCGGGGCAACATGACCACGTTGTCCTGCACCATTCCATATTTTATAAATACATACACAGCTGGCCAAAGGAATAGGTACAGGCGCTAAAAAATTGTTTTCAATCAATATATCATCACTTATTTGAATCTATGTACAAAATTTACTTATACACAAGTTGTTCTGTTAATGATACACACTCTGGCAGTGCAATTTCTAATTTAACGTTTTGTTAATAAGAAATATTTGACAAAGTAACAAATCCCGCTTGGACAATAAAATAGGTACACTTTTAGTTAATAGTGTGTATAAAAGCAAATTTTTTTGTGAACCATAAATTCAAAGTATATCTTTGGAACTTTTCTGTAAAGGTTTGTAAAATAAGTTTAATTTTGAGACCGTTATTGAAGGCCTTTGCACTTAAGATAGGTCGCGGCGTGCTTTGCACTTCAGAACAAAAGCGTCATGCTCTTAAGTTTCGTGGTGAAGAAAATGGGTATGGTGGTGTAGCCAAAATTCTTGGAAGCTCTTGAAATTTTCTGGTAAATGCCTTAAAAGAAAAAAAAAAAATTAAAAAAACGAGGAAAAACAAAAAAACCATACCAAGTGATGATCATCACATAAAGATAATGCCCAAAGAGGACCCATTTAGATCTTCGTGGACAATAGCTGCCGAAATGGGCAACATATATCTTCCCGAAATGTTTGATGAAGGTAAGTGTATGTAAAGCTTCCTGGTAGATTTGAGATTAAGGTTCCACTTCTTCGTAAGAAATACTAACAAATGAGGAAAACATATGCCAAAAATCATGCTTCATGGTTTGGAGAAGAAGGAACCAAAAAGTTGAGAAATATACTATGGAGTGACGAAACTAAAATTAATTTGTTCCCCAATGATGCTGCAAGGAATATTCGTCGTCCTAAAGGGAAAAATTTCGACCAGCACTACACAAAGAAAACCGTAAATCATGTTGGTGAAAACATAATGGTTTGGTGATGCTTTTCCTACTACGGGGTATTTCCCATTTTCCGTATTCAGGATATTATGACAAAATTTGAATACGTTGATATTTTGCCAACTATTATGCTACCTAACGCAAGTGATAAATATAATGAAAACAACGCGCTTACAGTTGAGTAATAGAAAAGAGAAAGAAATAATTTTATTTCATAGTGAATTCAGTGCTTACAAAGTATGACTTAAGAATATGTATAACATAAAGTATGTAACTACTTAACGCAAGATGTCAGAATTTTTTATTTTGACAATATTTATAACATCCTCACTCAAAATAAAAACCATTATATTTCTCAAGTATTTCTTAAACCTAATTTTTTTAGAAAATAATAATGTTTAATCTTGCTTAAACTTTAAGTCAACAGATCTGCTGGCATCTCAGCTGTTTCTAAATATTGATGTTTTACAATTTTATTATTAACACAGTCTCGGCAAAAATGATGTCGAATATCTATGTGTTTGGTTCGCTTATGAAAAGCATTATTTACAGTTAATTTCAATGCGCCCTGATTATCATTATACAAAGCAATAGTACATAATTTACCAGTTAATTCAGATAATAAATTTCGTAAATATATCGCCTGTTTACAAGCTTCTGCAATACTAATGTACAGGGTTGTCGCAGTCACTTCAATCGCAGTGTTTCACTGAAATGAAAACACTGCACTTTTAGAAAAAAAAATGTCGCAAAAGTAATCTAGCAAAAAATTTTCAAATTATAAATTCTTGCAATCACTCCTGGATTATTAACGGATTGAAGTTGACAACGCAGAATTTTTAATTAATTTTACTGCAACATTATTGGCAGTTCATCAGCTTGTGATATTTTGATTTAACTTTTCTTTTCACTGCTTTTCATGTAAAGCAATGAACGAGGCCCGTTCAACGTTAAAAGCTAAAAATATAAATTTAAAAGATCCTGTTTTGAAAGCGGTTCAATTGTTAAGTCCGATTTCGCTAAGCGAAAAGTTTTTGCTACTGATTCTGATTTTTCCTGACCTGGTAAATAATGATGACATACTATAGGTGATGTCGAAGCCATGTGGTTTAATGCAGAAGCCAGAAAAACCAAAAGAAAAAAATTTGAAAGAACTTTGGCATATGGAATTTTATTTCATTTAAAAACGCTTTAGGCGAAACTTGGTATCCTGGCTTAAAACAATTTGTCGGCGCACTATTATGTCTACCTCACAGTATCGTATCCATCGAACGCATTTTTTCACTAAAAAAAACTGTTTCTAATGAAGGCTTTAAAAATTGTGTGCCTTCAAAATAATTACTAGCAAAATACAACCAATAGTCGTGTGTCGTATTTTTTTTTTTTTCTTAGTATGTTTTAAACTATATAAACAAAGTACATACAAATATATATATGTATGTACTTTTATAATTATTATTTTTACAAAATGTACTGAACTATGCCATGGAGGCACAAAATGCCACAATTTGATTTATTTAATTTTTGCTTTATTTAATTTTAACAAATAATTAAATTTTATTTATAATTTATCGAAAAAATCTTTTTTTTTTATGTTACTGAAAAAAATAGTCGAATACAATGAAATTCTTGATGTGATGAAATGCTACAAAATCGTCTCTGGCAAAATGCTTCAAACGGAGAACTTGCTTCAATGCCTCATCATATGAAGTTATGGGGTCAGCAATTTTCTCATCATCTTCATCATCGTCTTCAGATTCGCTTACCTCTGGAGTGGCGCTTTGATTTTCAAATTGTACTTCAATATTGTTGACTTCAGTTAATAAACTTTGATCGATTTTCGAAAATTCGTCAAATCCAGCAAACCAGAATGAACGAAAAAGACCAACTCTTCTCAACACTTTAACATTAGCATTATTAGGGAAACCACCAGATTCGTTACTTTCAAAACAAAAACGAATTAGAATTTGTAAAAAATGGAAGTTGTACAAACTTAATAGAATTCTTATTTGATTCTGTCCGTTTAAAAGAGATATTTTGACTTAGAATATAGTGTCCGCGTCCGGTCATTGGAGCGTCCGGCTATCGGAATTAATTTTATATGGAAAAGTTAATGAAAAGTGAGTGTCGTCGAAATGTGTCCGGTTATAGGAGCTGTCCGGTTATGGGGGCTGTCCGTAATAGGGAATTTCACTGTACATGTATGTATCTTTTTCTTATAACACTGCGAAATTCACTGTACTTTTGTTTTTAAAACACTGCGAACACTTCACTTTCCAACAATTTTTTGAAATTTTCACTGCGGTCAAAAATTCCAAAACGACATCCCTGCTAATGTACTCTGCCTCAGTGCTAGACAAAGCGACAGTTCTTTGCTTCCTTGCTTCCCAAGAAACCACACAGCCTGATAGTAAGAAGCACAATCCTGTATAAGACTTTCTATCTAGAAAATTATTCCCCCAATCAGCGTCAACAAAATCTTTTAATTCTGAATCTTCATTCTTAGTATATACTAAGCAAAAAGTTTTTGTTTTCTTTAGGTACTTTAAGACTCTTTTATCATACGACCAATGCTCATGGTTATGACAATTGTTGAACTGACTTAGAAAACTAATAGAAAAAGAATGTCTGGCCTTGTAAGAGTAGCTAAATACATCATGCTACTTATTAACTGTTGATACATGAAAACGTTATTACAATTTTCTGCCTTACTGACACTTAATCCAGTTTCCATAGGAGTATCTGCTGTTTTACTTTCTACCATATGAAATTTTTTTACAATGGGTTTATATAATTTTCTTGACTCAAAGTTATAACACCTTTAGCTTTGTCAATGTCAATAGTCATTCCAAGAAATTGTTTACCTTCTCCTAAATCTATGAGTTTAAACTGTGTAGCTAATACCGTTTTTAAATTCTTGGTTTCAGCATCATCATTTGAAAAAACTATAAAATCATCTACATAAATTGTTATTATTGTTTTATAATCAGCATTATTTTTGGTGTATAAACAAGGCTCTATTTCAGATCTCTTATAATTTAAATTGATTAGACAATCATCTACTTTCTTGTACCAGGCTCTTGAGGACTGCTTAAGGCTATAAATGGCTCGATTTAGCTTAAGAACTTTACCATCATTTTTACTATCATTAAAACCATGTCTTTTGCATAAAAATTGTTTCCTCAAGTTCCCCATTCAAAAAAGCTGTTGTCACATCAAGAAGCGTAATTTTTAACTCTAGCTGTACTGATAATGCAAATAATAACCTCAAAGTTGTATGTCTAACAACTGGTGAAAATGTCTCTAAGTAATCAATACCTTCTTTTTGCATATATCCTACTAATATATCCTATTAGCTACAAGCCTAGCGCGATAACGAATTTTGTTATTACTATAATATTTCTTTCTTAGAACCCACTAACATTTAACTATGGTACTGATGTCTGGAGCATCAACCAAATTCAAGGCATTATTATCTTCAAAGCATTGTAGTTCCTCGTTCACGGCCTTTAACCACTGGTCTTTCTCAGGTCCCTTTAATGTCGCTTCCAAAGATGTGCCATTTTCGTCACAAAATGAGTCTTCATTGATACACAAATTTGAAATTTCATATCGTTCGGGTTTCTTCTTGATTCTGCTCGGCTTACCGTATATTTCCGATGTTTCATCAAAACTTTCATATTCACTTGGAATGAACGTCTCGTCATCGGTTGAATTTTCTATGAAAGTATCTTCTTCCTTTTCTTCGATAGTCTCCTCTTCTGAGTATGAGTTTTTATCTGCTGCACTCTCTTGTACCGGTATAATAATAGTTTCAAGTTTCTTATGTTCCATGAATATGACATCTCTGCTAGTAGTCACCAATTACGTTTTTGGATTGTAGATTCTATAGCCTTTGATATTGTCTAATTATCCAACAAAAACATGTTCTTCTGATTTTTTATCCCATTTTTGTCTCTTTTTCTTTCGGTGTGTGGACCATAATTTTACTGCCAAATATTCTTAAATGGCTGATATCTGGTTGCTTTCCCGTCCATATTTCATGTGGAGTTTTTCCATCCAAACTATTTTGAAGATAAACTGCTGTGTTTGTGGCTTCGGCCCAAAATTCTTTGCCCAAATCTGCGTCAAACATCAGACATCTTGCTTTTTCAACGATTGTGCGATTACAACGTTCACTTAAACCATTTTGTTCTGGGGTATAAGCGTTCGTTTTCTGATGAAGAATTCCTACTTTCTGCAAATATAAATCAAACTTTTTATTGCAAAACTCACCACCGTTGTCGCTTCTTAAACTTTTGCTTGAAATTCCTTGAAACAATTCAGAGCTTCGCTTTTATGTTTTAAAAAATATACAAATATCATACGACTGCAATCGTCCACAAACAATATGAAATATCTGGACCCACCTATAGATATTTTCTCCATAGGTCCGCAAACATCGGTGTGATTAACGGTTAGCAACTCTGTGCTTCTCGAGCCAATATTAGTAAAAGGGAGCCGATTTTGCTTACCTTCAGCAAACAGTGCATGATGTTTTACTAATATCGATTTTCTTTATAAGATTCATACCTCTCACTGCACTTGACATTCTGTTAACATAGTTGCTATTTATGTGTCCTAATCTGCGATGCCATGTGTCACCATCTACAACTGATGCAACGAATGCGTCCTTCGGTGTTCTTAGTTTGTAAACACCATTTACTAAGGTTGCCGTAGCAACCAGCTGGTTATCTTTATGGTATATATTACAACCATTCATAGTAAATAATACTTTATTGCCACTTTTAATTAATTGACTTACAGACAATAAGTCGTCAATTCTGGAACGCATGACACGAATTTCACTCTAACCTCAAATTCACATTCATCAGTATCGGTCACAATATTTACTTCACCAGTACACTGCACCTTAACTTTGTTTTTATTTGCAACAATAACTTCTTTATTTTCTTGATATAAAGCGTTCACAACCCAATCTTCGTTAGCTGCTGTCAAATGTATGCTGGCGCCTGAGTCAATGTACCACTCGTTTCTGCTGAAATTGCCATCATTACCATCTGTATTGCCTGCCATAACCTTACTTTTGTTTTTCCATCGCCATTTCTGCGAACTGACAAATGCGCTGCTAACCTCCCCACTGTTTTCATTTGCACTAATTTCTCCCATATCTAATAATTTTGTTTTAATGGCATCTGTTGTAGTTGGAATACCTGAATGCTCAATTGCCATTATAATTGGCGAAAACTTATGTGACAGTCCAGCCAGCAACAAACATCCAATCTACTCGTCACTAATATTAAATCCGGTTCCACTCAATTTCTGACCGGTTTCCATTATCTGCGTTACATAAGATGTCATGGAACTGCTATCCTCTAGACGTATGGAAATTAAATTACGCAATAAATGAATTCTTCTGGTGAATCCCGAATCATCAAACATCGCCTTTGATTTTTCCCAAAGATCTTTTGTTGTTTTTACATTCTTAATATGTACATAAAGCGTGGAGTCTATTGTTAATATAAGCTTGGCCTTGGTTTTCGCGTCATATGCGTCTTGTATTTTCTTCGTAGCATCTGGTGTTATGCAATGCAGCATGCATTCGTTATAGTTTTCCCTACGTTTAAGCTTGGGAACATTCACTACATAATTCGTTGCCATATTAACAATAGTTTAGTAATTACTTTAACTGGAATTAGATAGGACTGGGCTTATAACCTATAATGAAAACAACGTGCTTACAGTTGAGTAATTGAAAAGAGAATGAAAGAATTTTATTTCATAGTGAATTCAGTGCTTACAAAGTATGACTTAAGAATATGTATAACATAAAGTATGTAACTACTTAACGCTAGATGTCAGCATGTCTTATTTTGACAATATTTATAACAATAAAATCCCCTTAATTTTGCAGTTCCAGCAGGATAATGACTCCAAACACTCTTCGAAGTTCGTCAAAAATTGGTTAAGGGGCCACAATATTATATGCTTGTCATGACCCTGTCAATTTTCTGATCTCAATCCGATTGAGAATCTTTAGTCTGAGTTGAAGAAAATAATTTTAAATCAAATATTCAAAAATAAGGACGATTTGTTGCAAAAAGTGCAACAATCATAGTACGATATCCATTTGGAGGCATGCCAAAATTTGGTTGCGTGTATGCCTAGGAAAACACAGGCCGTTTTGAACAATAAGGGCGGTTATACAGGGTACTGCTTTGTAACAAACTGAGATATTCTCAAAACTGTTAATATATTGCAATTTTTTAAATTTTTTTCTAGAAACATCAAAAGTGTACCTATTTTTATGACCAGATGAAAATTTAACGACGGATCCAATAATTTTATATAAAATATTTTCTTTGTTTCTTTTTAATTCAAATTGTTCTTTTTTTTCAAAAACACTATAATCTTCATAATCATTACCAATTTTTTTTAAAATAAAATGTAAATAATAAGATATTTCTAAAAAATTCACTGAAACTCTGGTGTACCTATTTTATTGTCCAGCTGTGTATATATGAAGGCCTTATTGTAAAAACATGATAAGCCACACTATTTCAAAAATCGATAATTTGCGTTGATTTATTCAATTGATTTTGTGGCTTATGTTTTTACAATAAGCCCTATGTAAAATATGTTACAAATAATAAATAAACTTGTTTAACTTTAATTAGCTATGGTGTACTCGTTGGAATTGGTGCTGGATTATCGTTTCCTCCTACTGTTTACATAGTTACTTCTTATTTCGTGAAATACAGAGGATTAGCCAATGGTTTATGCATATCAGGCAGTGCACTTGGCTCAATTATACTACCACCAGTTTTAAGATGGTTGTTGGACCTATACGGATATAGGTTAGTGTTGCTATTTTATATGTAATTTAATAAAAATATAATATTTGAATTTAGGGGTGCTATACTTATAATGGGCGGCATAACTTTAAATGTGTTTGTTGCTGCTATATTTTATGAACCTGTGGAACAGCATATGATTCGTGTACCTAAAAACAAAAAGGTTCTAGGAGATATCGAAGAAGAGGAGGAAGTAGGCATTGTACTTAAATTTGAAAATTGTAATGAAACAGTTGATAGCGAAGCTGTTCAGGGAGCGGACAATGCAAATAAACAGTTTTTGACGTACAATGCCCCCTCATCTCCATCGCCGGACTTGCAATATGATTTCGACGAAAAACAATACTTTGGTCGTAGTGCATCTGCAGCTGTTGTACAAAATTATAATAAAAACCAAGAAGAATTTACACATACACGTACAAGAAAAATAAGCACACCAGTCCGTGTTCCGCAACGTAATCAAACGTTTACTCCAGGACAACTGAATTCACAAACTTCCCTTTATGCTGTTCCCGAAGGAGGGATTTCAAAATTGACACGTTTAAATTCACAGCAACGTAACAATTCTAAGAACAGACTGTCGCGTCGATCCCCTTCTACAAGCAGCTTTCAATATATTAGCACACCATATCATGGAAGTACGCTGTCTTTTCAGCCGAAAGAGTTTTCATCACATTTGTCATTAAGATCCGTTACAAGCAGCATTCATGCATCTGGGCTAAGTGGCGGAGGTCAGCAGGGAACAGATGCGAAGACTCAACAGGAAACACGTACAAAATTTTTTGACTTAAGCTTACTAAAGGACCCTGTATATTTAGTTATACTTATTTCGAATTCGACAAATGCAATTGGGTATACAAATTTTATAATTTTATTGCCTTCTTATGGGGTAAATTTGGGTTTTGACAAGTCACTTGCTGCCTATCTGATATCAATTGTGTCAACAACTGATTTAATTGGAAGAATTGGTGGATCAGCATTATCTGATCTTGAATTCATACCAAAAACATGGTATTTTATCGGAGGACTAGCAATATCGGGAATATCATTGGCGCTGCTGCCTTTTTCAACAAGCTATGGAATGGTTGGATTTTGGTGTGCAGTTTTTGGCTTGGCATCTGGTGTCTATGTTGGTATAACAGCAGTAATTATGGCTGATATGCTTGGCACTGAACGTTTAACTTCATCTTACGGTATAAGCTTGTTTGTAAATGGAATCCTTCAGCTTGTTGGTCCTCCGCTTTGTTGTATGTGGTTCGAAGCAGTTCATAATTATAATCCTCTTTTTCATACGTTAGGTATCATACTATTACTTGGCGCCAGTTTATGGGGTTTTATGCCTTTTATACAAAAGCAAAAATCTAATGTTGATACTAATGGGTGCCTAGATTAGTTTGTATTTTGCTTTTATTTATGTAAGTAAAGTTGTGACAACCTTTATTTTGATATTTTTGTTATCTTAAAAGAATAACTAAGTATGATTGTAGTTTATAAAAGTTTTGTACACAAATTAGATGAAATGAAAAATATAATTTATATTTTATATACGCGAGATTTCATGGAGTTTATCTTGTTTTATATGATAAAGTTCTAAGGTCCGGTCAGTGAAAATAAATTTAAATTGACTTCGCACGTGTCTTTAATCCTTTTTTCACACGAATTGAATTTTATTATGTTGTTGGTTTTGTGCTACATTAAATGATAAAGATAAATTTTATCTTTGTAAAATTTTTCAAATTTGTTTATCATGAAAATTTACCTTTCTAGACAAAATCTGATAAACAATGTGACAGTGCACATAAAAATTGTTCATTGGCGTCTCACAATTTCAGATATACATACATATGTATTTGATATTTTATAAATTATGATTAATAATTTTCATTTTTTTTTTTTATTAAAATATAACCCAATAAAACGGAAACGGTACGGAAAACACGATATAAAATACAAATTTCATGCTCATTTTTACAGAATAAATTTAATGCAACCGATACGTTAACTTGCTGACAAACAAGGCTGCAAAAAAAGGATTACATGGTGGCTGATTGACGTCACCAAACCTGTAAATTTGGCGATATCTAAGTGAGTTCAACTGATTTCTGTGTTAGATTTTTTAAACTTTCGTTTTGCATGTAAAAAGGTAAAAAACTAGAACTATGCAGTAATTGAAAAAACGATTTAGTTTAGTACAACTGCCTATTTAGTCGGCTTATTTTTAATCCACCAATCAAAAAGATGAATTTCTTATCCGAAGAAACCAAAGGGAATGTATTAACCTCTGTTAGAGCTATGCTTTCAGAATTAGGTGGAGAAGAACCAAGTGTTCATATTGTTTCTGGTGTTTCTGAAAATGTTGCACCTAACGCGAGAGTTCATACAGTTACATAATTAGGAATGATTCATACACACGGTTGAACCAAGATCGATAAAATTGTCAACCAAATCTGACAATGCACAATTATTATATAGTGTCTTGAGATTCCAAATACATCGTCCACGAAATCGGATCTGCTCATTTACTTGTTTTATGGCCATTTTAAGGTTAGCACTTTGGCCGAGACGGTTCGTTTTAAGCAAAGTCAAGATCGGTAAAAATTGTAAACCAAATCTGACAATGCACAATTATTACAGTAGACGTCCAATATAACAAACTAATTAATGCACGGGACAGTCGTAATATCGTAAACTTCGTTATATCGAAGTGTTTTTTTATTAAAGAAACTGGCTTTTATTATAGCATATATTAACTCGTATAAACGTTAAATTAGATTTTGCAATGCTTTTCTTACTGGCGATCACCTTTACTGGTAAAAAAAAGTTATTTCCGTTCAACAGTTATTTTTGAATTAAACAATGTTCGTTATTAGGAACAGAAAACATTTTTAGCGTTCTTAATTTAGAGACATCAATGGAAAAGTCTCAATTTGAAAAACTGTTCATTAAAATGGAAATTCGTTATGTCGTTATACGTTATATTGGAAGTCTACTGTATTTAGTGTTCGGAGGTTCCAAAAACATGATTCGTAAAATCGTGCCTGGTCATTTACTGGTCTTACGATGTTATGTTATTCATCATTTTCCATGGAAAAGAATTGAAAATTTAAAGAAAAAAATTTATTGGGCCTTAAAACTAGTGAAAAATATTTTATATTATAATTTTGTTTTATGGATTTTTGAGGTATTTTCGACTACAAAGATCACCAAAAAACAATAAACAAAAAAACTTTTATATTTGTTGTGTCATTCACCGTTTTTCATGGAAAAAAAAAATTTAAAAGTATTTTTGATTACAAAGTCCACAAAGAAAAGAAAAATAAGAAAATTTAAAGTTTTAGTGACTTATTCACAATTTTTCCTAGAACGCATTTTTATCAATATTATCGGTAAAAGCGTTTACCTTAAAATGGCCATAAAACGAGTAAATGATTAGGTACGATTTTGCAGATCATGTTTTTGGAATCTCCGAACACTAAATAATAATTGTGCATAGTCAGATTTGGTTGACAATTTTTACCGATTTTGATCTTGCTTGAAGCGAACCATGTCGGCCAAAGTAAAACCTTAAAAGGGCCATAAAACGAATAAAGTAACAAATCCGATTTCGCGGATTATGTATTTGGAATCTTAAGACTATATAATAACTGTGCATTGTCAGATTTGGTTGACAATTTTATCGATCTTGATCTTGGTTCAAGCGAACCGTGTACATATCAGTTCAAATTAATTTTTCATATACATAAATAACTTACTATTTCAAAAAAATCTATTTGCAGTTTTATAATAGCGGACTCCCTCAATCTTTTGTCAACAAAATTTTTTACAATTTTTAAGCTGTTAAAACACGGTGCCTTTTTATGATATCAGAAAGAAAACCAGCCGTGCACATAATTATGAACGGTCTGTGTTGTCAGTCAGTAAGATCACTTAAATTAATTTGAATGTGTTTTACTACCGATACATAATTTGTTGTCGACAATCAATTTATTTTAATAAAAGTTTCAAACAAAAAAAAAGCCTACGAAAAAATAAATCCAGTGACTCCAAAACTTGCGAATCAATTGGGGATCTATTTGATCAACAAAACTCTTATAGTGAAATCACTAAAGTTGTAAACTATTCAAAAACGATGGTTTTTAATGCTATTCACCATTTTCGAAAGTATTCAAGAGCAAAAAATGTACCCCGAAAACGTAAACCTCGTGTAACGACTGAAAAGGAAGACAAAATGCTTGTTTGTGAGTCCAAAAAACTTCCGCATAAATCAACAAGGCCGGTTTCAGTAGCTATTTTTGGTGAAAATGGCTCTAGAATTTGTTGATACCGTAAAACGTCGTTTGTTAAACTGTTTGGACGTGTTTGCAAGAAGAAACCTTTAGTATCTAAGTGAAATTGAAAAAACAAAAATGTAATTTGCTGGAAAATATAGACATTGGACTCTTCAGAATTATAAAAAGGTGTTTTACTGATGAAACCAAAATAAATAGAGTATGGTCGGATGGCAGATCATAAATTAGGCGCCTATTAAGCCTAGGTACACACGCCCAATACCAAAGTACGACGAAGGTAACATTTAAATCTGGTGATTGTGTCCTTGTGTTTAGGTTGGTGCATTATTTTCGGAGCAGATAAGCGGTGGATGGTGCAGCAAGTCAAGAAAAATAAAATATGATTGAACATTTATGGGCCCACTTGGAAAATCAGTTGAAAACTTATTCCGGTAGAAACAAAAAAGACTTAGAAAACGCGCGTATGGAAGAGTGTACCAAAAAAGATCCTTCGGTCTGCAGAAGTTAGTGGAATCAATGCCAAGATGACTGAAAGCTGTGAAAAATAGCAAAGACGTGCCGATAAAATATTGACTGAAGCTTTTTTTTATTTAATATTATTTTTAACTAACATTAACCAAAGATGTCTGAGTTCTTTATTGATATGATTTTTGTATTAAATTATGTTTTTAATTTTTATAAAAAAAATGGAAGCTCATTTACAGCATCTTTATCAGCATCTTTATGTATTACGAATCGTTCGTCTAGCACACGAAATTTTATTTCAAACGGCAGTTTTGCTATTTGTAAAACGAAAATAACGTCAAACAATTATAACAGTTAGAGTTTCGAACGAAATCGTCAATTAAGGCTTTATGTAAATAAAATTGAAACGATTCAAATGTCAAAATTCAAAAATTTGACAACTATTTCGTATACCAATTTTAAGTTGGCGAACGGAAACATCTAAAATACATAAAGCAAAATTTAAACGTTAACGTCACAAGACGATTCGTCGTTCAACGTTATCGTTCGCAATACATAAAGATGCTGTATGTACTGCGAATCGTTCGTCTAGCACAAGAAATTTTAATACGAACGGCACTTTTGCTATTTGTAAAACGAAAATAACGTCAAACAATTATAACAGAGTTTCGAACGAAATCATCAATGATCGCCTTATGTAAATAAAATTGAAACGATTCAATTGTCAAAATCGATAGTAAAACTTTGTTTGACAATTTAGTTTCGAATAAAATTCAAAAATTTGACAACTTTTTCGTATACCAATTTTAAGTTGGCGAACGGAAACAAAAAATACATAAAGCAGAATTTAAACGTGAACGATTCACAATACATAAAGATGCTGTTAGTTTTAGTTTATTACTATTTTCAAAAGTATATTTATATACCTTAAGATAAAAAAACAAAACTATAAAATTTATTTTTCTTAAACATTATTTTATCATTTGAAGTTAAATTGCATGTGTGTCCGACTTCTTTATTGAGCCACTGTATGTACATATATTGTATAAAGTTTATACTATAAGCCATAAGTATCGCGTATCATAAGGATTTACAGTAGGATTTACAGTACATAGCTGAACACGTGTTCTACATTGAATTTTTCTGAAATATTAGAAGGATGTAAATAGAACAACATGTTCGATCAGTAGAATCATACCGATCTGAACGATGCGTTCGACAAAGAAAGTGAGTAAGAATTTTAGTGTATGATGAAATCAAGGAAAAAGTGATTTTTGCAGCAAAGAATGAATATCCAATTCAGTTGTAAAAGTAAAGTGAACATTGACATTGTTCTTGCTGTCTTGTAGTCAATGCTGTGACCGAAAAATTCAATATAAAATATAATTCAATATAATTTTTCAATGGAAATTCAAATCGTTCTTAATTCAACAAAGAGCCGAGAGGTAAAAGTAATTTGAATTGAAAATGTTACAACAGTGCAAAAAGTTAAACAAAATATGAATAAAAATATGGTAGCTCCAAATTTGGAATCCTATTAATAATTACGTGCAAAATATGATAGTTCAATGGTGAAAAATTCATCCGCCTGATCAGTGTTGCCAGGAGATGTAAAGCTTATTCCCCACTGCGCGTTCTAAACTTCCTCGAATTCCAGAACGATTATCCACATATTTATACCGAACTCATACAGCTTTTTATATATTTATGTTTTATATATGTTTGTATGTACATTAGACCGTACCTCAAGAAAAAATTTCTCGGTACACCAGCAAATCCGAAACATTTTTGAAAGGGAATTTCGAAAAAAAATTTTTTTTTTTGACGAAAATAGAGGTCGCGCATTTTTAAAAAACTTCATATCTTCGGCATTTACAGTCCGATCTTAAAGTATGACATATCAATATTTTTGTCTTGAGTAAACCAACTTTTTGATCTAATGATCCTTGACATCAAGTGCCCCGTTTTTGAACTTACCCACCATATCTCAGTTTCTACCATCCTAATGTACCACCCTAATGTCAGAAAATTAAAGCTTGCAAAAAATCATTAAAATTTTCCAACAGAAGTATTTCGATTCTTCGGTATTTAGAATCGGATCTTAAACATGTTTTTGTCTCCAGGAGACCAATTTTTTTTTGCTCCAAAGGTCATTGACTTTAAGAACACACCAGATCTACAACATGAATTAAAAAAATTAAATAAAGTGTATTGGAGCCGCATCTCGAAAAAGCTCACCGTACGGTACCATTTCATTCGCTCTTCTTATCATTTAAACAAAACATGGAGCTTTTATAGTGAGAAAACTTATTAATGCATGTTAAAACTTTAATTTATTCATGAAATTACTTTTCTCTAAGCTGTATTGTTGTCTTTCTATCTAGTTTTACAGTGGCATCGAATTCGTTATAAAAAGCATAGAATTTTAATCGACCATATTTTGACGTGATTCAAGTTGGCTGTATTTCTGGCGGCTCTCGAGCTTAGATAAAATATGGTCCATACAAAACATCATGTTCATCGGTGGCCGCCATTGCAGATTCATATACTACTTGAACAAATCGGTCTGTGTTTTAAGAAAGGAATGGATAAGCTGCGAAAACAATTAAGTTTAGCAAAGAAAGCTATGATATAAGTTTATTTTCTTGCACTAACCTGGTAAAGGGCCGTTCAATTATTACGTAATGCAATTTTGGTAGATATTTGAACCCCCCCCCCCCCCCCTCTTTCCGTAAACGTTACGGTATCATCCAAGTGACCATGTTTACCTAAAAGTCACAATTATGATGCGCAATGTACCGGAAAGTCATTTTAGCGACTTCTGTTATGTTTTAGTTGCGTTATCCTCTTCGGGGTTAATGTCCACATATGTGGGCATAAGTTTTCCTATTCATATTGTAGCGAATTTTGGTTTATGCCAGAAAATGCTCGTAACAAAAATTAAACGATATTAGCTAGCATCACTGACCGTAGAAAAATACTTGCATCACTGACCGTAGAAAAATACTTGCATCACTGACCGTAGTACACATCTAGCGGCATTTTCGAGTGGTTTCTGTACTTAGTTTTGTTTCTGTACTATAAATGATAAAGTTGTGCGTCTGTGTGGTACGACATTATCAACGTCGATAATCGCTATCTAGAAGGCACTGGAAACGACATTCTGGATAATGGTGGATGGTACGACATTATCAACGTCGATAATCGCCATATAGAAAGTACCGGAAACGTCATTCTAGGCAATGACAGATGGTTCTAGAAAATGATGACTTTAGTATAAAAGGCAGTCATCTGAGCAACCGACACACAGTTGATATTGAACAGTTGAACACAGTGGATCTTAAGTGAGAACATTTGAATTTAAGTACTAAAGTGATACATTGGATTTTAAATAGTAAAGTGATACAGTGGATTTTAAGCTATATAAGAAAAAGGTTTGTGTATACAATTTGAATCTAAAGAAGAAATAAACAATTGTACTGTGTGAAAACTAACGTTTGTGATTTAAATAAACCATTTTATAATTAAATAAAGATTGCGTTTTTCTTGATTATTACACAATTCAGTGATCGAAATCAGAAAGTGTAAGAGATTGAAATTATTGTCAAAGGGACAGGAAATTTCGTAACAATTGGTGTCAGAAGTGGGATTGTGTAAAAAGAATTAACAGTCAAATAAAAACAAAAAAAAATAAAAAATGGTTAAGTTTGACGAACTAAAAGTGGATCAACTAAAGAAGGAGTTGCAGCAGCTGAATCTGCACTCATCTGGTGGAAAGTTGGAGTTACAGAAACGCTTACGGCGGGCTCTTGAGGCTCAAGGGGTAGACCTGGAAGAGCATAAATTTTATAGTGATGTCTCAGAATCAATAGCGAAAATGGAAGAAGCTTCTGGAACGGCTGCAAGTGGTGAAGTTGTAGATATGTCAAAGTTCGAGAAAATGTTAATGGCGATGACGCAAACAATAAATCTACAGATCAATAACAATATCCAGACCGTTCGGGAAGAAATTATTCGGAATGCACTACAGATTGATCAGAGGTTAAATCAAAATGCATTGCAGATGGACCAGAATTTAAGTCAAAACGCGCTGCAAATACAGGAGGTTCGGGAAGAAATTGATCAGAGCTTAAGTCAGAACGCGCTGCAAATCCAAGAGGCTGTTCGAACGGAGGTTGCCAAAATGGTAGACGGCCTCGATGCAAAAGTGACTGAGTTACGAGATGACGTTGAATCATTCAAGGAAAAAGCCCAAGATTTTTTTTTTTTTTAAACTTCTTTCTATTTATTGAATCTTCTCTTTAGAGACTAACAATAAGTTTTAAAATCTTATACTAAGTAACATTATTATAGAATAATATTATGTATAATTAATATATAATTTAATAATGAACTCGTCTCCAGAAACAAAAAGCAGGGACTTGTTTATTTATTCAACATTACTGAGCTTATAAGCCCTCATAAATTGCGAAAGTATGTAAAATAATACATATAAGTAAATGGAATATTTCCGAGCTAACGGCTGACCTCGTCAGGTCGGTAGAATGAATAAAAGCTGTATTGACTTAAGTGTCCGCGCTAACGGCTGACCTCATCTGGTCGGGTAGATGCCTGAAAGCTGCAGTGACTTAAGTATCCGCGCTAACGGCTGACCTCATCTGGTCGGGTAGATGCCTGAAAGCTGCAGTGACTTAAGTATCCGCGCTAACGGCTGACCTCATCTGGTCGGGTAGATGCCTGAAAGCAGCAGTTACTTAAATATTTTCACTCTAATGATAGCCGAGACGAACTAGGTCTCTTGTTGCTGCACTCTCCAATTCATCGGACAGCGGCTGAGACGAACTAGGTCTCGTGCACACGTCCTCATCGGAAGAGGAGCTGGCTGCGATGAATTGCCGAGGTCGGATTGTATTGGAGGACTGTGCCCGAGACGAACTAGGTCCCGGTACTGAGTCCTCATCTGCTTCACGATGATTGCACGATGACGTTAGCGCTAATAAGTTCGGTTCGGTGCTGTGCAGTATGCATAACTTCCATAGAAGGACAATCCTTTCTTTTCAGTCTGGAATGATTCTCTATGTTTATTAGATTACGAGCCAATGGGTTAGGATGATGCATCAACCTTATGGCGTAGGTTTGTTTATTTTTATTTATTTCATCTTTTACCAATGGGATGCATAGATCTCGGTGAATAATTTCATTCCTTATGTACCATGGTGCACCTGTAATTAATCTTAATATTTTGGACTGAGCCCTTTGTATTAGTTCTATGTTTGAAGAGCTGGCGTTACCCCAAAGTTGGACACCATATAACCAAATTGGCTTAAAAATTGTTTTGTATAAAAGGATTTTATATTCAAGCTTCAAAGGGGAACAATGATTAATTAGCCAGTGAAAACTGGAGGTTTTTAACTTTAGCTGAGTTATTTTGGCTTCAATGTGCCTACGCCATGTAAGTCGTCGATCTAATTGAATACCTAGATATGTTACAATTTTACTTTGTGGGACTGAAGTATTATTTAGAACAATTGGAGGGCATTGACCATGCCTAAGGGTAAAAGTAACTTGCTTACATTTTTGCTCATTTATTTTTATGCGCCATATCGACAACCATTCTTCTATTGATTTTATATGAAGCTGGAGCTTTCGAGAAGCTTCTAATGGGCAACGGTTACAACTTAAAACTGCAGTATCATCTGCGAATGTTGAGATGGTCGTGTTAGCATTAATTGGTATGTCTGAGGTATACAATACATATAAGAACGGTCCTAGTACGCTACCTTGAGGGACACCTGCTCTTATGTTGAAGTGAGTAGAAATAAAATCTCTGTGTTTTATTTTAAAGAGCCTGCTTTCGAGGTAAGAAGTAAATGTTTTGTGAACATTGAGAGACAATAAGTGTTTAATTTTATTGATAAGGCCTTCATGCCATACTTTATCGAACGCCTGTGCGACATCGAGAAATATTGCTGTGCAGTATTCACTGCGCTCATAAGCCTTTCTTATTTCATTTGTGATCCTATTAACCTGTTCGATTGTGCCGTGTTGTTTTCGGAAACCGAATTGGTGAGGCGGAAATAAATTGTTATGGGTAACATAAGGAATTAATTTCTCAAATAATTTTGACAAGCAAGGTAAAAGACTTATGGGTCTGTACGATGATGGTAATGTACGATCTTTCCCAAGTTTTGGTATCATGGTTATCAAAGAGTTTTTCCATTCTTTTGGGTAATATCCGTAATGAATTATAGCATTAAAAAGTCGGGTCAAAAAGTTAATGGCTGAATAAGGCAATTCCTTAATCATTTTGGGAGTGATGTTATCACACCCTGGGGCTTTTTTAGGACACATTTCTTGAATTAAACTGATTAAGTTGCTGCTGTGGAAACTCATTTGGATAGTATCGTTATTTATTGGCAGTTGGGGAGGCATGAAACCTAGAATGTTCGTATTTGGTTGAAAAACTGTACTTAAGTGATTTGCAAAAGCCTCAGCTTTTTCATCATCACTTCGAGCCCAATTTCCGTGGGAGTCTCTAATCGGTGATTCATTTTCAGTGGTGGCTCTTATTTTTTTGCTGGCTTTCCACAAGGACTTCTTCCCATTAGCATTGGGGGCAAGTTTCGAGACATACTTTTGCTGCTCCAAGTCTTCTTCGTTGTTTAACGCAGACCTAAGTTTATGTGTAGCAATTTTTAGGATTGCTTTAGAAGCTGGGGATCTATGGACCTGCCACGCTCGTCTTAACCTACGCTTTTCGGCTACGAGGATTTCGATTTCACTGTTAGTAAGGAAACGGCTTTTTGTATTTTTCACAGCCTGATCAGAAGTTGAGTGCTCTGCTGCTGAATACAGTATTGAGTTAAAAACAGCAACAGCATCGTCAATATGCTCGTTGTGTTCTATCGAGTAGTTTGAGTGGATGTGTGAGCTTATGTATTTTTTGTACTTAAGCCAATTGGCCTTATGTGATGTTAGTCTCATAGGGGGCTTAAGATCAGCTGATTTTTCTAGAAGGAAAAAAATTATTGGAGAATGATCAGAAGAGAGATCATACTATGCCTCGGCTGTTAATAAGGATCTATCGATACCTCTTGTGATAGCGAAGTCAATGAGGTCTGGGATTTTCCTTCGATCGGCTGGCCAATATGTTGGTTGGCCAGGTGAAGCATAGTCGAACGTGGTGCTATGTCTCATTAACATGTTATATAACTGTTTGCCTTTAGGGTTTATAAGACGAGATCCCCAGTACGTATGTTTGGAGTTATAGTCTCCAGCAGCTAAGAATCTAATTCCCAAGGAGTCAAAAAATTTTTCGAAATTTTCCTCACTGATTGCGAATCGAGGTGGGCAATAGACTGCCGAAACAGTAAGTTTTTTGGAGTGGTTTTGTAGGCAAATAGAGGTAGCCTGGAGATAATTTTCTGAAAAGGGTTCTAAGGAGTAATGTTTAAGGCGATTTCGAATTAAAATTCCTGTGCCCCCGTGAGCTTTACCATCAGGATGATTAAATCCCAAGATAAGTTTGAAAAAGTTCAAAGTAATCTTCAAAAAGTTCAAAATAATGTTGAAGACGTTAATAAAAGGATTCAACAGTTGGAAATAAGCGGACCAACCACTCAAGTGATAAGAGAAATTAGCGCAGAGAGGTTTAAGGCACCCACGTACGATGGAACAACGCCATTTAGTGTTTTCAAGCTCCAGTTCGAAACAACATCTGCTCATAATCGCTGAGATAACGATAGCGCAGCAGCAGCGCTAATTGTGGCATTAAAAGGCGCAGCTGCAGAAGTATTGCAAACGGTCCCAGTGGCGGAGCAAAAGAATTACAAGGTAGTGATGGATGCCTTACAGCGAAAATATGGCAGTGACCATATGAAGCAGATTCACAGACTGGAGTTGAAAAGTCGTGTGCAGAAATCTGGTGAGTCCTTGCAGGAGTATGCTGCGGATATTGAACGATTGGCACACCTTTCCTATCCTGACGAGTTAAGTGTCGTAGCTGAAAAATTCAAAATAGAGGCGTTTATTGACGGCATACGTGACTCAGAGACAAAACGCGAGACAATGAGGAACCCGAAGATTACATTTAATGAAACGTTGCGTTGCCATGCCGTCCATCATTGAAAACTCGTCGGATGGAGGTGGAGGCTGAGAAAAATTCGTCGTTCGCCAGCAGTAGCTTCAACGGAAATTGCTATAACTGTGGCAAGCAGGGACACATGGCACGTGACTGCAAATCAGGTCGTAAACGTTCCGCATCACGTTCACCAAGAAGAAAAATTGGAAATAGGGTGAACGATGGCGAAAATGCTAACGAACAGCAGTCGTTAAACTAAAGAGAGTCAGTACAGCGGGGCGTGAGCGGACTTTCACTTATGATTGCCCCACAGTCTTAGTTTCGAAGCTCTGCCGAAATTCCAACAGCCTTACCATCGGTGGAAAAATCAACGAAAGACCATGTGAGCTAACTTTGGAAACAGGCGCATCGCACTCAATTGTGAGGACAGATTTATTTAATAAACGACGTGTAATGCCATTAAATGGGTTCCAATTATGAACAGCGACAGGAGAAATTGCGCAAATAGTAAAGTTACAGCGAGTATTCTTATCGGCAACAGAACTGTGGAACATGATTTTATTGTTGCAAACATCACCGATGAGGTTATCATTGGCGTAGACTTTATGTTTCGACACGGGTTCGCTTTGGATCTTAAGAAAAAGACGTTAAGATATGCCAATGTAGAGTTGCCTTTAGACGTTGGCTGTGGACAAAAATTAACAATTGCAAGAGTCTACATAAGTGAGCGCTGTCGAATTGAACCCAACACCGAAGAAATTATTTGGGCTACAAGTGAAGACTGTGGGACAAGCCATCTGTGGGTAGCGGAAGCAGATAAGAAAAATTTTAAGGAGCACCTGATTATTGGAAAGACAGCGAATGATTATTGGAAGTACGAATTTTGAATCCAACAAATAAGCCAAAATGAATGCAAAAAGGTGAACTAATAGCGAAATGTGAGAAAGTTACGGCTGTTATAAATTGTGAAAATGACCAGGAGGACACAAAAGGTACAGCTTTGACAAAATCATCGGCCTTGGAAGTATTGACGAAAGAATGGACGAAGGGGTTGTCTGCATTGGCGGATATTCGCGTTCAAAGGAGAAAATAATGGCCGAACATCAGTTGTCAAACATTGCATTGATACAGGTAATTTTAAGCCAATTCGTCAACCTCCAAGGAGGCTAGCTAGCTAAAAGAGAGGAAGTAACGGGCCTTATAGAGGATATGGCGCGAGAAAAGGTCATTGCACCATCAGAAAGCCCGTGGACTTCACCGGTCTTGTCAAGAAGAAGGACGGAAGTATGCGATTCTGTGTGGATTACCGAAAATTAAATGTCACCAAAAAAGACAGCTACCCGTTACCCAGAATCGATGATACACTGGATACGTTATCTGGAGCAACATGGTTTTCCACCCTGGACTTACAAAGTGGATATTGGCAGGAGGAAATAGATGAAAAATCAAAGAGAAAATTGCTTTTAGTATTGGGAATGGTCTATGGCAGTTTAACGTCATGCCGTTTGGTCTTTGTAACGCTCCAGCTACGTTTGAGCGGTTAATGGAAAGAGTGCTCAAAGGACTACATTGGAAGACCTGTTTAGTGTATCTCGATGACATAATCATTATGGGAAAAGATTTTGATGACCACTTGAAAAATCTGGAGGAAGTGTTTGAGCGCTTGGAGGCAGCTGGACTAAAATTAAGTGCGAAAAAGTGCTCACTTTTCCAGCATGAAGTCAAATATCTGGGGCACAAGGTTACGTCAGAAGGAATACACACAGATGAGGATTAAATAAAAGCTGTGAAAAATTGGCCACGACCATCTATTCTTCATGAGTTGCGAAGTTTTCTGGGCCTATGCACTTACTACAGACTTGTTGTTCCTGGTTTCGCAAATGTCGCAGGCAGTCTACATGAGCTGACACAGAAAAATCGGAAATTCGAATGGAGTGGGGCGCAGGAAACTGCATACCAAAAGCTGAAAGAATTATTGTCTACAGCGCCTATACTCGCGTACCCAATACCCGGCGAAAAATTTGTATTGGACACTGAGTATTCGAGGAGTTTTGTCCCAAGTCATCAATGGACAAGAAAAAGTCGTCGCATATTTCAGCAAAATTCTGTCGAAGCCTGAGAGGAATTATTGTGTAACTCGGAGAGAGTTACTGTCAGTAATGGAATGCGTGAAACACTTACATAAGTACTTATATGGACAGCACTTTCTCCTGAGGACAGACCATGCGGTATTAAGGTGGCTACTTCAATTCAAGGATCCTGAAGGTCAAATCGCACGGTGGATAGAACGCCTGCAGAGCTATGATTTCACCATCTGGGCGTTACAAAAACCACAGAGAAAATAAAGAAACGGTTTTATTGGATAGGATGCCAAGAAACAGTTGCTGACTGGATCCGCCGTTGTGACCAATGTGCAATTGCTAAAAGATCAAGGCACCGCACTCGGGGAAAAATGCATCAGTATAACGTTGGAGCTCCCTTTGAGAGGATAGCCATGGATATAGCGGGACCTTTTCCAATTAGCAATGCAGGAAATAAATACATCCTTGTGGTAATTGATTACTTCAGTAAGTGGCCAGAAGTATATCCCATTCCCAATCAAGAAGCAAAAACAGTGGCAGACATTTTCATCAAAAATTGGATTTGCCGATATGTAGCTCCACTTGAGTTGCATTCCGACCAAGGACGAAATTTTGAGTCGGCACTTTTTAAGGAGGTTTGTGACATGCTTGGAATACAGAAGACACGTACCACAGCATTGCATCCTCAGTCCGATGGCATGGTCGAAAGGTTCAACCGTACTCTAGAGGAGCATCTGAAAAAGGTTGTTGACAAAGGACAAAAAGATTGGGATGAGCATCTACCAATGTTTCTGATGGCTTATCGTTCGTCAATACACGATACCACAACAGTCACGCCAGCAAAAGCAATTTTTGGTACGGACTTAAGGCTTCCAGCAGATTTGTAGTACGGAGTAAGCGCTGTCCCAGAAACGACCAATGCTGACGATTACATATCGCAGGAAAGAGAAAAACTAGCAGATATACACGAGCTCATCAGGAGACGTACTCGATTGGCTAGCGACAAGATGAAAGCTCGGTATGACCTGCGAGCAAATACTGAAGGGTTCAAAGAAGGTCAATTAGTGCTACTACACAACCCACAACGAAAACGAGGCTTGTCTCCTAAATTACAGACTCATTGAGAGGGACCTTACCGGATCGTCACAAGGATTAATGATGTTGTGAATCGAATCCAAAAATACCCCGGCAACAAAGGTAAATTAAAGGTAGTCCACATCGAAAGGCTGGCACCTTATACTAGAGATGGAGAGACTCTTGTTCAGGACGAACAAGTTAAAGCGGAGAGTAGCGAAATTTGGTTTATGCCAGAAAATTCTCGTAATAAGAATTAAACGATATTAGCTAGCATCACTGACCGTAGAAAAATACTTGCATCACTTACCGTAGAAAAATAACACCATCTAGCGGCATTTTCGAGTGGTTTCTGTACTAGCTAGCATCACTGACCGTAGAAAAATAGCACCATCTAGCGGCATTTAGTTTTGTTTCTGTACTATAAATGATAAAGTTGTGCGTCAGTGTGGTACGACATTATCAACGTCGATAATCGCTATCTAGAAGGCACTGGAAACGACATTCTGGATAATGGTGGATGGTACGACATTATCAACGTCGACGATGTCAAGGATCATTAGATCAAAAAGTTGGCCTACTCAAAACAAAAACATTGATATATCATACTTTAAGATCGGACTATAAATGCCGAAGATATGAAGTTTTTTTTCAAATGCGCGACCTCTATTTTCGTCCATAAAAAAAAAAAAAATTTTTCGAAATTACCTTGCAAAAATGCTTCGGTTTTGCTGGTATACGGTGAACTTTTTTTTCCCAGTTAGGTGGTACGGTCTAATATACATATTTAAACCAGCATAACAAAAAATTAAATTTCTTCTATGAAACATTTATCACAAAAAAATTAGTCGGGAAAATGTATAAAAACTTTGTTTTAACATCAAACAGAGAAAGGTCCACCGTGACTGAAAATTGTAATGTTAATAGACAAATAGTCCAGTCAAATTAGGGTTTTACCTCGGAATGACAGATAATAAGCTGTAAACTCGTATATATCTTCATTTTCATGTTCTAAAAGTTGTCTCAAAAGTCTCATAAATTTCGTGTCTGCGTCGTAAGTTATTCAAGGTCAAAGGTCACTAAATTCGGTTTTTCGCGATTATTTCGGTTTCTATAGTTCCAATTATGTTAACATATTGTAGCGAAATTCGGTTTATGCCAGAAAATTCTCGTAGTAAAAATTAAACGATATTATCACTGACCGTAGAAAAATACTTGCATCACTGACCGTAAGAAAATACCTGCATCACTGACCGTAGAAAAATACGTGCATCACTGACCGTAGAAAAATACTTGCATCACTGACCGTAGAAAAATAAAACCATCGAGCGACATTTAGCATGTTTTCTGTACTATAAATGGTAAAGTGGTACGACATTATCAACGTCGATAATCGCTATCTAGAAGGCACTGGAAACGACATACTGGATAATGGCGGATGGTACGACATTATCAACGTCGATAATCGCTATCTAGAAGGCACTGGAAACGACATTCTGGATAATGGCGGATGGTACGACATTATCAACGTCGATAATCGCCATATAGAAAATACCGGAAACGTCATTCTAGACAACGGCAGATGGTTCTAGAATATTATGACTTTAGTATAAAAGGCTGTCATATGAGCAGCAGAGACACAGTTGATATTGAACAGTGGAACACAGTGGATCTTAAGTGAAAACATTTGAATTTAAGTACTAAAGTGATGTAGTGGATTTTAAGTAATAAAGTATAACGTTTGTGTATACAATTTGAATGTAAAGATTAAATAAACAATTGTACTGTGTAAAAACTAACGTTTGTGAATTAAATAAACCATTTTATAATTAAATAAAGATTGCGTTTTTCTTGACTATTACACAATCCAGTGATCGAACTCAGAAAAGTGTAAGAGATTGAAATTACTGTCAAAGAGACAGGAAATTTCATAACAATATATAACAACAATTGTAGAGCATAAAATGTGCAACAAATTTTGTCCTGAAAAATTTTTTCATACGCCCAACCGTTTTTGAAATAGAGGACAGAGAGCCGGCAGCGCTCTGCCATACTCACTGCAATGCAAGGTCAATCGTGAATCTCAGTGAATAATACCTTGTATTAAGTTATTAAATCATCGAAATATCATTAACAACAAATAATTTGTATTATTTATTAGCTAAAACATTTTATTGAAGTGGAACTTCTTTAGTGGGGGTTATTTGAAAAATTTGTAACGCAACGCAAAATTTGAAACGCAAAACATGAAAAATGAAACGCTTTTTTAATTCGGATCTAGAATAGCTACATCAACAAATTATATATCAAATTAAAGTACTCATCGAGCAGAGTGTGCTGAAATTATCAGCTTTGAGATGGGGTAACCAGAAGCTGAGATAAAATTTTCAATTTTGTCGAGCAATGCACTGATCAACTACCAAAGCCTTGCTATAGCGAGGAGAATTACGTTGATTGCTTTATTACTACGTTTATGCGGCAGCTCAGTTAGTTTTACCGAATACCGATCAGAAATCGTGCAAGAGCCGACACACTT
Organism: Meiosimyza platycephala; assembly: GCA_963662105.1. Taxonomy (NCBI): domain Eukaryota; kingdom Metazoa; phylum Arthropoda; class Insecta; order Diptera; family Lauxaniidae; genus Meiosimyza; species Meiosimyza platycephala. The sequence continues at coordinate 67,741,659 of OY759210.1, forward strand.
CGTGCGTTCAAAGAGCTTTGAATCAAATGCTGTCGCATAAGCTTATTTTATGTTTATTGCGTGGACGTAAATGCAATGAAAAAACGAAATTAAATAGAACAAAAAAAAAACCTTTAGAAAACCAAACTGCGATAGAATGCGACGAAAATGTTTATTAGAATCGAAAAATTTCAGGTCTATTAATTTAGAAAAATGCAGATATCTTGGTTTTGAAAGAAGATATTGATATGGGACGTTCTTTTACAAACCGCATAGGATTTTGGACTTGGTATTTTAGAATCGCCCGAAATTTTTTTTGCAGCTTATATACAAGTCATGAAATCCAGAACAAATTTAAGTGTGCAGCGTGCGACGAATAACGAGTGTTAAATACTCGTTTCTTTGTTTTGACTCGTCGCACGCCGCACACTTAAATTTGTTGCGCTGGAAAATATTTAATAACTTCCGATCTAACAGAGACTCCACTTTTTTGTAAAATGGGTTTTGTAGATAAAAGAATATGGAATAAAGTGTTATTTTTTCAATGTATTCTTGTTTGGGAAACATCATACTAAAACTATTTAAACAATTAAATTGTTATTATTTTTCATTTGCTGACAGTATACATTTTTTTTAATTTATTGCAGAAGCTAACGTTATAGACTATTAAATAAAAAAATTTCACATTGATCAGATCAGTAGAACTGGAGATAATAGACTTCAAGTATGAGTACATTTGACAAAATCCAGCCAATTATCAAAAATTCATATGTGGATATTTTCGAAAAAAAAAATATTTCAGCAAAAACAAAAAACATGGGTCAACTGAATTTGTTAGAAGATGCAAGAAAAAAATGTTCATCGCATTTGGAGAAGTCGAGATTTTTTTTTCCTGAATTTTGTGTGGTTTGTAAAAGAACGTCCCATATGCGGTTTACGGTTTTCTCTTAAGAAAATAAAGGTTCATTAAAAATAATGTACCCTAGATCGGCGGTAAAATATTATATCAAGATTTTGCAACTTGAAAATAGAAAATCGGAATTTTTTAATTTTTGTCTGGGCAATTTCCTATTTTTTTATAAGAAAAAAAAAGAAGAAAAACTGATCATGGATTCGAATTCCTCGATCGATAATAGTTCGAAAAGCATACCCACTTTGTTGCAAAATTTGATAACCTCTTTAGCTTGCACAATTTTTTAAATCAGTACTTTCGAAAACTTAAAACAGGCGGCGGCAATTCAGTTTTCAAAATTGATGATAATCCTTATGAGTTGTTTTGTCTAGACATATAGGGCTATGTAATCCACTGACACATCGTGAAAAAATCAAAAAGTTTTTTTTTTGACCGCTCTAATATACTATATTACTTTTAAATCAATGAAATTAATTCCCAATAATACTTTGATCTCCTGCTTTAAACATAACAATGTTATTTCCTACATTTGTTTTCAAGCTTTTCTGTTTACCGTTATTTTTTGCAATATTGTCAAAAATGCAGCTGTTATTACCGTTTCATATTTATACGACACTCTCATTTACTTTTTGATTTCGCGACGCGTTTAAGACGCATTTTTAAGTTTAAAATAGTTTAATACTGTGCAGTGCTTTTACTTAAAAAAAAAATCGACATGCCACGTGGATCGGCATTAACAGACATCGAAAAAGGTCGAATTATCGCTTATTCCAATAAAAATAAGAATTTAAGTGAAATTTCAAGTCTTTTGAATAGAAGTCGGTGCGTAATCCGTAATTTCCTGTATAATCAGAATAACTGCGGTACTATCAAACGGTCCGGACGAAAAAAAAGCTTTCACCGAGAAATGAAAAGAATATTTTGAACAAAGCCAGCGACTCTTCAAGGGGTTGTCGCTTTATAGCAGGACTTGCAGCCGTTAAAATTTCAAAAACGACGGGTTGGAGGACTCTGCAACGAAGTTCTAACATTGTGAGAGACAAATTAAAATCTGCTCCTCGATTGCTTGAGAGGCACAAGGTAGCGAGAATGGAATTTGCAGAGCTAAACATGGCAACAGACTGGACCTCGGTAAGGCGATATTAATGCATCTCATTTTTGGTAATCAATACAGTTTTTATTTATTTTACTTATCAAGATTATCTTTTCTGATGAAAAAAAATAGAATCTGGACGGTCCAGATTAAGGGTGTGCAAAGAGCCGTTCGAACCTGTTCGAGCATCCCAACAAAGTATCGAATCTTAGAAGGAGCAGATCGAGCGATCGAACAGCCCGATTGTTCGAGCTTTCATAGCTTCCAACATGTTTGCCGACTGCTTCGCGCTGTCGAAGTGAAAAGTTAAACAATATGTCCAACATAGCCAAGAGAAGCACTGTATGGGAAAATTTTGAAGATACCGAGGAACCAAAAAAAAAAAAGTGCAAAAAATGTTTAAAAACAGTATTGTAGTATACTGGTTCCACAACGATTTCACTTTTGCGACATGCCAAATTGCATGATTCAAGCATAAACGCTGCCAGTAAGTTGATTTATTAATTTAAATTCATGTATTTATATTACAGTAGAAGCCCAATATAACGAACTAATTAATGCACGGGTCAGTCGTCATATCGTAAAATTCGTTATATTATATTATACAATATAAGTCCATATGTACATTAGAGCGGTTCAAAAAAAAAACATTTTGATTTTTTCGCGATGTGTCAGTGGATTACAATAGCCATATATTTCTGGACAAAACAACCCATAAGGATTTTCATCAATTTTGAAAACTGGATTGCCGCCGCCTGTTTTAAGTTGCCTACCCATTTTCGAAAATATTGATTTAATAAATGGTGCAAGCTAAAGAGGTTATCACATTTTGCAATCACTTTTCGAATTATTATCGATCGAGGAATCCGAATCCGTGATCAGTTTTTCTTCTTCTTTTTTTGTTATAAAAAAATTGAAAATCGCAAATATTAAAAAATGCCGATTTTCTACTTTCAAGTTGCAAAATCTTGACATAATATTTTACCGCCGATCTAGTGGTACATTATTTTTAAAGTACCTTTATTTGCTTAAGAAAAAACCTTATACCGCATATCAATATCTTCTTTCAAAACCAAGATATCTGCATTTTTCTAAATTAATAGACATGAAATTTTTCGATTCGGCGTTGACATGTATACACTGGCGGTCATGAAAACCGCACCACTGGCAACACTGTCTTAATATGTTAAAATTTAAACAATCCCGTTATTTTTTTTATACTTCGATTATTGGGACTTTCTGTATTAAAGTATTACAAGTTTATTGACAACGAAAAAAATTCATTTGCTTAAAGCAGGTCGTTTTTTTAAAAAAGTGCGATAATGGCTGCAAGATATAAACAGCTTTCACGTGATTAAAAAGTGACTACACTTGCTTTGGCGGACCAAGGAGTATCGTATCGGAAAATTTCGGAAGACTTGGGTTGCTCACATTCCACAATTGTGCGTTTTTTAAAAAGAAAGGATATTTTGGAGCCCCTGGAAAGGAAAAAAGGATCTGGTCCTAAACTTGCAACCATTAGAAGGACAGATGGTCTAATAAAAAAAAATTAGTTTGAAGCATCGTTTCAAAACTGCAGTTGCTATACGTGCAGAGCTAGAGACGCAGCATTCTATTAAACTTAGTGTGGAAACTGTGCGCAGGAGGCTGCGAGAAGCTGGCTTATATGGAAGACATCCTGCAAAAAAGCCATTGTTGACACAGAAAATGAAAAAAGCGCGTCTAACTTGGGCTAAAACCTGGACACTGGAGCAGTGGCGAAGTATACAGCCCCTTCATGGTTGGCTACAATCTCGCCTTTTTAGTCGCCGAATTAAAATTGGCTTCACGGTTGGGGACATTGGCGAAGTATCTCCGCGGCAATGTCTTCCACACTTTTTTTCTCTACATGGTTGGCGACAGTCTCTTATAGTTGTATCCAGAAATGTCAAAATTTGGAGATAGCTATTTCGCTATCGCCAAAATGAAAAAGTGCACGTAAATAAAAAAAATATTTGCAGTTAATATCAAAAAATTTATTTCAAAATGTTCTTTCAGAACAAAAATCTGCACCAAAAGGGAATATGAACGAAATATTAAAATTTTGGAAAAATAAACAGAATTTCAAAACGGGTGGCATGCTTGATAAACGTATGGGGTTTCTAAAAATAATCCTTTATTTCGTTACAAACGTACATAAATCTTCTTTGTTGAGACGAAAATTGGAAATGAACCTACAAAAGTTTAATAGCAAAATTTATGTTAATAAATATTAGGCAGAAATGTCAAATTTCACCACAAATGTCAAGTAAATCCAGAAATGTCAATATTTTTGTCATCCACAAAGTGTGGAACTTAATACTATGGAGACAGTAAACGGTAGCCAACCATGAAGCCGAAAAATAAAATTGTCTCCTTACTGTATCGTCTCGGAGACAAAAATCAGTAGCCGACCATGAAGGGGCTGATAATTTGGTCGGATGAAAGCAAATTTAACTTGCTATGTGCCGATAATTTGCCGTACGTGCGCCGTTCCGATGGAGAACGATACAAAAAACTGCATAGTGAAAAACGTGAAATTCCCACAGAGCCAGATGGTTTGGGGATGTTTTTCTTACTACGTTCGTGGTCCTCTACACTTTTTAGAAGGAACTATGAATGCGGAAAAATATGGGCGAGTTATAAGAGAGAACTTGGTGCCGGCGCTTGAAGAGCACTTATCCTTGCCACCGTGCGAAATCGGTAAATCTTGCAAACATTTTTTTCTATGATCTTTACGGACTTAAAAATTACGAACAGGATATAAAAATAACAAATCCTTTTTTTACAGCTCGAAAAAGTTTTCATGAATGTCGGAATTTCGCGCCTGCCTTGGCCTGGAAACTCGCCGGATCTGAATTCCATCGAGCACTTGTGGCATATAATGAAGCGTAAAGTTGCTGATCAGAAGCCCGAGAATTAAAAAAAATTAATCTCAGCTTTAATGTTTGGCATAGTGAAATACAGGACGAAAACCTAAGAGTCTTGGTTGATTCCATGCCATCAAGGATAATGGCTGTAATACAGGCTAAAGGAAAAGCAAAAGCATATTAATATTTTTTTTTTTTTTGGTAACTTGACATTAGTATTTCGATATTACTTTGAAGATTCTAATCAGTTTTTTTAAAATAAATATTCAAAGGACTCGTAAAAGCAATAGCTTTTTCTCAAATTATTGTTTTTAGTAAAAAAAAATTGGTATGTAAGACCCAGAAATGTTTATTTGTTTTCAAACTATGTGATCATATTAACTTAATGAGAATAATTAAATTAATAAAAAATAAGTTTTTTCAATATAAATCTCAAAAATATCGAATTTTTATGAAATTTTGTGGTGGTGCGGTTTTCATTACCGCCAGTGTACATATTAAGCTGATTCAAAATTTTTTTTTTACATTTTTCTAAATTAACATATCTGGCATAAATTGAAATTTGTTGCGTGTGGGGCAAATTTTCAAATTACCATCAAGTTCAAAAACATTTTGGTCAAAATTGCTTCTGTCATTTACTGATAGACTGTCAATTTTCCGTAAAAGTCGCACTGAGTAAAAAGTTCTTAAAAATGGTCAAAATATTAAGTAGGAATAGTTTTTCTTTAAATCTATAACGTCATAGAAAGTGGGGGCCAAATTTAAATAATCCTGTAAAAATCTACAAAATGTAGTAATGCATTTTTGTACGGGAACGCAGCTATTATTTTTTTTGATAAAGTGGAATTTAGAACAAAGTTCGGGCACATACCCGATCTTCCAAGTGATCACCCAGTTGACTATAAATTCCGCAGATCACCTCCATGACGATTTGTTCCACTACACCTACTCATGTTGCAAACTGTTAACGGGTATTGCAACTTCATTACCACATTAATGTAAAATTTTGAAAAAAACTTACAATAGCTGAAAAGGTTAAAAATAAGTTGCACTTTATGTCATTACCAAAACGTATAGATTTGACAGGCAAGCAGGGTCGAATCTTTCCGCCGAAAGAATTTTATGTTTGCGAAGTTTTGCTGTAGCTAGTAAAAACACTGAGTGCTTGAGGGAAAGATTTCGCTGCCTACATAAGTGTTCAAAAAGCATCACAATTCAGTGAATTTGACTGTCGGAATTTGTTTGCTTCATAGGTTTCCTTGATTGTGGTATTAGGCGTTGTCATCACGCTTTTGATGCTGGGTGAATTGACACCATTCTTTAAATTTAATTTTTTCTTTTATTTTTATTTTTTTCTTTGCAAGAAAAGCTTCTTAAAATTCATTTAATTTGAAGCAAATGTGTGAGCAAAATGACAGCTGTGTTTAGTCGATAAGGCGGTGCTGCGATGTCTTTCCGACTAGGGTTGACGTACAGAAGTTCATAAAAAGAGCAAAGGTCGCTTGAGCTTTTGTGGTACGAAATTTTCGTAAGACAAGATAAATGAATTCGTGCGAAGACATTGCGAAATATGATTGTATTTGGGGGATTAGGGCTGGCTTTATTAGTATGAATTTTGAATGTGTATCGTTACTTTAATATAGAAAGGCCCTAAGTAACATTTTTTCAAAATCGAGTTTTTTTTTTGTAGATGTTGGTAGGCCACCCACTAATACAATATTTATAAAAATGTGTGTGCTACGATTGAAAATAAAGCATTTACAACCATGTAAAAAATAAAAAAAACTCACTTCAATACAACAAAACATAAATTTTAATTAAGTTTTTTCGTTCTCCTGCAAAGAAAAAAAAATGTTAGTTAGGGTCTTTCTATATTAAGGTAACGATATGTAATGTAGGTTATATATTTATATTTTACATGGATTAAGGTGCGCTATGTAAAGGCACTAAACTGTTTGGCTGGCGAAAATCGGCTTACCGACCGCCGTCACTAGGTGCGATTTTTCAAAAGGGTAATATTTCTCGAGGCAGCCAGTCGTTTTAAATCAGTGTCGGAAATTTTTATGATTTCTTTTAAAAGTTATGTTCAAAAATTTAATATAGACCGTAAAAGTTTTAAACAAGTGTTCTTAAGTGAAAATTAAATAATTGTGGCCGCATTGTATAAACGCGCCCGCTTAGCTGTCTCGAGGTCCAAAACGAAAAGAAAAAAAAAGAAGTAATATCCAAAGCTAGGTAATTTTTTTTATTTTTGAACTCAACATTTTGCCTTAAAGTGGTTTAAATCCTGTAGAAGACGCGAAGACGAAAATTTTTGCCCGCCAAGCAGCAGTGTCCGACCAATTTGAAAAAAAGGAAAATAATGTAAGTAATACAAAAAAAAGTAAAATTTGTAGTTGCACACTATCCAAATTGTGAACGCTTATTATAACCATAATTTTTCTTAGTGTGGCTGACTACCCGAGAAAAGCGACGGCACCGCTTACAATACATATATTGGGAAGTTCCGGCCAAACAAAGTTAAGTCAGCCACAATTCCATTTCTTTCTCTATATATATATACAGTGGCGAACAGTGAAATCCGGACAAACAAAAAAAAAAATGAATAAAATTCTTTAGGATTTAAATTTTTTATCGATTCAAAAAACTGATGCAAGAATCAGAGAAGCAAATAATTTTTATTGAAAAAATTTTGCTGTAGGTCGAAAAACCACACCATAAACATCTGTTTTTAGCAAAAAAAGTGAAATATGTCCTTTATTGAAAAAAAGTTTTTGGTAAAATGTAAAATTTTATTTTTAAAGAAATAATTCTAAAATATTTTCAGCAGGTATTTTAAGAACTAATATTTAGGATTAAAAGAAAACAGGTATCAATATTTTGTTGTTCCTCCCTTCGCTATTATAAGAGATCAAATTTTTCAAAAGATCTTGCGAAATGCAGTAGGTCGTTCATTCACTTATGGAAATTTGAAACGTTGAGCATTTGTACAGCAAAAAGAAACATATATAAAAAAAAGAGCACGTAAAATAAAACGTTTGCTTTTTGTTAAAGTTAACAACCGTTTAAAGTTGCTGACTTAGCTTTTTATGTATTTTATATGAGGTAATGAACGATTTAGAGTTTAACAAATACGCCCACGAAAAATTGTTAGGAGAGTTCTGTAGATTTACAGATAAATTGTGGAAATATTTAGAAATTACAATTAACAATAAAGAACAACTTATTCTAATACAGGAAAAAGTTGAAAATTTCCATAATTTATCAGCGGTCGAAAAAGCGGATGCAATTTTAGATGAAATTTTAAGCTTTATAGAGCAAAAGCATCTTAGTGACGAAGGAATAACAGAGACCTGGGAGAAGGAATTCCACGCCCTAAAAAGAAGATACGACCAACATATTACTCAGTTGAAACTAAACGCTGAGCAAATAAAGGATTTGGAGGAGGAAAATTGTATACTGAACGATACACTGAGTGAAAGGAATTTATCGAAATTAAATTTTTCACTACCAGTGGGTCAGGAATTGGACGAGGAAAATCAGTCCTTAATAGAATTTAGGAATCGCGTTCAGGACCTAGAAAACGCAAACAAGCGATTGACCAAGGAACTTAAAGCCGAGAAATTAAGGAAAAAGAACAAAAGGTGACTTTTGATTTAGCAAACAAAATCCACACATCAGCAAACACTATGGAAGAAGAACGCAAACATCTTGAACTGACCAACAAACAAGCGGAACTTTGGCAACAGTTACAGAGAATGTGCATCAACTATAAGAAAACTCCAACACAGAGAGAAACCGTTGAATATTTTTCAAAAAGGATTGAAGAGTTAGAAAGGTTATGGTCGGGTTTTTCATTGAACAACGACGTGATTGAGGAGTACCGATCCGATTACCCTACTCACGAATACTTCCCCAAGAATTTCTACAGTCAGGTAGAAAATAGTTATTGCGATCTATCGAAATGTTATAGTAATAAACTGGCCACCTTAGAAGAGACTAGGGCAGCCCAATTATTATCGCAACAAGGACATTCATATGTAGGTCAGCAAAGAGAGGCGCGAAATAATAATGTTTTTACAATAAGTGCAGATATCCACAATGAACAACAAACGCATCAGCCTGAAAGCACACCCAATCTAGTAAGCTCAAGAAGTTATGGTCAAATAGCCAGATGGGTACGGGACACAGTACTTTATTTTTCTGGTGTAGAGTCACCAACTATCAAGGCAGATTTATATAGGTTTATAGAGGCTTGCGAGTCGGTGAGGAGAACCACTGACCCTGCTGATGAAGAAGAATTAATTTCTAAAGTGAGACTTCATCTCAATGGAGACGCATACGAGTTGGTCAGGGCGACTCAATTTTTAAAAATGCAAGACCTATACCATATTTTAAAAGAAACCTACATAAGAGAAAAACCCTTGGAAGCAGTTCAAAAAGAATTAAGTAACGCTCATCAAGGGGCCTTTGAAGATTTGCGCGCATACGCTAGGCGGCTGAAATCGCTTCAAACATCCATTTTGGATAACCTAAAACAGAGGTATTCGGCACCAGAAGATTGGGTATATAAACAGGAACTATAAAATTTTGTAGTAAGAGCGTTCAGATTGGGATTAAGGAGTCCAACCCTGAAAATTTTAATGATGGGTACGAATGCAAGTACTCTAGAAGAATTACTGGGTGAAGCAATCTCTGCAGAAGATGATCTGCGAGAGGATTCAGAACAAGTACTAGGCGTCAACATCTATCTATCAAATGTCGCTCAACTAACTCCGGCCTTATATGATGCTCAGCCACAAAAATGGAATAGACCATTGGAACAAAGGCAGGCTAGACAATACCAACAAAATTCAGGGAAACATATAAAAAATAATTTCTCAAATAATAAAAAACCAAATATTATTTGTTCGTATTGTAATAAAAAGGGTCAAACAAGGGAAGACTGTTATGTAAGGAAAAACACACCTTTCTGTGACAAATGTTCAGAATACGGTCACATGACCAGTACAAAGTGTTCACAGAACAAAAACGAAACGTCTAAAATCGTAAATAAGAGTAATACAAATAATAATAATACAAATTCTGAACGCCAACAACGGGGACAGCAATCTTCTAATAAATGTAGTTGGTGTAGGAGAATGGGACATGAAATTGGAAATTGTTTTGCCAAAAGAGACTACGAAAAAGCTCAGGGAAACTAAGAGGGGCCCAAGACCGGCCAATAGTCTGGGGACCCAAAAACCTTAGTAAATTATGGCCAAAAGGAGTAGAAAACCAACCACAAAAAAGTGCAGTTGGTACGTTATCTACTACTTATGAAACAAATAAAGTTTCAGAAAATATTTTAGATGAAATAGTAATAGTAAATCAGCTACAAGAAAGTGCAGTTGATACGTTAACTACATCTGAAATTACAAATAATTTTAATAAAGTAGTTACAGTAAACCAACCACACAAAAGTGCAGTTGGTACGTTATCTACTAATTATGAAACAAATATAGTTTCAGAAAATATTTTAGATGAAATAGTAACAGTAAATCAGCTACAAGAAAGTGCAGTTGATACGCTAACTACATCTGAAATCATAAATAATTTTAACAAAGTAGTAACAGTAAATCAACCACAACAAAGTGCAGTTGATACGTTAACTACTAGAAGTAAATATTATAAAGTTTTGTGTAATAACTTAAAGCAATGTAATGCGGGGAAAACAAATCATACACAGAATACTGTAGTTGAGGCGTCCCTCGCAAAACCCATAGAATGATACGCATTCGCAAAAGATACTGAAACTGGGAGACACATCTTGTATGGCAGGCATAACGAGAATTTCTGCCAAGCAAATCAAAATGACGTGTTCATAGAAGTGCCCTGCAAAGAGGCCAGATATGGAAAACTTATTTTAATGGTAGATGCCGGTGCCGACACAAGTTTGGTCAAAGAAAGTGCAATGTTGCATTTCCCAGAATTAGATACAAATAATCGAAAAGATTTAAGTGGAGCATTTGGCGGACAGGTTACCACATTAGGTACAACCACTATTAAACACAAGCAGAACCCAGATCTAAGTTTAAAGTTACACATAGTGTCACTAGATCAAGGAGTTCCAGCTGATGGAATAGTAGGTAGGGACAATTTGTGGAACCGAACTGTCATAAACGCTATAGATAAAAAATTAACGTTTTTCAATGAAAAACGTCAGAAAGTAATAGCATTCACGGTTAAGCCGATGAATGACTTTAACAGAGTACTATACAATACAGAAACAGCAATAGAAGCTCGAACTGTAAAAATAGTACCTTAATGTGTTAAAACAACATTAAAAGAAGTTGTTATACACAAACAAGAACTCTCACAAGGAGTTTACTTAGGAGAAGCACTCAGCAAAGTGAAAGATGGCATAGTTTATGTGCCAATTTTAAACTCGTCAGAAGAAGAATTTATTCACTGATGGAAATTTCAAACCGGAATTTTCAAATTACAATGAATTCAAAATAAACACAAGTTCCGCAATAAATATGATATCGAAACAAAACGTGAGGGGAAGATTAGATAAGCTATTTGGATCTATTAATTTAGATCCTCACATAAGCAAAGAAGAGAAGGCTTCCATGGAAAATATATGTGCATCCTTCCATGACATATTTTTGTTAGAAGGAGATTGCTTATCATATACTCCAGTATTGAAGCATGATATCCCTACTTTGGTGGGTCAACCACCAATAAACCAAAAACAGTATAGACTACCCCATTCCCATAGAATGGAAATTAATAAACAGGTAGGAGAACTGTTAGATGAAGGGATTATTTCACCAAGCACCTCACCTTGGAATTCACCATTATTACTTGTCCCAAAGAAAAGTGGTAAAGATGGAAAGAAAAAGTGGAGATTAGTTATAGACTTCAGAAAATTAAATGAAGCTACAATCAAGCAAGTTTTTCCCATACCACAAATTGATGAAATTTTAGATCAATCAGGACATAGCAGATATTTTTCCACGCTAGATCTAGCAAGTGGATACCATCAAGTATTGGTAAATGAAGATGATAGAGAAAAGCAGCATTTAGTAAGGGTTGGGACATTTTGAGTTCAACCGAATGCCGTTTGGGCTAACAGGAGCCCAATGTTGCTGGCAACATTTCAACGCATCATGAATCACATACTCACAGGACTACAAGGTCTAGAGTGTTTTGTTGATTTAGATGACATTGTCATATACGGGAAAAACTTACGAGAGCATGAAGAAAGGCTACGTAATGTGTTCACTGTATTGAGACAACATAATCTGAAATTAAACACGAAAAAATGCAATTTTTTGCATCGTGAAGTTGTGTATTTAGGTCATAAATGTTCAGAACACGGAGCCCTGCCAGACCCAGAAAAGGTAGAATGTGTAAAAAACATACCAGTACTTAAAAACAAAAAAGAAGTACAAGCATTTTTAGGTCTGGTAAACTATTACCGGAAATTCATTAAAGATACGGCAAGATTAGCTTTACCAATAAATAAATTTATTATTGAGAAAAGACGCAAAGTTCGTATGGTCTACGGAATGCCAAAATTCATTCGAGGAATTAAAAAAGGCAATAATGTCACCACCTGTATTGGCATATCCAGATTTTAGTCAACAATTTTTGTTAACTACGGATGCCAGTAATGATGCAATTGGTGCAATATTATCTCAAGGAGATGTCGGTAAAGATAATCCAATAGCATTTGCCAGTAGAGCATTAAGCGATACCGAGAAAAGGTATTCGACAATTGAAAAGGAATTTCTCGCTATAGTGTGGGCAACAAAAAATTTTAGAGCATATTTGCTTGGCAGACATTTCAAAATTTACACCGATCATCAACCACTACGTGGTATATCAAACCTTAAGGATCAAACGTCACGCTTGGCGCGCTTCCGACATAAACTATCGGAATATGATTTTGAAATCATTTACAAGCCTGGGAAAAGAAACTTAAATGCAGACGCTTTAAGTAGATTACCACAAACAAATAACAGTGGTACAAACCAGATCAAAATCTAAAAATTCTGAAAAGGAAAAGGTGAATATTTCAAACGAGGTGGATAAGGACACGGTGGTTGAAAGCAACATAGGAAATACAGTGGTCATACTTAAAGATCCAAAAGAAATAGAAACAATATTAAGGGATTTTCATAGCACACCACTTGGTGGGCATCAAGGGGCTATCAAAACACTTCTAAGTATAAGAAAGCAGTATAGAAGGCCAGCGATGCAAAGAGATGTAAAAGAATACATTAAAAAATGTACAAAATGTCAGACTAACAAAAGCTCGAAACTCACAAAAATGCCGATGGTTGTAACAGATACACCAAACAGGCCTTTTGATAAAGTATACATGGACATAGTCGGTCCATTACCTGAAACTGTATCAGGAAATAAGTATATACTAACATTTCAGGATGATTTTTCAAAATATATGGCATGTGCTGCAATGCCCGACGCAGAAGCAAGTACACTATCGAAAAAATTTTATGACGAAATCATTGCCAGGTACAATATCCCGAAAGTATTGATTACTGATAATGGTACAAATTTTATTGCAAAATTATTTTCAGATACTTGCAAATTGTAGGGTATTAGGAAATTGCATATAACGCCATATCATCCGCAGGCTAATGGTTCTTTGGAAAGAAGCCACAGACCACTAGCAGAATACTTGAGAAGTTTTGCTAAAGAAGATGGTTCGAATTGGGACCAATGGCTGACGGCAGCCATACATGTCCATAACAATACGTCACATACTTCTACTAAGCAAACTCCTTTCCGAACTTTGTACGGTTTTGAATTCGAAATGCCTACGAATTTAAAACGAAAATGTTCACCGCTCTATAACGCGGAGGACCAATCAAAAGTATTAAAGTTTCAAATACAAAGAACTCACGAGTTAGTGAGAAAAAACCAGGAAAAGGCAAAAGAATTGTCTAAAAAACAATATGACGGTTCAGTAAACCCCGTTATATTTAAACGAGGGGATAAAGTTTTGATGAAAAATCAAACTCGGAAAAATAAATTTTCTCCCATATGGATAGGCCCATTTGAAGTTTCAAATGTCAAGGGGCCTGTTACAACAGAAGTTGTAAGAAAAGGAAAGAAAAAGATGTTACATAATAATTTATTAAAATTATTTAATGAACCGAAATAAAAATTACAATCTTTTTCTTTTAAGTTAGAATAATTTGCTCATATTATTTGATACAGCAAAATTATATATATAAAAAAAAAAAAAATTTGGTACATAAATACTTGTTTGTAAACAAGAAATATGAAACGACGTGTGCCGAAATAAGCGCACATGGTCGCATTTAACTTACCTACCTAAACAGTAGGTAAAGGAAAAAATTTTGAAACATTGCAATGCATAAAGCAACGCAAACTTGAGCAAAAACTTGAATTCAGCTTTAATTAATAAATAACATTGCCTTATTTCTGCATAATGCAAAGAAATAATTTAACAGCAACTTAAGCTGAAGATAACTTTGGAAAATTAAAGATATCGCTGGGGCGATACAATAAAAATTGCAAAATATATGATTGTATGGATTTAACAAATGCATACACACATATAGCAAACCAAAATTTAAATGAAAAATCAGAATTTTGATTTTGGAACACGGGAATTTTCAGACTGGGGAAAATTTGGAAAAAGAAAAAACTAAGGCGAAATATGTACATATTTGTATACACATAAATAGCAGACAAAAATAATTATAGTTAAAAATAAAAAATTTTTAAAAATAAACCCAAAAAATGGGCAATAGATAATAAACAGAACAAAACTTTTTGTTCTAATAGATTTTTAATTACAACATATATATTTGTATTCATACGCTTAAGACGTATGTATATACATATATAGTTTTATGATTTACGTTGCACATTTTTGCATCGTAAGCTAAAATAAGTCAGTTTATTGACATGCTTAATGTGTAAAGCTTAATGTTTTTGCCTAATTGCAAAATTACACATTAAGTAAACTAGGCCAATAAACTTTAAAAGTAAATAAATAAAATAAAACGGAGTAAATGCCGTAAACATATATATATATATATATATATATATATATATATATATATATATATATGCATTATAAAATGCATACACATATATAGCATTTACATAACATAGAAATAAAACAGTATAAATGCCGTATATATATATATATATATTTATATATGCTAACACATATATAACATTTAGGTACACTAAATTACATATTAAATTTCACAAAATAAATTAATCAAGCAATAAGCTTTTTAAAAAAAAAAATTTTTTTTGATTCTATTGATTTTATAATCATGGTCCTATACTGGAACAGTGTAACAGTAGAATAGGCAGTAAATGACTTAAATACTCCATTTTCCTGATTCAAGGTAGCGAATACCACAGCAAATAAGATGATGCATATAATCAAAAGCTAGCTGAAGAATATTTCACACAATAAATGAAATATCCAGCGTTAGTAGCTATACGTAAAGGGTTGTCAATCCCTACGAGGTGACAATCAAGCCAGAAGAAGGGAGGGGGCGACAGTTTTTAGCGTAACGCCTCCCATGTCGAGAAAACATTATTCATCATGAATCTGAAATGATGATAGCCAATAAGAACCAGCATCGCTCCTTGAATAAAATCAGAAGTAAATTTTGTGGAGAATTAAGTCAAGCAAAGCCATAAAGCCAAGCAGCTTCTAACAAAGGGGGACAAGCGGCGATGGAGAAAAGTAGGACCATGAATTCGGTAGGGTTATTCGAAGAGAAAAAAAAATAAGTTATACTTACACTTAAATTTAACATTCAAAACAAAGAATTATTGTAAGATACAATAATGTGTTATTAAGAAAAAATTATTCTTAGCTATAATTTTTTCTTATTCGAAGGGGTGAGGAATGTTGTGGGTTTTTACCACACATGATATGTTATTTAAACAAATAACATATTATGGCATATTTTTGGGATGATGCTTAACATCATCCAATAATAATTGCAGCACACTTTTGGGTTTTTGTTGTTTTGTTGATAAATTTAAGTTGCTATGTGCAAGTTCTGCTTGTTAAGAATTTACAAGAATGAGAACGCCAAGCACTTAAATGCAACAACAAAACAGCAAGCAAAAGCCAGGTGTGAAACCCGGAAATATGCCGACCTCACTACTTTGGTGAATTAAATAAGACTTATGCAATTTTTGCATAAGTAAAATAAAGAATTGAAGGCCAAATATTTGTAGGCCAAAAATTGGTAAAGTAGAATAAGTTTTTGTTATTGTATTCCTAAGTAATTATTTTAGCATGTTATTTGTTATTGTAATTATCTCTATCATAGGTGTTAAGTAAAATGAAATGAAGGATTAAAAACAGAGTTAGTTCTGAATTAAAGAGTGCAAGTTTGGTGTTATTTATTTCAAAAGGAGTAGCTACGAGTTTAGAAGGTGAGTATCATCATATCATATTATTAACCCCAAATTTACTTTGTTTTTCAGATACAGCTTTCAAAACAGTACTAAGTGTTTTCCCAGGACAGGAAAAATACTAGTACAACATAGAAAATTAATTGTGTGTAAGAAAGCGTTCTCCGAAATTAATTTTTTCTTAATTTAGGAAAAAATATAATTTTTTTTGGGATGTTTACAAAATTTTAAACACATCTGGGAATACTGATCCGTCATTAAATAGAAATGAAAGCGAAAGTCAAAAAAACAGCGAAAGCAATAGACGCGTAAATTGCTGCGAAATTAGCCGGCTAATTATTTACATTCGTGGGAGGCCTTCGGCCTCTGCTCAGGATTTAGATCCTCCAATATATCCAACACCGACTATATCCATCCTTAAAAATTGTCATAAGCCCAAAACGGAGTGAGGCTATGTCCAGTAACCCTTGCTACTGATTCTTATAAGAAAATATCTTTCTTATAGGTGTGTTACTGATATAAGAAAATGTCTTTCTTATATCCGTTCTATTGTTTATAAGAAAACACGGACATAAGAAAGAAATTCTGTGCATTTTCGGACTTTCTTATATCCGTCATCTACTGTATATTGAAAATATTTTGATAAAAATGTTTAAACAAAATTATTTAAATTTTTTTAATTTTTTTTATAAAGTTATAGTATTTCCAAACAAAAATGATTAAATGGTTTTTCATCCTATCTCCTATAGTTTTTGAGATATTTGGTTTCAAAAAATGTTCAAAAACGTCGAAAAATTCAAAGTGTGCGTTTAATAAAAAAATGACCGATATGTATATAAAGTTTTATATAATAATATAACTAACAATAAAAAAATTTAAAAAAAAAAGTAAAAATAAAGTTGCATTAACTCACTCCACACTATGCCATGCTGCTGATTGAAAAGATGTAAGTTTTTTGGTATAAGACTACTAGGGGAAAACTTTAAACACGATTTTCTCGCATTTCCTTGAGCATTGTGTAAAACGACGAAAATGGTTTTTCTTATTTCAGGTGAACTACCATCAGGAAAAACTTTAGCCCAAACGGAGATGTCTTCTTGTAACGTCGAGAACCACCAGAAATTCAGCCGACTTGAATCACGTCGAAGTATGGTCGATTCAAATTCTATGTTTTTTATAACGAATTCCATGCCACTGTAAAACTACATAAAAAGACAACAGTATAGCTTGGAGAAATGTGCATATGAAAAGTAGCTTAATAAATAAATTAAAGTTTTAACATACACACATAAGTTTTCCCTGTTCTGTGTTTTATTTAAATGATAAGAGCGAATGAACGAACTCCAATACACTTTATTTGATTTTACTTTAAATTTTTTAATTCATGTTGTAGATCTGGTGGGTTCTTAAAGTCAATAGCCTTTGGAGCAAAAAAAATTGGACTCCTCGAGACAAAAACATCATGTTTTTAGATCCGACTCTAAATACCGAAGATATGAGGAAAAATTTAGTAAGGCGACCCCTACGTTCGGTAAAAAACTTTAAAAACATTTTTAAAAATAGTTCTAATGGAACAATCGAAATACTTCATTTGAAAAAATTTAATGATGTTTGCGAGCTTTGATTTTCTGACATTAGGGTGGTACATTAGGATGGTAGGAACTGAGATCTGGTGAGTAAGTTCAAGAACGGAGTACTTGATGTCAAGGATCATTGGATCAAAAAGTTGGTCTAAACAAGACAAAACCATTGATATATCATACTTTAAGATCGGACTGTAAATGCCGAAGATATGATGAAAAACTCAAATGCGCGAAAAGAATTTCAATCGCATTCGAACGAATTGTAGTCTACAATGCGATATACGCATTTGAATTTTTCGACTACTCGTTATCGTATTTTCGGCCCTTGGCAATGCGAAAACGAATGTCAAAACCGTTCGATTTTCGTAAATTTCATTCGACAGCAATTTGGCTCACGTATCGTAGAAAATTAATATTGAAATGTAAGTTTTCATGATAAATATATTATTATATGGTTTTAATTACAAAATTTTCATATTTGCAAGGAAACTGCTGGTAAAAAAGGTAGCACAAGTCCACGGCAGTTTAAAATTTTTTTTTTCGCTCTCGAACATTTCAAAAACTATGTGCTTAAACAAAGTATCTCTTCAATGGCACAGCATACTTCGAACAAACAACTCGACATAACTTGTTGAGCTAGCCCTACCTGACGGTCCTGTCCAATTTGGTACTGATAGCTACTCTGAGCCAAAAACTTCAACGTTGCGGAAAGTTTTACTATGGCTGGAATAGCCTATGACCTCTGTGCAACTTAGAACTCCATTCCAATGCTGTTAAGAACGTACATAAATGCTTCCTTACTAAGCCGAAAATTTTGTAGAGAACTAGAAAATGGTTAATAAGTATAATGTACCTACAGTGTACAAATGTTTTTCCTTACCTCTTATAATTGAGCCCCATCACATTAGAACGGTCTCTAATATTTTTTCACTCAATCCTTTCTTCGCTTATATTATTTTCAAGCCACAACGCGATCGAATCCATTATATTAAGTTCAAATTTAATTTCAAAAATATTTCTATTTTATTTTGTTTACATTTTTTGACATTTTTACGGAAGTGATGCCAATCTTCAACCAAAATTTAAGAGAAAAATTGTTGGCAACGTTGCCACTTATGCGAACGACTTACAAAGTGCCAATTTATTTTCGAATCGCATTGCCTTTCGAATCGGAATACAGAGTAAGGCCCCTGTATTGCGCATGTACACCGCTGACGTCATTTTAAATGTGGCTGAAAATTGTGAGCAGAACTCATAAAATGTGTGTAGAGCGTAAAAGTGGGACAAATTGATTTAGTTTTGTACGTTTTTCAATCAAACATAATAAAGATATGACATCCAGATTTTATTGTGGTTGTTGTGTCCAACTTCTTTACAAAATTATAATGGTGCAAGAAACGATGATTAAGAAAACTCTGTCAATATTTTTCTCAATTAATGGAGCTTTTCATAGGCTACATTTCCGCTCTATATGTTATGTTAAATAAGAAATTTTGCAGGTTAACTGGGTAATAGCGGCTTCCATCCCGTTTTGTTTTTTACTGCCGTTCTTCATTTTCTTTACTTGCCCTGTAGTAAATATTAGTCAAAACGTTTTTTCCAAATTCCAGCTGCAATGCCGTGATGGGTTTAAACTTCTACTTCTCATTTGCTTACATTTGAAGATGAATTGTGCTTTCAAATTTATTTCTACATTTTCTTTAAGATTTGTTCAAATCCAAGAATGTTTTATCATCCTTAGTTCAAAGTGACACGTAAGATTAATTATTTTAAAATGAATTACAATATCTACGTCAGTGTTGGCATGTCACAAATGTCGCGTGACATTTACGACCTACAGTCGTAAACGTGTGACCGTCGTAAACCTAAAAATCCATGTGACATGCCAACACTGATCTACGTAAAACATATAACAATAATAACATATACATATACTATATTATATAGCGAAGTCCAGCCATTGGTGATACAAAGTGATCATAAAAACACATAAATAAAACTTGAATTCACAGAGCATAAGATTGGCAACTCTGACATCATCAGACGTCAATTCATGCGCATGGCGCAATCTTTATTTTATTATTCAAAGATTCCAATGCTAGATAAAATGAAAAAATGTAAATCGTCAGAATTCGTGTACGTATTTTGTCAAAAATGATATGTGTGAGAAAGACGCACCTTTATTTGATTTAAATATAAATTGTATTTTTGTTATTTTAAAAATGAATATAAAAATAATTTATTTTATTGTATATATTGTCTACTTCTTTATTTACATTACTCATGCTTAGTTTGTATATATGCATGTATGTACATATATTAATATATTATTATTTCAAGTAAGTTATCAAATAATTGTGTGTCAAATATGAACATTTTGTGTACATTGCAATGTAAAACTGAACTAAAAGAATTAAAATATACTAAAAACTACTTTATAGACGTTGGTTTTAAAAACCCTCTTTTTCTTAAATATCGTACAATAAAAGGCGTAACGGCAAGAGTAATGCTTATCCTAATTGGTGCAAACACTTTATGTATTGCATAAGCAACCACAAACGTACTAGCTCCAGCTGCAATTTTATTTGATAAAGCAGTAGACGCCACACCAAAGTATTCCAAAATTGATATCACATCTATTCCTCTGGAATAATACAAAAATATAAGTTCATGAAAATAATTACTTTTGAAATTTCATTTTATACTAAATATTAATGATAATGTTATTATTTATCACTTAAGTAAAGCATATATACGTAATAATTAGGAAAAATGTTGATAGAGCAAAAGCCAGCGACGAACAGACCTTCGTCATTTTATAAAAGCTGAAAGTTTCTCTGTGTATGTCACTAATAGAGGTAACAATGATCCCCGACTATGAAGTTTGGATAACGGTTAGTTTGAAAGATATCAGCTAGCAAAGGTGTACAAAATTGCATGTAACTTTCGACATTTTATAAAACCTGAATTTTATATATGTTACTTGAAGTTTTTTTCAGTTGGCAAACACTTCCGATGGTTACTATAGTCTGCCAGACACATAAAAGGTCTACAGTAGCACAGTGTCATATATATATAGAGTCTAGTAAGATTCTATATATTTTTTTATTGTAATTTTATTTAAATTTTAATTTTGATATTATTTTAAATTTTATCTTTTTTAGATTTTATTTTGAATGAAAATTTATATTTTGAATTGAATTTTAATTTTATACATAAAAAAAAAATTTTTAATTCTTAAAATTTTACAGTAAATATTATAAGTTGTTTTTATGTATAGTGTTTATGTGTTGTTGTTTATGTGTGTTCGTATTAAGTCACTACATTACTCCCCCATCTAAAAAAAAAAATTGTGTGCGTTGTTTGTGTATGACTTTATGACACGCTATGTTTGCGGTTTATTCATAGTTAAGTCTGTATTTTGATTATTATATTAAAGTTAACCAGATCCTAGATCGTGACTTTATCGTATTTTACATAATAATCAAAATATTGTGTTGAAAAGAAAAATGTGTATAGAGTAAGTATTGTATAGAATAGTATTGAGTAGTTTATAAAATGTGTGAAAATTTAATTTTTGTGGTATATTATGGAATGGGTTTGGTGTATTAGGTGTGTTGGATGTTTTTTTTTGAAGGCATTATATTATTGCTTGTTGATGTTTGTGAGGCATTTACTGTTTGTGGAATAAAATTACGTTGCTGCTGTTGAAGAGCAAATTGTTGAATTTACTGGTGTTGATTTTGTTCCGATTGATGTTGCTGTGGCACTAGTATGTTGGAAAAACTGCTGTTGTTGCTTTTGACTGTTATGTGAAGTTATTGTTGATGTAACTAACGGCACCAGGCCTGTGATCAATTGTATGGTACTGGCAGTCTCGTCGGAGGCAGCACTTGATATTATTTGCTGTATTGTATGCATTGTTGGAATTTTATGAGGAATTGTTATTGGGTTATTTCCTGCTTAATAGATGTAAGTATTTCTGCTGGAATTTGTGGATGCGGAACTCGGAGAGGCGGCATAACTGTATCTGGATGATTCATTTTTATGTGACGTTTATAATTTCTACGCTCAACAAATTCTTTGCTGCATATGTAGTTTGATTTTCGTTAAGTTCGACTGGTAGGATCGCCAGTATAGAGTCTAGTAAGATTCTATATATTTTTTTATTGTAATTTTATTTAAATTTAAGTTTTGATATTGTTTTAAATTTTATCTTTTTCAGATTTTATTTTGAATGAAAATTTATATTTTGAATTGAATTTTAATTTTCTTACATAAAAACCAAATTTTTAATTCTTAAAAATTTTACAGTAAATATTATAAGTTATTTTTATGTATAGTGTTTATGTGTTGTTGTTTATGTGTGTTGGTATTAAGTCACTACATATACTTCTACAATAAATATCGGTTTGATACTTACGTCATGAGTTCCAGGAGATATGAATATGATATCATACAAAAATGGGCGTTGTCTGATATCTCCTACGCCCACCTCCCATACAAAAAATTATAAAAAAAATTGTATAAGGCTATTTTATAAATGAAAAATAAATCAGCATTACGGCATCACTAACCAACCAGGGTTGCCTTGCCAAAGCCTGTCCCGATGCCCGAAAATGCCCGAATTTTACCCAATTTTGTTGTTTTTATTAAGACTGTAGTATATTACAGCTCCAAATGTATGCCAAATGATAGAGCTTGAAGAGGCCTAAATATAATATATGAAGTTGCATTGTTGAATCCTGTCCCAAACATGGGTTGACACACATTTAAAAAAAATTTACTCTAAAAACGGGTGACAACCCATCTTTCGGACATGATTTGACAAAGGAACCTTATATATTTTGCTTAGGCTCTTCGAGATCTATCATTTGGCATACATTTCGAGCTGCAATATACTACAGTTTTAATTAAAGCAACAAAATTGGGTAAAATTCGGGCATTTACGGGCATCGGGACAGGCTTTTGCAAGGCTACCTTGGTTGGTTAGTGATGCCGTAATGCTGTTTTATTTTTCATTTATAAAATAGCCTTATACCATTTTTTTTATATTTTGTATGGGAGGTGGGCGTAGGAGACCTCAGACCACGCCCATTTTTGCATGATATCATATTCATATCTCCTGGAACTGATTATCTAAGTTTCAAACCGATATTTATTGTAGAAGTATATATGACACTTTCTACCATATAAGTGCTACTGTGCTTCTGTAGACCTTTAATGCGTCTGGCAGACTATAGTAACCATCGGAATTGTCTGCCAACTGAAAAAAACTTCAAGTAACCTATATAAAATTCAGCTTTTATAAAATAACGAAAGTTACATACAATTTTTTACACCTTTGCTACCTGATATCTTTCAAACTAACCGTTATCCAAACTTCATAGTCGGGGATCGTTGTTTCCTCTATTAGTGACATACACAGAGAAACTTTCAGCTTTTATAAAATGACGAAGGTCTGTTCGTCGCTGGCTCTTGGTCTATGAGGGTATATATCAAAACCATTAAAAATTCATTCATCAAATACTCAAAAGTACAAAAAGATGCAAAATGGTTACTAACAAGCCATTTTAAGAAATGGCTCAAAGTCAGTTTTTAGCCGATTTCTCTGAAACAATTCGTCTTACGAAAAAGTTGTCCAGGTAGTTCTTGTTTGTTGTAAACCAAAAATTTTGAAGAGCCTCCTATAAAAGAAATCTTCAATATTTTAATTGTAAGTGTTTTCCGATTGCTTGTACGAACATGGATAAAAATATATTTACAATAAACGCCTACAATATCCGAACATGATAAACTTGACAAACAGTAATTGGAAAAATTATATTATCAAAGAGAATATTTTCATAATAAGACGCATAGAATTCGGCTTTTCTGCTCAATGTGTTTAACAAGCATTAAACGCTCATGTCATTTCTCTCTCATATTAATACAAATCCACAATAAAATTTTAAGCGTAAAAGAAATTGGGGTTTTTGAGAAAATCAGTCTTGTTTTTTTTATCATAAAAAGTGCTGTAGCTCCGCCAATTTCCACCAATTTTCAAAATTTCTTAAAGATTCTGACAGAGAATCAAAAGACAAAAATTAATTATTTTGATTTGGATGAAAATGCGACTACTTTGAAAAAATTTTCACCGGTTTTTCAAGCTCTGACACTAAAACTTTAAATGGGCATAGCTTCGTAAAAAATTATTTTCAATCAAATCGGGGGATGATTTAATCGGCAACCAATTCCGTAATTTGAAGTCACTCCGACTGCATGGTTTGAAATGGATTTGGTCCATATACAAAAGTCACCATACCTCAACTTAGGGAAGCCTATTTGTGTCTAAGACCTTGATAAATTGGTCTTGTCTCGTTTTGCCTTCTAAAACTTACAAACGGTCAATTCCTTGTCTGCAGATAATAGACCACACAATAAAGCTAAAAAGGTTTTTCACTCGTTTCATTGCGGTACTTTTCCCTAATTAATCTCCTTAAAAATTCTGATTTGTCAGACAGAAGATGAATCCAAGACTCGTCAGAGAAAAAAATCTGAAAAATTCAGCAGAATCGTTAAAGTCGGAAAAAACCTCGAAAAATACAAATATTTTAAGCAGCAACCAGACCACTTCCCCCCCCCCCTGTTTTCGAGGACGCTGAACACGATGGTGATATTTAAAATTCTTTTCGAGCATGCCACACCCCCCAAAATGGCCAAAAACCGCCCCCAAAAGGGGAAATCGCATATTGCGCGCCTTCCATCGGTATAATATTTGTCTCCCCCCGTTTTTGAGGAAGCCGAGCACGATAGCGGTGCTTAAAATTTTTTTGGAGTTAGCCACACCCCCAAAAATCACCAAAAACCGCCCCCAAAATAGGGAAAAAGTATATTTCGCATCTTTCATCTGTAAAATATTTGTCGCCCCCCATTTTCGAGGATGCGGAACACTATGGCGGTATTTAATACGTTTTTGAAGTGTGCCACACCCCCCAAAAAAGCCAAAAACCGCCCCCAAAATTGGGGAATCGCGTATTCCCCACCGTTTATCGGTATAATATTCGTCACCCCCCCGATGGTGATGGTGATGTCTAAAATTTTTTTGGAGTTTGCCACACCCCCAAAAAATGCAAAAAACCGCCCCAAATATGGGGAAATTGCATATTCCGCACCGACTATCGGTATATTTGTCACCCCCCATTTTCGAGGATACTGAACACAATGGTGGTGTTTAAAATTTTTTTCCAGTGTGCCACACCCCCTAAATGGGCAATTCACATATTTCGCACCGTTTATCGGAATAATATTGGTCACCCCCCATTTTCGACGATGCTGAACACGATGGTAGTGTTCAAATTTTTATTCGAGTATGCCACACCTCCTAAATGGGCAATTCACATATTTTGCACCGTTTATCGGTATAATATTGGTCACCCCCCATTTTCGACGATGCTGGACACGATGGCGGTGTTCAAATCGAAAACGGGGGGTGACAAATATTATACCGATAGACGGTGGGGAATATGCGATTCCCCAACTTTGGGGGAGGTTTTTGGTTTTTTTGGGGGGTGTGGCACACTCCAAAAAAATTTGAAATACCGGCATAGTGTTCCGCATCCTCGAAAATGGGGGGCAACAAATATTTTACAGATGAAAGATGCGAAATATGCTTTTTCCCTCTTTTGGGGGCGGTCATTTTTGGGGGTGTGGCTAACTCCGAAAAAAATTTGAACACCGCTATCGTGCTCAGCTTCCTCAAAAACGGGGGGTGACAAATATTATACCGATGGAAGGCGCGCAATATGCGATTTCCCCTTTTGGGGGCGGTTTTTGGCCATTTGGGGGGTGTGGCATGCTCGAAAAGAATTTTAAATACCACCATCGTGTTCAGCGTCCCCGAAAACAGGGGGAGAAAGTGGTCTAGTTGCTGCTTAAAATATTTGTATATTTTTCCGACTCACACAATGGACTAGATATGAAAAAAAGCGTTTGCAATAGACAAAAGTTCCCAGGAACTGGACTTTTTAAAATCTGGAAAAGGTAGATTTATGGTTTTGTACCAAATTATAAAATGAATGCTTTTTTTATCATATATTATGGCTTGTGAAGCATTTCAGTTTTATTTCACCCGTGTAAATTGGTGCGTTATCCTGTTTTAGGACTGAATTTGACCTATCAGCCCTCTAGCCGTCTTCTGTAATGGTGGTCTGCTGAAGTAGTTTTAAGTGCACAGCTGCGGTTACGTTTCCCTCTAGGATGACAACGCAACCTGTTGGATTTATCGATAAGTATCACCAGACCATCAATTAGAATATATGACAAATTCTGGTCGATTTCTGTCCCAAACATGGGTTGTCTTTTATTTAAGAAAACTTGGCCCAAAAAGCGTTCTACCATTTGGAATACATTTCAAACTGAAATCTTTATTAATAAAAATTGACCTAAAAACCGGTGTCAACCCATGTTTGGGACAGGAATCAACAATGCAACCTTATATATTCTATTTAGGCTCTTCAAGTTCTATCTATATATTTTAAACTATAATCTTATACACTTTTAATTAAAAATTTACCAAAATTCGAGCATCGCGACGAGCTTTGGCAAGGCAAGTCTTTTTGGTTAATTTTCTGCAATTTAAAAACTTAAATCTTTAACCGCCTTAATTGACCGCGCTTTTTTATAAAAAAATAAAAACAAATTATTTATTTTTTAATTCTATGTTTGAATGCATTCCGACTCTATTTGAGTCATCCTCAGCATAAAATGATTTAAAGATACTGCCTTTAAATCGTTTTATGCTGCATTCAAATATGCATTTAAATATAAAATTAAAAAATAAATAATTTGTTTTTATTTTTTTATAAAAAAGCGCGGTCAATTAAGGCGGTGAAAGATTTAAATTTTTAAATGGTAGAAGATTAATTAAGACTTCGCGGTAGTGTCCAAATTATTATTGGTTTCAAACTAATAATAAATTTAAATCATTTTGGTTATTTTCACCAAAATGCATCGCTATTTTTCCGGTACATCTCATTCTGTAGTCTTATACACTTGACTTTTCTACAGCAGGCTCTTGGGCTATAAGATAAATAAACAAACTAACATTTCAGATAATTTGAAAACCATTTATTAGGTTTCAATTGAAACATCTACCTAGCGACAAAAGTATGCTTAACTATTACCACCAAATAACTCATTAACAAGAGTTTCGTAATGCATACAACGACCAAACAGCACATCCATACTAACTTCGCTACATTTGGCGATAAGCAATTTGTAAAAAGGACAGATTGATTTTTGATTGCACCCCAGACCATTACTGAGCAATGGCAATGTGAATTCTCGAAGTAGGTTATTTTTTTTGATAAAAGAAATTTCATTTGGAAGGGCAGCATGGATTTCGATATTATTAGCGTGATCTAAGGTAGGAATCTCTTATTTTCTGTAAGAGAAAGTTTGGCCGCGGCTCAGTAATGGTCTGGAGCGCAATCAAAAAAATTGGTGTACTCGAGTTACAACTCACGAGCTCAAGAATGAATAATAGTGAAAGATTACTATAATGTGCTGGAAAAGTAGCCTTCCCCCTCCTTTGCTTGAAACTTTATATTTTCATGCTGGATAATGCTCGCATTCATACAAGTCACAGGATAATGGCCTTTTTACAAGTTAGTTCCGATAAGATCATGGACTGCCCTACATATGCGCCGGACTTAAAGCCTAAAGAAAATGTGTTGAGTTTTGGCACGGCGAGTATATGGAAATGTTTCCGATTTTAAAAGTGTAATTTTAAGTGAATGGAACAAACTCGACCCAAACTTGTTCACCAACTAATTCGATGAAAAAACGCATATTTGATGTTGGAAAACACCAAAGTGGCTATATTGGCTACTAACTTTCACTAATTCAAAGGATAATTACATTCACTTACTTTTTTTGGATTTAACTGTAAAATTAAGAAGGTGTCTTATAATTTTAATACAGTTGCCAGTTGTCAAAAATGTGTGTATTCCAACTAAAAGTAAAGGCTCTCTTCTAATGCTATGCTTTAAATATAAAAAATATATTTTTTAAAGGTTCTTCTTTGTATATTCATTCGCTATTTTTTGTTTTTGCAAAAACCTAAACAACGCAGCTTGAAGGTAAGTTTTAGAATTGTCTTATAATTATGGTAAGCACCTTAAGTTGGTTCGCGTAGCATCGACTGATATCCAAGGCTAAAAGACCTTTAAGTACATTCGGTCAACGATACACAATAAACTCATATGAGCAATTTATTTGTATGTGCTTTGAGAACTCTGGGGCTCAGTCGCTACGGCTCAGACGCTACACACTTTGTATAATTCATTTCATATTTTATTTATATATGATAATAGGTGCGTTTTATTGGCCAAGTCGCTCTCTCTGTGTACGAATAAAACGACAAGTTGCTAAATTGCCTTAGAGCTGACTGGGTAGCACTGGCTACGTCAGATACATATGTCATTTATTTGTGTTTTTACAGTTTTGAAAAATTAATTGGCTGGCATTGTGTCCTGGGGAAATGGTTGTGCCTTGCCAGGTTCTCCTGGTGTTTACACAAATGTGTTTTTACTGCTTTGAAAAATTAATTGAATTGAATTTAAGAAAAGAAAAAGAAAATTAATGTTTTCCGTTAATTTCAAATTTTTTTTCCGTAAAATTCAAATTTTTTTCCCGTAAAATTCAATTTTTTTTTTTAATTTCAAACTTCATAATTGACAAAATACAAAATTACAATAGACAAAACACAAATTCACTGGGTAGCACTGGCATTTAAGAAACTTGCTTGTATACTTAGCAACTATAATTTTAGTCGCTAAGTCTACGATTTTGTTTTTGTTTTCCTATACAATTATCGTTGCTAGCTAAAGATATCTAGCAGAGGATGGCGAATAAAACGCAGCTAATATTTCATTTGTACGCAATGAAGTAAGTCTTGATAAAAACTTCAAACGATCTAGTTCATTTCATTATATGGCGATCATGCCAAGTAAAATCAAAATCTAGTAGTTTTGTTGTAATCAAACTCTGCAACGGTGATAAGAGTCATTACACGAATATACTTCAAATCACTAAACAAATTGAATTTTTCATGACGTTTTCTTGTAAAATACAACAACTAACAGGTGGGCTGAAAAGTTCGTTGCTGACACTGAACTGGCATTATTAAAATTAAGTCCATATGATTTATAGTTCGTACCAACTTCAAAAGACCCATGTATAAATATGACAGCTGTCAGACAATTGGTTCGTGAGGTATAGCATTGTGAGCGAAGCAACTTTTGATATTGTGAAAAAAATGGATAAAAAAGAATTTCGTGTATTAATGAAGCAATGCTTTTTGGCGAAAAAAAGTACTGCTGAAGCAAAGGCTTGGCAAATCAACCGTTGAAAATTGATTTGCAAAATTTAAAGGAGGCGAAATGAGCATAGAAGACGATGCACGCAGTGGACGCCCCAAAGAGGCTGTTACCGACGAAAACATAAAAAAAGTCCACAAAATAATTTTGAATGATCGTAAAGTAAAGATGATCGAGATAGCTGAGACTCTAGAGATTTCAAAGAAACGTGTTGGACATATCGTGCATGAATATTTGGAAATGCGAAAGCTGTGTGTAAAATGGGTGCCGCGCGTGCTTACATTCACTCAAAGGTAACAACGTTGTGATGATTCGGAGCAATGTTTAGCGATATTCAACCGTAATAAGTTTGAATTTTTCCATTGATATATCACAATGGATGAAACATGGCTCCATCACTACACTCCAGAGTGCAATCGACAGTCAGGCGAGTGGACTGCACGTGATTCACCGAATCCAAAGCGTGGAAAGGCGCAACAATCGGCTGGCAAGGTTATGACATCAGTATTCCGGAATGCTCAAGATATTATATTCATCGACTACCTCGAAAAGGACCAGACCATCAACAGCGATTATTACATAGCATTGTTGACGCGTTTGAAGGATGAAATCACGAAAAAACGGCCACATTTGATGATGAAAAAAGTGTTTTTCATCAAGACAATGCACAGTTTCACAAATCAATGAAAACGATGGTAAAATTGCATGAATTAGGATACGAGTTGCTTCCCCATCCACCGTATTCTCCAGATCTGACCCCCAGTGACTTTTTCCTGTTTTCGAACCGCAAAATAAAGCTTACTGGAAAGAAATTTAAGACTAATGAAGAGGTAATCGCCGAAACTGAGACCCATTTTGAGGCTAAAGAGAAATCGTACTATAAAAATGGTATCGAAAAATTATATGAACGCTATAATCGTTGTATCGCCCTCGAAGGCAACTATATTGAAGAATAAAATAGAATTTTATCAAAAAAAAATGTTTTACTATGTAAGCCTACGAACTTTTCAGCCCACCTGTTATATAAAAATTTCAAAAATCTCAAAAGATAGATATTTTAAGTATAAGGCGGCGGCACTTGGCAACAGATTAGCCACTATACCAAAAAAACCAAAGGTGAAGCATCGTGGAGGAAAACAAATTCGACTAGGCCGTCAGCTAGAAGCCCAAAAAATAAACAAAAAAATAATGAAAACAACAAGGAACACCAACGCAACGCAAAATTCCGCAGCGAGAAGAAAAAAAACCAACTTGGTAAGGTTGATATAAAAGAAGGATAAGAATCCTGTTAAAAATCCTTTATTTAATAAAAAAAACTTCTTCATTCATATTATTAAAAATATTGTAAGCTCATAAAGTTATAAGGAGTGCCTGCAGGCACGTTTAACAGAGCAGATTAGTTTATAAAATAACCAACACCTGCTTTGCTAGCCACAGTAATTTTATATAAAAATAACTCGAGATAACTAAACGAGATATCGATTTTTGTTATTTAACATTTTCGATTTATTTTGACGTGTTTAATCGAAAAACATTGTCAAATCGTGGCGCCACGGATATCGTAATCTCCCCCAATCCCTTTTTTTCTTTGGCCAAATTTCTTTTTATACTTTTCTTATTTTTTTTTTTTTTGATATACGAAGTGCTTGTACTACCGTGAATTATTTGTTGAACGGATTTTGAAAAGAAAGGGAAATTTTTAATCACAGAAAACTGAACATGAAAAAAATTTTTTTTTTTTTTGTGAATGATTATAAATTGAATTGAATTGAAAGTAACTTCTTACCACAGAATAAGTTTCTTTCTTAACTTTTTATTTTTTGTTTTTATTTTCTCGTTATGGGAAAATAAAATCCTAGGCTGGAAAATGTATTCAACGAGGCAAAAACATTTGATAACAAGGAGCATTTTGCTTCACTAAAGCTCATGCTCATAATTGTCATTACTATCCTCGGAATTAACCTTCTACTTAAGGTGTAGAAAATGCACAATATGTTAACAACGACGCACAGTGTAACACTTTCATATAAGCTGCGGCCAAAACAATAAGGAGTTGTCGTAGAGTAATGAAATTTGTCATGGACTGTTTTTTTGTAAAGATTAAGAAATTTTGTGAAAATGAATAAAATCGGTTCTTAATCAAGCATAGCTCCTATACAAAAAAAATTTTTTTTTAAAAAATTTTTTTTTTTTTAAATTTTTTTTTTTAGAAAAGTTCACAAGTAGGTTTCTTTCTTCTAAAAATAAGGCTGAAAAAAATGTGGTCAAGTTTTTACCTTCTTTAAAAGGAAATAAAAAAACATTTAAAACCAGTTAACAGCTTTCACGTATTATTGTTATTTTTTTTTGAAAAATATACATATATACGGGGGTTTCTGGGGTCGCTGAAATTAAAGTCAAGATGACGGACCGAATATGGCGGAAACTCAATACTTATCCACCATATTGGGTCCGCCATCTTGAATTTGTATTTTAAATTTCTGACCTTCGACTCGTAATCAGCTTCCCCAGAAACCCCCGCATTTAAATTTCTGACCTTGGATTCGTAATCAGCTTCTCTAGAAACCCCCATATACCAAATTTTGTACTAATCGGTTGATTTTTAAACAATACGTCCGCCATATTGAATCCGCCATTTTGAATTTGAAAATTTTTAAAATATAGCCTCAGATTCGTAATGAGCGATCCTAAAAACCCCTGTAAAACAAATTTGGTACAAATCGATTGATTTTTAAAAAATACGTCCTCCATCTTGAATCCGCCATCTTGATTTTGTAAATTCTGACTTCGGATTCGTGATCAGTTACCCCCATGACCCTTGTATACCGAATTTGGTGCAAATCCGTTGACTTTCGAAAATTCGGCCACCATATTGGATTTTTGACCGCCATATTGGATCCGCCACGACGAATTCTATCAACCAATTTGAGCCAAAAAACGATTCGATCACGATCACGATTCGAATTTTCCCTGGCTGATGTACAAAATTTGAAGTTCTTAAACTTAACATATAAAATTTGTATGGATTTTAAATAGAATTTACCATATTTATGTGGACATATTGTATGGGCGGTAGGCGTGGTTTTCGTTCGAATTTGATACAATTAAAAGTGAGAGTGCACAACTAAAATCAAATTATATTTAGAAAATTTTAAGTCATTCAATTCATTTTTGTAGAATTTAAAGCAATTTAACCGTTTTTATGTATTCATTTAAGGCAATTTTCTTGAAAAATGTGCTATAAGTAATTATTGAATTTTGTACATATAACGCAAAAGTGCAAGTCTATTCTTTTGTCACCTATTTGTATTGAACGTATAATCACTATACGGAAGTTTAAGCAAAATCGCTAAAAAATTGCTATTCACACTTAAAGTTAGGAAAGATTTCCAGTTTTACTCACTTTACTATATATCAAGAACATCGAAACATGTTTTTAAATGCACAACTGCTTTCAAACTATTGAACGGAATTAAGCAAACTTTACAGATTTGGAAAAAGCTTTTTTCATATTTTTAAAAAATATATAACATGACCTGCATCAGTGAAAAAAAATATCCGAAAATACTCACCAAACATTCGCATAATTCAGTCCATTTGCATATTTCGGTTTTAGACAATTTTCTGCGAAAAAGTGGTGTAGGATATTATTGAATTTCATACATATAACGCAAAAGTGCAAATCTATATTTTTGTCATCTATTAATATTGAATTTATTATTATTATACAGAAGTTTAAGCAAAATCGAAGACTATTTTTTTAGACTTTTTTGTTTCCCTCTGCTAAACTTTGTCAATTTTTGCAAATTTATTTTTCTTAAGGAAGTTTTCTTGTAAATGACCTTGAAGCCAAACTAATTCTTCAATGTTCTCAAAAATGCTATTTTTGGAAAAAAAAACTTCAAATATTTCAAAAATGTGCATATGTTTGTAAATTGACTGAATAGTTTTGGAGATAATAACAGCTAAACTTGAGATATTGAATTTCATAAGACTTAAATTGTAAATTTTTAGAATAAAACTTCAAGTTCCCGTGCATGCTGTTCAATCAAATTCCCACATATTTCCAAAATGCTTATAGATTGCTCTTAATTGAAGATTTTTTTGTCGATCTATGTATTAGTTTTTAAGAAATTTGGAATTTTTTTTTCTTTCCTTATGGCCGCTAATGTTACACTGTGCGACGTAACTCGCGCTCAGAATTAAGAAACGTTGGGTGAACAAATGAATTTAACATTGTTTTATTCATAGAAATAAAAGTGACCTAACAGCCTGTTTTTCAATTTATACGGTTACCATTTTCTAATATATCGAATTTAAGTAATAAATAAGACATTTTTATAATTTTTTTGATGGTAAGATGTTCTGTCATATATTTTCAGTCAATTCAACGGTTTTTAAAATACATTTTTATAAAAATGAGGACAAAATAATGTCTCAAAACCAAATATCAGTTTATATGAAAAAACATAAAAAAGAAAATGTTCGAAAATAGTTAACTAATTCAATTTTTTTTTTTAAGTTTAGTAATTTGTGGTACCACCTTTAGTATTTATTACCGCCTGCAATCCTTTAAGCATACTTTCCACCAAATTTTTTTGGCTTTAACGAGTCAATTTTGTCCCACTCGTTCTGAAGCTACAGAAAGAAAGTTGGCAAATGTTGCCTTTTACTTCTAGGCTCATTGGAACTCAAAATTGTCCAAAGATGTTCAATATGGTTTCAGTCAGGATACTGGAGCGGACATTCAAGTTTTTCAATGTTTTTTTCTAGAAAATATTAAGGGTATTCCTCTAAACGCGAAAACTCGAAAGCATGGAAACCTCGAAAGTTTTCGAGCTTGTTTAAGGGAACACCCTAATCTATCCAAACGTGCAAACGAATGAGAAACGCCTTTTGTTGCCTAAAACTGCCTAACTCGTGTGAGAGAAATCAACATGTGTCTTAGTTGTCAATCAAAAAAATTAAATAAAAAAACTTTAATTTGTTAAAAAAATCATTTTTTTGGATTAATTTTAAACCGTTCTTCTTGATTATAGATGGACCGATTTGAAACTTTTTCACACTAATATTATAGCTTAATAAATTACTTATCAACTGATACCTATATTGTTTAAATAGAAACATAAAATTGCTTAACTGAATCAAAATAAAAAGTTTGTAGCTAATTAAAATTTGTTTTGAAAATCGAAAAATCATCATAATTTAATTTTTGTTTTTGACACTTTTTTATTTTTTTGAGAACAATTGCGCTCTTCTCGCTCATATTATTTATTTTCCTACTTTCGAGGCTACTTTCGTATCAAATTTGCCTCGAAAGTTTTCGAGAGTTGCGTAAACTTTTTTTCATACAAATTATTTTCGAGGTTCGAAAATGTTTTCGAGTTTTCGAGGCTTTTCGAGTTTTCAGGAATACCCTTATCGATTTTCAACACGTAAGGTGTGCTTGAAGTTATTGTCTTGCTGGAAAACAAAGTCCCTAAGTCCAAATTTCATCGCAGAAGATTTTAATTTTTTTTTTTAATTTAAAGTGTCCACCCAGTTTTCCTCCATTTGATAAGGAATCAATTGTCCTACTCCAGCCCAGCTAAAACATCCCCACATCATAATTTAGCCGCCTTCATGCTTAACATTGTGTTGCTGAAATTGCTAATGCAGACCTTAATGTGCCTTTCTCCACACTTTTTTATGTTTTTTTTTGCCAATCAATTCAAATTTGCTTTCACCTGACCTAATTACCGTCTTCCAAAATTCCTGAGCAATCGAACCATACTTTTTGCAAAAGCTAATCGCTTAATCTTATTTTTCTAGCTGATCAATGGGATTTTCTTTGCCAAATTATTTTGAAATCTAGCATTCTACAACCGCCGTTTTATTGTGGACGAAGAAACATTTTAGTCTAATGTTTCCTTAATATCGGCTGCTGTTACTGATGGGTTTTTCATAGCTTTTCGCAATATACGAGCATCTTCCTTAGGTTATGTGGAACTGCCCTGCCCTGACTTTTGCTTAGCTGAATTTTTTCCAGTAACTTTGTTAAAAACTTTTTTTTATGCCCATTTTTGATAAATTATATTTCTCTGTCAACTCACGGTAAAACATACCGTTTTTTCGGTCGGCTCCGACTGCTGATTTTGCAAATTCCGATTTATCAAGCATTTTTTTGCACCACCTTGTATAAAGCAGTAGAAATCACAACTACAAAGCCAAAAATATAATATTCTTACCTACAATTTATTCACAATACACAAACACACATATATTAATAAAATATTAAAAACCTCCAATTATTTTTGAGTAAGACGTGAACAACATACCAGTATACTTAATTGTGAACGCTTACACTACTTCAGAATTAACACTTCAACAACCTGACGGCGCAACAGATACTAATTGTTGCAACCTTCAAACGTACAGTTTATCTTTGTATTGCGTTATATTAAATACCGTCAAAAATTCCTTAAAAATAACAATAGTTTTGAATATAATCGAATATATAGTAAATGTGCGTCGCCGTATACTTAATTTTGAGC
The DNA here is from genome assembly GCA_963662105.1 of Meiosimyza platycephala. Taxonomy (NCBI): domain Eukaryota; kingdom Metazoa; phylum Arthropoda; class Insecta; order Diptera; family Lauxaniidae; genus Meiosimyza; species Meiosimyza platycephala. The sequence goes on from OY759210.1 coordinate 67,777,444, forward strand.
GCTAGTGTACATTAACAGACCGGCTGATTTAGACAAAGTCTAAAAGTTATCTAAAACTAAAATTCTTTAGAACCTAACGTTCATAATTCTCCATGTGGAATGACAATAAATTGTCGCTAGTATACGACTGTATAAAAATACATTCGACAGATCATATAAAGTCCTAAGCGTTACGTTAATGGAGCAATAAGTCAAAAAACTACGGAAAAGCATCTGGTAACATTGTTAAAGACTTTGGAACGTATAAGGGTCACATTAAATATAAACTAGAAACGATTTACAAAACAGCACAAAGAGTAAGTACAAAAATTATTTTCTGATTGTAAAACAAAATTCTTGGAATAGGATTGAAGAATAACATAGACCTGCTGGAAACACTTCACGAAGAAATACTTCCGTATATCTACTTACAATCAGGGAAACGAAAAACAAAACGCCTCAAACAGTTACGAAACTCGTCAGTACGGCATCAAAAATTGTGCCCGAATATGACGGTTACCTACCAACGTTACAACGTTTTGTGGATGCGTTAGAATTATACTGTGGAACAAATTTTTTTTTGCAAAAGTCTTCGGATCTGACGCTGCGGGGTGAAAATATAGGCCAAAACAAAAAACCATTTGGCTCAGTTTGTTCAAGTTGGTTCAAATTTTCGAGAAATGAACACATGAATTTTGCACCTAGATTCATTTGGTTTTTTCGATATATCTCGTAAGCAAACTGAGTTTAATTGCATCTGGTGCTGAGGTTTTGTTCGTCTCGTCAATATCTAAAACTTTCAATAACAAATCCGACTTTTTGGATGCATTTTCGGCAATTTAGAGCACAAAATTCCCAATAAAAGTAAAAATTTTTCGGTTAGAAAGGGTTAATGTCAAAAATTTTTGTTTAAATGTTAAATCATTTTAAAAGGGATAAATTGAGCTTTATAAATATGTTAATAAAACTGTAAAGTAACTACGATTATTTTTGGAAAAATAACGAATTGCAGAAAAGTCGTAATATCTCGAAAACTACGACCCGAGTTTCAAAAATTTTTAGATTATTATTGTAGCTTATTATATTTCCTTTCATGTGACATCCATATTTTGGAAATCAATGCATGAGTTTCTGACTTATATATGTAGAAGGCTATACTCCGAAACCTGATCCGGGCGTCACTTTTTGATTCCATATTCATTCTTAGAATTCAAAAGCACATAAGAAAATATTTGGTTTATAATAATAACAAGATTAAAAAGCCGAGTCAAAGGAGAATCTGTTAAATTAATGAAAGCAAATCCTGCTAGCACCCAGCAGCAAGGATAAGATATACATAAACGTGTACATTAAAGAAATAGAAACGTTAACAAGATCACTTGAGAGTGCGTATATCTCGAAAAGCTACCCCGTTGAACTGGCAGACAATTAATAAAGGAGGCTTGTCCATTTAAAATTACAAGTAACGCAGTTTCGAAATTTGTAAGCGTCTTTGAAGAATATATAGGAAATAAAATTCAATTCTCTATCACAGCCATAGAGGCTATATAGTACAGTCATTTGGTTATAAAAAGAGAGGTTACCTGGAAAGTTTTCCGGGAGTTTTGAAAATGGGTATTTTTATAGATATGTGCTCCTTCCCAATATCAATTTTGCTACCTCTTATTTTTGCCGCCATATTGGAAAAATGGCATCAAAAATCAGTTTTTGACAATATCTCCTTTCCGACTCATTTTACAATAAAAACATATATATATACAAAATGAAACTAGAGGAAATTACCTACAATTTCTGTCTGTCTTTTTTTTCGTAAAATCAATAGTTTTGGCGTACGAGTACCGCAAAGTGTACTTCCACACGCATTTTGGACAAAACAATCATTTCCACACCACCTTGAAGTAGAGTAAGCGGTGCGTTTTTTTATCGTGGTATCCCCAGTAGGCCTAATCCATATGCAATTTAGTATTTCGAAGCTGAGCGCAACCTCCTTCGCTTCGCTGTTATTGATGGATCAGGTTTTTCGAGTTCGTTGTCTTTAGAACCGATTGAAACGTAACAGATCGAAATTTTTTCCACATCATCCGCGATTATCCTCTTCGGTCTCGACATCAGAGCATGCGTTTGCTCGAAAGTAGTCCCTGTTGGTTCCTCTTCATTGCTGTCTTGTGTTTCATCGCAATCCTCTTCATTCTCGACTTCACCATACCTTTGCTCGAAAGTAGTCTCCGTTAGGTCCTCTTCATCGCTATCTTGTGATGTAACTTGCGACTTATCATAGGTACCACTAAAATTCGTGCATATAAGTTGACTGCATCTACACTGACATCAGTAAAGCATTTGACAAATTACCACACAATTTAATTTTGTTTAAATTAAAGAAGCTTGGATTTCCTTTAAGTTTTGTCAGCTGGATTGAATCTTATTTATCTGATCGCTCATATCAAATAAGATTTCGGAGGGTGTTTTCCACCCCATTCAGCGCGGCATCAGGTGTTCCACAAGGAAGCCACCTGGGGCCGCTCCTGTTAGTCTTAGCAATTAATGATGTTACACATGTCATTAAAAACTCGCATCTGCTAATATATGCAGATGATATGAAAATTTACAGGAACGTGAAGGGGGTTGGTGACACTATTCCACTTCAGTCTGACTTGAAATCCTTTGAGGTTCGGTGTTCTAAAAATAACTTACATCTTAATCCTGATAAATGCCAAACTATGATTTTCACCAGGAGGAAAAATATTGTGGAATTTGATTATGAATTAAAAGCTAAGAAAATTTGTCGTGTCGATTTAGTCAAAGACCTAGGTATACATTTTGATGTTAAATTAACTTTTAATGAGCATATTAATCAAACTTGTAAAAAATCCTCATCTCTGCTTGGCTTTATTAAGAGGTGGGCAAAAGAATTTAATAGCCCTTTAGTAACGGTGACTTTATATAATACAATAGTGCGTCCTCACTTAGAGTACGCCAGCCAAGTGTGGTCACCATTTTATAATATTCATATTAATAGAATTGAGAGAATTCAAAAAAATTTTATTCGTTTTGCTCTCAATGGCTTAAATTGGATTGACTCTTTAAACCTTCCTCCTTATAAGGATCGTTTGAAGTTACTACATATGCAATCTTTGAGCACGCGTAGAAATATTGCGGATATACTTTATCTGCATCAACTTGTAACTAGGTCTTTTGTTGCACCAGAGCTTCTTAATTATATTCACTTAAACACTAATCGCAGGAGTAATCGTAACTCTAATCAATTATTTTACCAACCTTTTAGTAGAACTAATTATATGGCTACTGCTCCTTTTAATCGCATGACTACTCTTATTAATAATTGCGATGTATATGATATTAGCTTGTCAAAAGGTCAACTCAAGCTTAGATTGAAAAATAACTATAGTTAATTTTGTAGCTTAATGGTTGTAGGTCTTTATGTTTGTGTTGTCCGAGCCCCACAGCATGATGGGTAAATTTTTTCTAACATTTATGCCTTGGACCATGTTGATAAATTCATGCAATTGTATGTTTATATATGTACATATGATCTGGGTGGGTATGTTGAGAAAGTGTGATAAAGCTAAGAAAAAATTATAAAAATATAACAAATTTAATTGCATGTATAATTTTTTCATTTTCCTTAATATGTAAGCTTTTTACTTTGTTTTAAAGCTTCAAGCTAAAATTGCTAAGAAAGCTAATAGCTGTAGTAGCTAAACTCTATTATTATTATTATTATTATTATTATTATAACGGAGCACTTTAACCCAGCCTTTTGGCATCCACAGGCTTTCTGACATCCCTTTTTGCATTTGCAAGAAATAAGTGTTAACATTTCCGGAGCTGGGGGCATGAGAAAAAATTTCGGTCTGTGACGTTTCAATCGGTTCTAAAGACAATGAACTCGAAACACCTGGTCCATCAAGAACAGCGAAGCGAAGAGAATACGCTCAACTTTGGAATACTAAATTTCATATGGACTAGGCCTACTGTCAATATATACTGATATAAAAATACCCATTTTCAAAACTCCCGGAAAACTTTCCAGGTAACCTCTCTTTTTTTAACCAAATGACTACTATATAGCCTCTATGGCTGTGATAGAGAATTGAATTTTATTTCCTATATATTCTTCAAAGACTTGTAATTTTAAATGAACTAGCCTCCTTTATTGTCTGTCAGTTCAACGGGGTAGCTTTTCGAGATATACGCACTCTCAAGTGATCTTGTTAACGTTTCTATTTCTTTAATGTACACGTTTATGTATATCTTTTCCTTGCTGCTGGGTGAGACAGAAATTGTAGGTAATTTCCGCTGTCATTATTGTACTCGTGGTTACATTATTGAAAGCGCCCTCAATGTCCAGAAACGCTGCAAGAGTGTGCCTTCTATAAAATGAACCACAGAATGAAGTGCTGTCTCCAGGGGTTTACCTTTTTGGTAAGCATGTTGAGATTTAGAGAGGAAATTTTGGTTTAGTGATTCCCTTACACGGTTCGCTTGAACCAAGATCAAGATCGATAAAATTGTCAAATAAATCTGACAATGCATAATTATTATATAGTGTCTTGAGGTTCCAAATACATAATCCGCGAAATCGGATCTGTTCATTTACTCGTTTTATGGCCATTTTAAGATTAGAACTTTGGCCGACATGGTTCGTTTCAAGCAAAGTCATCATAGGTAAAAATTTTTAATCAAATCTGACATGGTTCGCTTCAAGCAAGATCAAAATCGGTAAAAATTGTCAACCAAATCTGACAATGCACAATTATTATTTAGTGTTCGAAGATTCCAAAAACATGATCTGTAAAATCGTACCTGGTCATTTACTGGTTTTATGGCCATTTTAAGGTAAACGCTTTTACTGACAATTTTAATAAAACCTTGAAGCGAACAGTTTAGTTTTTGATGCTTTTAAGATCAAGTGAAATTTGAAAATATGCTATGATAACTGTTGTTCATGTAGTTTGAGTCGCTGAAGTCACTTATTTTTGTAAATATGTAAACGCTCTGGTGTTATTCTCCATTTCTCATAGAAAAAAAATCGATACAAAAATAAAAAATTTTTTTTTTGTTGGCCGAAAAACTAGTGAAAAATAAAATTTTTTTTATTATCTTTTGTGGGCTTAGAAAGTATTTTTGACTAAAAAGCCCACGAAGAAAAAAAAAATAAAAAAAAAATTTTATATATGCCATGTTATTCATGGAAAAGAATAGAAAATTTAAAAAAAAAATTCTTTTGGGCCTTGAAACTAATGAAAAATATTTTAAATTATAGTTTTGTTTTATGGATTTTTGAGGTATTTTTGACTACAAAGCTCACCAAAAAACAAATAAAAAAAGGTTTTATATTTGTTGTGTTATTCACCGTTTTTCAAAAAAAAAATTAAAAAAAAATTTAAAAAAGGGCCTAAAAACTAATGAAAAATAATTTTTATATATTCTTCCTAGAACACATTTTTATCAATATTATCGGAAAAAGCGTTTACCTTAAAATGGCCATAAAATGAGTAAGTGATTAGGTACGATTTTGCAGATCATGTTTTTGGAATCTCCGAACACTAAATAATAATTGTGCATTGTCAGATTTGGTTGACAATTTTTACCGATTTTGATCTTGCTTGAAGCGAACCTTGTCGGCCAAAGTAAAACCTTAAAGTGGCCATAAAACGAGTAAATGAGCAGATCCGATTTCGCGGATTATGTATTTGGAATCTCATGACACTATATAATAATTGTGCATTGTCAGATTTGGTTGACAATTTTAACGATCTTGATCTTGGTTCATGCGAACCGTGCTTATATAGGACTCTAAAATTCGTTCAAAAATTTTAAGAAGAAAATATGTTAGGCTTATATGTAAGTCTGTAATCTTTTGCTTTAACGTGACTTGATTTATCACCTTTTAGTATGAAAATCACCATCGCCTCGCGCCAAGACTTAGGAATCACTTTCAGCCTTAAACAATTTTGAGAAAGAACTTATAACCAAGGTACCAAAAATTTTCCAGCATGGTGTAGCATAGCTGGGAACAGCCTATCTGGCCCAGGAGACTTAAATGGATTGAAGGATTTAATTTCCCTCCAAATTCTATTCACTGAAAAAATGTTTACAATTTCTAAGTTAGGTTGCATTCAGAATTAATTGAATGTTCCAAGTCGTCTTGACAGCCAGAAAAATGAGTATTAAACATAATCTCCATAGTTTCCCTCTCATCTCCGGTCTATTCTCCGTTGTCTTTTTGTAATAAAGTTGGAGAAATTTATCTTTCCTTGAACTTTTTCAACTCAAACCTATACGAGCTCCATACGATTTCCGTATTTACCGTTCATGCTTGTTCTGAAACGAGTTTGTATTTTCCTCCTTATTCCACCACGGTGGTTGGGATTTTTTAGAGTGAGAACCGACAGGGCAGGCGATATGAAATGCTTTAAGCAAAATTGCAGAAACTTTCTCATTCATTTCCTCTACCTGTTTCACGGAATTATTTGACGTGATGTAATTACAAGAAAGTTTGCTTTTAACTGTACAAGAAAATATATTCCAGTCTGTTTTCTGAAGGTTTCTAAAGATATTTTTCTTTGAAGCCGAGCGAAAACTCAACAAAAAGCATATGTAGTTGTGATCAGAAAAAGAAGCTTAACGTTTTACAAAACATTATGAAAACAAATTTGAAGAAAGCAGTCCAGAAAAAGAGGGTTCACGGCCCCACAGACCGTCAAACAATAATGAGAAGGAAGAGAAATGAGGAACTCCTTCGGTGGCACGCAAGTTCCGATATAATTTTTTCTGATGTTGCAAGACAGTCACAACGCCCAAAATGATCGTGTGTATACAGCAAACTTGGCTGATATTCCCACTCTTAAAAAAGCAGTTGAATGGTATCAAAACGTAATATCCGCTATGGTATAGGGGTGAATTCAGGAAAAGTCAAAAAGGCTAAAATTGTTCAGAGCTGGTGCGAAAATGAACTTCCGTATTTAACTCGTCAGATGAATGGCCGCCCTCTTCCCCGAATCTGAATCTATTGGAATATTGTATATAGGGCTTCATGATGGACAAAATGCTGAACAAAAATACCTTCAGGTAAAAAGAGCGTCCACAGAAGATATGGTACGCAATACCCGTCGAAGTCCTGCGGGCCGGGCCGCCTGCGCTGCATCGCAAAGCATTTACGGCTAGCAAAAAACGTGATGGGTACAATATTTGAAATGAATGAATAAAAAGTGAATGAAATATGCACTCAAATAAAAATAATAAGTTTTTCAATCAAAACCCATCGTAGATTTTTTTTATTTTAAAGAAAACTTAGTTTAGTAACAGTTACTCGTCGCCACGCAGTAAATAAAAATATGTACATATTAACAGTTTAGCAAAGTCAAATGCTTTTTATTTCACATTTAAATTGTAGCAAACTATTTTTTTTTTTTTTTTTGTTTTTTCAACAACATCAGCGCCGCACAGTGGATTTTTGTGGCCAAAAAAAAAATATTTTTAAAGTGCTAGGGATTGAAAAAAATTTTAAGAGAATCGTCAGAGAATACATAGGGAATGAAAAAAAAAACTATAAAAGTTTTAAATTTGTTTTGAGTTTAGTGACACAGTGGGCTCAAAGTTGAACTTTGTACACCAAAAATGTTCTATGAAACTTTTTATAAAAGCGCTTGTTGGATAAAGCGCTCTAGTTAACTTGTTTGAAACAAAATGCTGTAATATAGCATATTGACGGAAAGTAAATTGTTTCCACTTTATAAAAATCAATTTTATTTTCTTTTATCGTCTTTATATGAATTGTACGGATTTTTCAAAAATTACCCTGCCGGAGTGAAAAAGTCAATTGCCAAAAAACAACTAATTTAAAAGCAGTTGAAAACAATTAGTTTAAAAGTAGTTTAAAATACATGCGGAATGCGTCAGTTCGGTATTTTTTTATGCTGTAGTACTTTTGATTTCGTGTATGAATTCGAAAATATTTATATTTTCCAATTCTGTCAAATAATTTTTTAATTTTCAATCTTTCAAATACATATGTATATTAAAATGTTATAAAAATTTTTAAACCAGAGACCAGACCTATCATACCCGAAAGAATTTAATGCGCTGAATCCGAAACCGAGCTCAGAATTTCACCTATACGTCAGGTGCAAGAAACACGGTTTTTGGCTATATTTGAGCTTATTTTGCATCGTGAAGAAATTTTTTTTCCAAAACTGCTTACGGGATCTGAAAGTATTACTCTTACCCTTCAAAACCTCTTTTAGATTATATCGATAACTTTTTTTGTTTCCGAAATATTGTAACTTGAAATTTATTGCATAGGCCTATATACAGATCTACATTAATTCTAGTATGGCAGGATGCATAGAAAATTTGAAAGTTAAGTTCTTCAAAACTAGTTTAAATAAAGTACTTTAAAACTAATTGCTTTTAAATTACTTTTAAAGTAGTTGAAAATAAAGTACTTTAAAACTAGTTGCTTTTAAACTACTTTTAAAGTAGTTGAAAACACATGCAGATGACGACAATTGACTTACTCCAATGACAACCTCATGTTATTTAAGTCAGTTGGTTATATGAGAAAAAGTCAGAATTTCAATTAGTTGTACTTGAAAAAAAAAGCAATTTTAAATTAATTTAAAATTAGTTGATTTTCCTGCAGGGTATATTGAAAAATGATAAAAGTGGAAAATTTGCAAAGTTTGACAGAAAAAAAAAGTATATCTCCGGATTTCAAAAATTTTTTATATGTAATGTAAGAAAGTATTTAGGTAAATTGCTAAGTTTAATAAAAAACAAAAACCGACTTCGTTTTAAATTTAAAAACCCGTAACTATTTAAAATAAATAAACACGAAATTTTTTAAAAAATGTTGGGATGCATTTCGACTTTACAGTCATCATCAGCCAATCGATGTATAAAGTATGTAGAAAGTATGGTTAGCTAAAAGACAAATTTTCAGCTGCTTTTTTTACAGTTTTTTCTAATGTAGTTTTAGAAGGAACAAAAAATACTGACTTTTATGAAATGCTCTTATTAATTTATTTTTATTGAAATATACCAAAATTGCATATTGGCATAAAGTTCATAGCTCATACTTTTCAAAAAATGTTTGCTTGAGCTTCTGTATTCTATGTTAATTATGGTGATTTTTTTAAAATTAGGGCTGAAAAAGTCATAATTGAGAAAATTGGCAAACTTTGACAAAAAAAAGTATATCCCCGGATTTCGGAAATTTTTTAATATGTTATGTGAGAAAGTATGATTAAGCAAAATCCAAGATTTCAGCTGCTTTTTTCAGAACTTTTTTTTTATGATTATTTTCCTACTGCAACATTTTAAGGAAAAAATATTTTTATTTCTTCACATTTTGCAACGCTTTACAATAATTTTCTCGATTGTAAAAGCTTACAGTGTGAAATAAGATGCTTAAATTTTGAAAGAAGTTCCTTTTAGTAGAGGGGAACTGAAAAAGGATATTTTTCTCTTTCTATCCTCCTTGGGGTTCACCCCTTTTATACCTGTATATAACGTAGTGAAGGTATGGCAGATGCAGCATATGGGGCTTAAGTCCGATTGTGAACATTTTTATTATTATCATTATTTTTCTTATTATTATTATTTTTATTATTCTAATTATATATTTTCCAGTAAATATATTAAAAATTTTTATGTTTTTATTTATAATTGTTATTTTATATTTTCCAATAAATTCGATATTTATATTCTGTATCTAGTTTTCAAATGTGGTGTTTTTCTCTAATAACTTGTAAACTATAAAAGATATCGGGCAATTTACAAAATTTTTGAAACCAGCATAGCCAATTTATTGGGAATTAATGCCCATTTTGAAATAAAACCTCAAAAAGCATCCCAACTTTGTATGGGAGGTAGGCGTGTCCTTGAACCGATTTTTTTTATATTCATAAGTTTTTGTTGTTTTAACCCAAAAAACGTATGTGCCAAATTTGAAGACTCTAGCTCTATTACTACTGTTAATGGCCTCCTTTTTTGGTTTTTCTCTAATAACTTGAAAACTATAAAAGATATCGCAAAATTAATAACATTTTTGAAATCAGCATTGCCAAGTTAAAGGGAATTGATACCCATTTTGAAAAAAGGTCTCAACCACATCCCAACTTTGTATGGGAGGTAGGCGTGTCCGTGGACCGATTTTACTCATATTCACAAATTTTTCCTATTTTTACATTTTAAACATATGTACCAAATTTCAAGAGTGTAGCGCAATTATTACTATTTATGGCCGCCGTTCCATACAAATCCATCCACTGTGCGCCGGCGCGCCGCGGCGTATCAGCGTGTAAATGCATGAATAATTGCGAACTTGTGAGTTGGTGTTACAAGTCGACGCTGCGTGTAATGTGTTGAACAGAATTGGGACGGAGTCAGAAGAGCGGCAACGGAAATCCGCTGTCAACAAAAATTAGAATTAAATCTAAATGGACGGATATCCGTCGGTAGGTTATTAGTCAATTCTGTTCTGTTCAATTTCATAGCATCAAGTGTTATAATTTTTGACAGCAGAATTCCGCTGCCACTTTTCCGATTCCGTCCCAATTCTGTTAAACGCATAAACAAGATAATTTGTTGTGTTTGTATTGATAGCGATAGTGTAACTTTCCACGGTTGCAGTAATTTGAGTTTGACAAGACAACTCTACCTTTTCAATTGTACCATGCCGTAACACCAGTTTCTTTGTTTTCTAGTGCCACCAGTGAATCCCGCTGTCATTACACTAAGGAAGAGCAAATATACGTAACGTATTCAATTGGATAGTGCGATGTCACACGACGGGCAATTGACAGCACTCAAACGATAAATTTTTACTCTTTTTCACTCTTTGAGTGGAGGCCAGTCACACGACGAAAAAAATGAGTGCCGGTTAAATTGACACGCCAGTCAAGATTTCAATAAAATGTTAATGCACATCATAAGAACAACCAACAAAAATTTATCGAAGGCTAATGTACGCAGTTGCGAAGTGACGGGCGGCGATTTCATGTATTCAACAACAAAGTTGTACACAGGTAGCACTCACAAATATGGTTTTTATTACGATGAGTGCATCAAAAAAGAATTCACGTAAAAAGCTAGTAAGAACACAATTGTTGCTTGAAATAGCGTAATAAAAAGCCATTTTTGTGATTGCTACCTACTATTGTCCTTCCAGTATATGGCTTTTCCATCGAAAATAAAAATTCACTTTTCTTAAATGTCAATTACAGAGATATTAATGAACATTAGCTTATTGTTATACTTCCCACTTTAAAAGCAAACTATTACCAAAAAATTCAAAAACTCGAACTGACAACTCGCGGAACTGCAGTGAAAATTATTTAAAAAAAGGTGTTGTGTTTCACTCTTTTTCTTGATGCTAATTAAAAAAGTATTTTTTAATGTACTTTTTCACTCCTTAATACAATACATTTTTATTTACTACCTCGCAACACTATTGTGACTGCTGTCATGTTCGCCACTCAAAATGAATTTATTTTGCCCGTTTGTACTCGTGGTTACATTATTGAAAGCGCCCTCAATGTCCAGAAACGCTGCAAGAGTGTGCCTTCTATAAAATGAACCACAGAATGAAGTGCTGTCTCCAGGGGTTTACCTTTTTGGTAAGCATGTTGAGATTTAGAGAGGAAATTTTGGTTTAGTGATTCCCTTACACGGTTCGCTTGAACCAAGATCAAGATCGATAAAATTGTCAAATAAATCTGACAATGCATAATTATTATATAGTGTCTTGAGGTTCCAAATACATAATCCGCGAAATCGGATCTGTTCATTTACTCGTTTTATGGCCATTTTAAGATTAGAACTTTGGCCGACATGGTTCGTTTCAAGCAAAGTCATCATAGGTAAAAATTTTTAATCAAATCTGACATGGTTCGCTTCAAGCAAGATCAAAATCGGTAAAAATTGTCAACCAAATCTGACAATGCACAATTATTATTTAGTGTTCGAAGATTCCAAAAACATGATCTGTAAAATCGTACCTGGTCATTTACTGGTTTTATGGCCATTTTAAGGTAAACGCTTTTACTGACAATTTTAATAAAACCTTGAAGCGAACAGTTTAGTTTTTGATGCTTTTAAGATCAAGTGAAATTTGAAAATATGCTATGATAACTGTTGTTCATGTAGTTTGAGTCGCTGAAGTCACTTATTTTTGTAAATATGTAAACGCTCTGGTGTTATTCTCCATTTCTCATAGAAAAAAAATCGATACAAAAATAAAAAATTTTTTTTTTGTTGGCCGAAAAACTAGTGAAAAATAAAATTTTTTTTATTATCTTTTGTGGGCTTAGAAAGTATTTTTGACTAAAAAGCCCACGAAGAAAAAAAAAATAAAAAAAAAATTTTATATATGCCATGTTATTCATGGAAAAGAATAGAAAATTTAAAAAAAAAATTCTTTTGGGCCTTGAAACTAATGAAAAATATTTTAAATTATAGTTTTGTTTTATGGATTTTTGAGGTATTTTTGACTACAAAGCTCACCAAAAAACAAATAAAAAAAGGTTTTATATTTGTTGTGTTATTCACCGTTTTTCAAAAAAAAAATTAAAAAAAAATTTAAAAAAGGGCCTAAAAACTAATGAAAAATAATTTTTATATATTCTTCCTAGAACACATTTTTATCAATATTATCGGAAAAAGCGTTTACCTTAAAATGGCCATAAAATGAGTAAGTGATTAGGTACGATTTTGCAGATCATGTTTTTGGAATCTCCGAACACTAAATAATAATTGTGCATTGTCAGATTTGGTTGACAATTTTTACCGATTTTGATCTTGCTTGAAGCGAACCTTGTCGGCCAAAGTAAAACCTTAAAGTGGCCATAAAACGAGTAAATGAGCAGATCCGATTTCGCGGATTATGTATTTGGAATCTCATGACACTATATAATAATTGTGCATTGTCAGATTTGGTTGACAATTTTAACGATCTTGATCTTGGTTCATGCGAACCGTGCTTATATAGGACTCTAAAATTCGTTCAAAAATTTTAAGAAGAAAATATGTTAGGCTTATATGTAAGTCTGTAATCTTTTGCTTTAACGTGACTTGATTTATCACCTTTTAGTATGAAAATCACCATCGCCTCGCGCCAAGACTTAGGAATCACTTTCAGCCTTAAACAATTTTGAGAAAGAACTTATAACCAAGGTACCAAAAATTTTCCAGCATGGTGTAGCATAGCTGGGAACAGCCTATCTGGCCCAGGAGACTTAAATGGATTGAAGGATTTAATTTCCCTCCAAATTCTATTCACTGAAAAAATGTTTACAATTTCTAAGTTAGGTTGCATTCAGAATTAATTGAATGTTCCAAGTCGTCTTGACAGCCAGAAAAATGAGTATTAAACATAATCTCCATAGTTTCCCTCTCATCTCCGGTCTATTCTCCGTTGTCTTTTTGTAATAAAGTTGGAGAAATTTATCTTTCCTTGAACTTTTTCAACTCAAACCTATACGAGCTCCATACGATTTCCGTATTTACCGTTCATGCTTGTTCTGAAACGAGTTTGTATTTTCCTCCTTATTCCACCACGGTGGTTGGGATTTTTTAGAGTGAGAACCGACAGGGCAGGCGATATGAAATGCTTTAAGCAAAATTGCAGAAACTTTCTCATTCATTTCCTCTACCTGTTTCACGGAATTATTTGACGTGATGTAATTACAAGAAAGTTTGCTTTTAACTGTACAAGAAAATATATTCCAGTCTGTTTTCTGAAGGTTTCTAAAGATATTTTTCTTTGAAGCCGAGCGAAAACTCAACAAAAAGCATATGTAGTTGTGATCAGAAAAAGAAGCTTAACGTTTTACAAAACATTATGAAAACAAATTTGAAGAAAGCAGTCCAGAAAAAGAGGGTTCACGGCCCCACAGACCGTCAAACAATAATGAGAAGGAAGAGAAATGAGGAACTCCTTCGGTGGCACGCAAGTTCCGATATAATTTTTTCTGATGTTGCAAGACAGTCACAACGCCCAAAATGATCGTGTGTATACAGCAAACTTGGCTGATATTCCCACTCTTAAAAAAGCAGTTGAATGGTATCAAAACGTAATATCCGCTATGGTATAGGGGTGAATTCAGGAAAAGTCAAAAAGGCTAAAATTGTTCAGAGCTGGTGCGAAAATGAACTTCCGTATTTAACTCGTCAGATGAATGGCCGCCCTCTTCCCCGAATCTGAATCTATTGGAATATTGTATATAGGGCTTCATGATGGACAAAATGCTGAACAAAAATACCTTCAGGTAAAAAGAGCGTCCACAGAAGATATGGTACGCAATACCCGTCGAAGTCCTGCGGGCCGGGCCGCCTGCGCTGCATCGCAAAGCATTTACGGCTAGCAAAAAACGTGATGGGTACAATATTTGAAATGAATGAATAAAAAGTGAATGAAATATGCACTCAAATAAAAATAATAAGTTTTTCAATCAAAACCCATCGTAGATTTTTTTTATTTTAAAGAAAACTTAGTTTAGTAACAGTTACTCGTCGCCACGCAGTAAATAAAAATATGTACATATTAACAGTTTAGCAAAGTCAAATGCTTTTTATTTCACATTTAAATTGTAGCAAACTATTTTTTTTTTTTTTTTTGTTTTTTCAACAACATCAGCGCCGCACAGTGGATTTTTGTGGCCAAAAAAAAAATATTTTTAAAGTGCTAGGGATTGAAAAAAATTTTAAGAGAATCGTCAGAGAATACATAGGGAATGAAAAAAAAAACTATAAAAGTTTTAAATTTGTTTTGAGTTTAGTGACACAGTGGGCTCAAAGTTGAACTTTGTACACCAAAAATGTTCTATGAAACTTTTTATAAAAGCGCTTGTTGGATAAAGCGCTCTAGTTAACTTGTTTGAAACAAAATGCTGTAATATAGCATATTGACGGAAAGTAAATTGTTTCCACTTTATAAAAATCAATTTTATTTTCTTTTATCGTCTTTATATGAATTGTACGGATTTTTCAAAAATTACCCTGCCGGAGTGAAAAAGTCAATTGCCAAAAAACAACTAATTTAAAAGCAGTTGAAAACAATTAGTTTAAAAGTAGTTTAAAATACATGCGGAATGCGTCAGTTCGGTATTTTTTTATGCTGTAGTACTTTTGATTTCGTGTATGAATTCGAAAATATTTATATTTTCCAATTCTGTCAAATAATTTTTTAATTTTCAATCTTTCAAATACATATGTATATTAAAATGTTATAAAAATTTTTAAACCAGAGACCAGACCTATCATACCCGAAAGAATTTAATGCGCTGAATCCGAAACCGAGCTCAGAATTTCACCTATACGTCAGGTGCAAGAAACACGGTTTTTGGCTATATTTGAGCTTATTTTGCATCGTGAAGAAATTTTTTTTCCAAAACTGCTTACGGGATCTGAAAGTATTACTCTTACCCTTCAAAACCTCTTTTAGATTATATCGATAACTTTTTTTGTTTCCGAAATATTGTAACTTGAAATTTATTGCATAGGCCTATATACAGATCTACATTAATTCTAGTATGGCAGGATGCATAGAAAATTTGAAAGTTAAGTTCTTCAAAACTAGTTTAAATAAAGTACTTTAAAACTAATTGCTTTTAAATTACTTTTAAAGTAGTTGAAAATAAAGTACTTTAAAACTAGTTGCTTTTAAACTACTTTTAAAGTAGTTGAAAACACATGCAGATGACGACAATTGACTTACTCCAATGACAACCTCATGTTATTTAAGTCAGTTGGTTATATGAGAAAAAGTCAGAATTTCAATTAGTTGTACTTGAAAAAAAAAGCAATTTTAAATTAATTTAAAATTAGTTGATTTTCCTGCAGGGTATATTGAAAAATGATAAAAGTGGAAAATTTGCAAAGTTTGACAGAAAAAAAAAGTATATCTCCGGATTTCAAAAATTTTTTATATGTAATGTAAGAAAGTATTTAGGTAAATTGCTAAGTTTAATAAAAAACAAAAACCGACTTCGTTTTAAATTTAAAAACCCGTAACTATTTAAAATAAATAAACACGAAATTTTTTAAAAAATGTTGGGATGCATTTCGACTTTACAGTCATCATCAGCCAATCGATGTATAAAGTATGTAGAAAGTATGGTTAGCTAAAAGACAAATTTTCAGCTGCTTTTTTTACAGTTTTTTCTAATGTAGTTTTAGAAGGAACAAAAAATACTGACTTTTATGAAATGCTCTTATTAATTTATTTTTATTGAAATATACCAAAATTGCATATTGGCATAAAGTTCATAGCTCATACTTTTCAAAAAATGTTTGCTTGAGCTTCTGTATTCTATGTTAATTATGGTGATTTTTTTAAAATTAGGGCTGAAAAAGTCATAATTGAGAAAATTGGCAAACTTTGACAAAAAAAAGTATATCCCCGGATTTCGGAAATTTTTTAATATGTTATGTGAGAAAGTATGATTAAGCAAAATCCAAGATTTCAGCTGCTTTTTTCAGAACTTTTTTTTTATGATTATTTTCCTACTGCAACATTTTAAGGAAAAAATATTTTTATTTCTTCACATTTTGCAACGCTTTACAATAATTTTCTCGATTGTAAAAGCTTACAGTGTGAAATAAGATGCTTAAATTTTGAAAGAAGTTCCTTTTAGTAGAGGGGAACTGAAAAAGGATATTTTTCTCTTTCTATCCTCCTTGGGGTTCACCCCTTTTATACCTGTATATAACGTAGTGAAGGTATGGCAGATGCAGCATATGGGGCTTAAGTCCGATTGTGAACATTTTTATTATTATCATTATTTTTCTTATTATTATTATTTTTATTATTCTAATTATATATTTTCCAGTAAATATATTAAAAATTTTTATGTTTTTATTTATAATTGTTATTTTATATTTTCCAATAAATTCGATATTTATATTCTGTATCTAGTTTTCAAATGTGGTGTTTTTCTCTAATAACTTGTAAACTATAAAAGATATCGGGCAATTTACAAAATTTTTGAAACCAGCATAGCCAATTTATTGGGAATTAATGCCCATTTTGAAATAAAACCTCAAAAAGCATCCCAACTTTGTATGGGAGGTAGGCGTGTCCTTGAACCGATTTTTTTTATATTCATAAGTTTTTGTTGTTTTAACCCAAAAAACGTATGTGCCAAATTTGAAGACTCTAGCTCTATTACTACTGTTAATGGCCTCCTTTTTTGGTTTTTCTCTAATAACTTGAAAACTATAAAAGATATCGCAAAATTAATAACATTTTTGAAATCAGCATTGCCAAGTTAAAGGGAATTGATACCCATTTTGAAAAAAGGTCTCAACCACATCCCAACTTTGTATGGGAGGTAGGCGTGTCCGTGGACCGATTTTACTCATATTCACAAATTTTTCCTATTTTTACATTTTAAACATATGTACCAAATTTCAAGAGTGTAGCGCAATTATTACTATTTATGGCCGCCGTTCCATACAAATCCATCCACTGTGCGCCGGCGCGCCGCGGCGTATCAGCGTGTAAATGCATGAATAATTGCGAACTTGTGAGTTGGTGTTACAAGTCGACGCTGCGTGTAATGTGTTGAACAGAATTGGGACGGAGTCAGAAGAGCGGCAACGGAAATCCGCTGTCAACAAAAATTAGAATTAAATCTAAATGGACGGATATCCGTCGGTAGGTTATTAGTCAATTCTGTTCTGTTCAATTTCATAGCATCAAGTGTTATAATTTTTGACAGCAGAATTCCGCTGCCACTTTTCCGATTCCGTCCCAATTCTGTTAAACGCATAAACAAGATAATTTGTTGTGTTTGTATTGATAGCGATAGTGTAACTTTCCACGGTTGCAGTAATTTGAGTTTGACAAGACAACTCTACCTTTTCAATTGTACCATGCCGTAACACCAGTTTCTTTGTTTTCTAGTGCCACCAGTGAATCCCGCTGTCATTACACTAAGGAAGAGCAAATATACGTAACGTATTCAATTGGATAGTGCGATGTCACACGACGGGCAATTGACAGCACTCAAACGATAAATTTTTACTCTTTTTCACTCTTTGAGTGGAGGCCAGTCACACGACGAAAAAAATGAGTGCCGGTTAAATTGACACGCCAGTCAAGATTTCAATAAAATGTTAATGCACATCATAAGAACAACCAACAAAAATTTATCGAAGGCTAATGTACGCAGTTGCGAAGTGACGGGCGGCGATTTCATGTATTCAACAACAAAGTTGTACACAGGTAGCACTCACAAATATGGTTTTTATTACGATGAGTGCATCAAAAAAGAATTCACGTAAAAAGCTAGTAAGAACACAATTGTTGCTTGAAATAGCGTAATAAAAAGCCATTTTTGTGATTGCTACCTACTATTGTCCTTCCAGTATATGGCTTTTCCATCGAAAATAAAAATTCACTTTTCTTAAATGTCAATTACAGAGATATTAATGAACATTAGCTTATTGTTATACTTCCCACTTTAAAAGCAAACTATTACCAAAAAATTCAAAAACTCGAACTGACAACTCGCGGAACTGCAGTGAAAATTATTTAAAAAAAGGTGTTGTGTTTCACTCTTTTTCTTGATGCTAATTAAAAAAGTATTTTTTAATGTACTTTTTCACTCCTTAATACAATACATTTTTATTTACTACCTCGCAACACTATTGTGACTGCTGTCATGTTCGCCACTCAAAATGAATTTATTTTGCCCGTTTGTACTCGTGGTTACATTATTGAAAGCGCCCTCAATGTCCAGAAACGCTGCAAGAGTGTGCCTTCTATAAAATGAACCACAGAATGAAGTGCTGTCTCCAGGGGTTTACCTTTTTGGTAAGCATGTTGAGATTTAGAGAGGAAATTTTGGTTTAGTGATTCCCTTACACGGTTCGCTTGAACCAAGATCAAGATCGATAAAATTGTCAAATAAATCTGACAATGCATAATTATTATATAGTGTCTTGAGGTTCCAAATACATAATCCGCGAAATCGGATCTGTTCATTTACTCGTTTTATGGCCATTTTAAGATTAGAACTTTGGCCGACATGGTTCGTTTCAAGCAAAGTCATCATAGGTAAAAATTTTTAATCAAATCTGACATGGTTCGCTTCAAGCAAGATCAAAATCGGTAAAAATTGTCAACCAAATCTGACAATGCACAATTATTATTTAGTGTTCGAAGATTCCAAAAACATGATCTGTAAAATCGTACCTGGTCATTTACTGGTTTTATGGCCATTTTAAGGTAAACGCTTTTACTGACAATTTTAATAAAACCTTGAAGCGAACAGTTTAGTTTTTGATGCTTTTAAGATCAAGTGAAATTTGAAAATATGCTATGATAACTGTTGTTCATGTAGTTTGAGTCGCTGAAGTCACTTATTTTTGTAAATATGTAAACGCTCTGGTGTTATTCTCCATTTCTCATAGAAAAAAAATCGATACAAAAATAAAAAATTTTTTTTTTGTTGGCCGAAAAACTAGTGAAAAATAAAATTTTTTTTATTATCTTTTGTGGGCTTAGAAAGTATTTTTGACTAAAAAGCCCACGAAGAAAAAAAAAATAAAAAAAAAAATTTATATATGCCATGTTATTCATGGAAAAGAATAGAAAATTTAAAAAAAAAATTCTTTTGGGCCTTGAAACTAATGAAAAATATTTTAAATTATAGTTTTGTTTTATGGATTTTTGAGGTATTTTTGACTACAAAGCTCACCAAAAAACAAATAAAAAAAGGTTTTATATTTGTTGTTATTCACCGTTTTTCAAAAAAAAAATTAAAAAAAAATTTAAAAAAGGGCCTAAAAACTAATGAAAAATAATTTTTATATATTCTTCCTAGAACACATTTTTATCAATATTATCGGAAAAAGCGTTTACCTTAAAATGGCCATAAAATGAGTAAGTGATTAGGTACGATTTTGCAGATCATGTTTTTGGAATCTCCGAACACTAAATAATAATTGTGCATTGTCAGATTTGGTTGACAATTTTTACCGATTTTGATCTTGCTTGAAGCGAACCTTGTCGGCCAAAGTAAAACCTTAAAGTGGCCATAAAACGAGTAAATGAGCAGATCCGATTTCGCGGAT
Source organism: Meiosimyza platycephala (assembly GCA_963662105.1). NCBI lineage: Eukaryota > Metazoa > Arthropoda > Insecta > Diptera > Lauxaniidae > Meiosimyza > Meiosimyza platycephala. Next base: position 67,797,526 of record OY759210.1, read on the forward strand.
TATGTATTTGGAATCTCATGACACTATATAATAATTGTGCATTGTCAGATTTGGTTGACAATTTTAACGATCTTGATCTTGGTTCATGCGAACCGTGCTTATATAGGACTCTAAAATTCGTTCAAAAATTTTAAGAAGAAAATATGTTAGGCTTATATGTAAGTCTGTAATCTTTTGCTTTAACGTGACTTGATTTATCACCTTTTAGTATGAAAATCACCATCGCCTCGCGCCAAGACTTAGGAATCACTTTCAGCCTTAAACAATTTTGAGAAAGAACTTATAACCAAGGTACCAAAAATTTTCCAGCATGGTGTAGCATAGCTGGGAACAGCCTATCTGGCCCAGGAGACTTAAATGGATTGAAGGATTTAATTTCCCTCCAAATTCTATTCACTGAAAAAATGTTTACAATTTCTAAGTTAGGTTGCATTCAGAATTAATTGAATGTTCCAAGTCGTCTTGACAGCCAGAAAAATGAGTATTAAACATAATCTCCATAGTTTCCCTCTCATCTCCGGTCTATTCTCCGTTGTCTTTTTGTAATAAAGTTGGAGAAATTTATCTTTCCTTGAACTTTTTCAACTCAAACCTATACGAGCTCCATACGATTTCCGTATTTACCGTTCATGCTTGTTCTGAAACGAGTTTGTATTTTCCTCCTTATTCCACCACGGTGGTTGGGATTTTTTAGAGTGAGAACAGGGCAGGCGATATGAAATGCTTTAAGCAAAATTGCAGAAACTTTCTCATTCATTTCCTCTACCTGTTTCACGGAATTATTTGACGTGATGTAATTACAAGAAAGTTTGCTTTTAACTGTACAAGAAAATATATTCCAGTCTGTTTTCTGAAGGTTTCTAAAGATATTTTTCTTTGAAGCCGAGCGAAAACTCAACAAAAAGCATATGTAGTTGTGATCAGAAAAAGAAGCTTAACGTTTTACAAAACATTATGAAAACAAATTTGAAGAAAGCAGTCCAGAAAAAGAGGGTTCACGGCCCCACAGACCGTCAAACAATAATGAGAAGGAAGAGAAATGAGGAACTCCTTCGGTGGCACGCAAGTTCCGATATAATTTTTTCTGATGTTGCAAGACAGTCACAACGCCCAAAATGATCGTGTGTATACAGCAAACTTGGCTGATATTCCCACTCTTAAAAAAGCAGTTGAATGGTATCAAAACGTAATATCCGCTATGGTATAGGGGTGAATTCAGGAAAAGTCAAAAAGGCTAAAATTGTTCAGAGCTGGTGCGAAAATGAACTTCCGTATTTAACTCGTCAGATGAATGGCCGCCCTCTTCCCCGAATCTGAATCTATTGGAATATTGTATATAGGGCTTCATGATGGACAAAATGCTGAACAAAAATACCTTCAGGTAAAAAGAGCGTCCACAGAAGATATGGTACGCAATACCCGTCGAAGTCCTGCGGGCCGGGCCGCCTGCGCTGCATCGCAAAGCATTTACGGCTAGCAAAAAACGTGATGGGTACAATATTTGAAATGAATGAATAAAAAGTGAATGAAATATGCACTCAAATAAAAATAATAAGTTTTTCAATCAAAACCCATCGTAGATTTTTTTTATTTTAAAGAAAACTTAGTTTAGTAACAGTTACTCGTCGCCACGCAGTAAATAAAAATATGTACATATTAACAGTTTAGCAAAGTCAAATGCTTTTTATTTCACATTTAAATTGTAGCAAACTATTTTTTTTTTTTTTTTTGTTTTTTCAACAACATCAGCGCCGCACAGTGGATTTTTGTGGCCAAAAAAAAAATATTTTTAAAGTGCTAGGGATTGAAAAAAATTTTAAGAGAATCGTCAGAGAATACATAGGGAATGAAAAAAAACTATAAAAGTTTTAAATTTGTTTTGAGTTTAGTGACACAGTGGGCTCAAAGTTGAACTTTGTACACCAAAAATGTTCTATGAAACTTTTTATAAAAGCGCTTGTTGGATAAAGCGCTCTAGTTAACTTGTTTGAAACAAAATGCTGTAATATAGCATATTGACGGAAAGTAAATTGTTTCCACTTTATAAAAATCAATTTTATTTTCTTTTATCGTCTTTATATGAATTGTACGGATTTTTCAAAAATTACCCTGCCGGAGTGAAAAAGTCAATTGCCAAAAAACAACTAATTTAAAAGCAGTTGAAAACAATTAGTTTAAAAGTAGTTTAAAATACATGCGGAATGCGTCAGTTCGATATTTTTTTATGCTGTAGTACTTTTGATTTCGTGTATGAATTCGAAAATATTTATATTTTCCAATTCTGTCAAATAATTTTTTAATTTTCAATCTTTCAAATACATATGTATATTAAAATGTTATAAAAATTTTTAAACCAGAGACCAGACCTATCATACCCGAAAGAATTTAATGCGCTGAATCCGAAACCGAGCTCAGAATTTCACCTATACGTCAGGTGCAAGAAACACGGTTTTTGGCTATATTTGAGCTTATTTTGCATCGTGAAGAAATTTTTTTTCCAAAACTGCTTACGGGATCTGAAAGTATTACTCTTACCCTTCAAAACCTCTTTTAGATTATATCGATAACTTTTTTTGTTTCCGAAATATTGTAACTTGAAATTTATTGCATAGGCCTATATACAGATCTACATTAATTCTAGTATGGCAGGATGCATAGAAAATTTGAAAGTTAAGTTCTTCAAAACTAGTTTAAATAAAGTACTTTAAAACTAATTGCTTTTAAATTACTTTTAAAGTAGTTGAAAATAAAGTACTTTAAAACTAGTTGCTTTTAAACTACTTTTAAAGTAGTTGAAAACACATGCAGATGACGACAATTGACTTACTCCAATGACAACCTCATGTTATTTAAGTCAGTTGGTTATATGAGAAAAAGTCAGAATTTCAATTAGTTGTACTTGAAAAAAAAAGCAATTTTAAATTAATTTAAAATTAGTTGATTTTCCTGCAGGGTATATTGAAAAATGATAAAAGTGGAAAATTTGCAAAGTTTGACAGAAAAAAAAAGTATATCTCCGGATTTCAAAAATTTTTTATATGTAATGTAAGAAAGTATTTAGGTAAATTGCTAAGTTTAATAAAAAACAAAAACCGACTTCGTTTTAAATTTAAAAACCCGTAACTATTTAAAATAAATAAACACGAAATTTTTTAAAAAATGTTGGGATGCATTTCGACTTTACAGTCATCATCAGCCAATCGATGTATAAAGTATGTAGAAAGTATGGTTAGCTAAAAGACAAATTTTCAGCTGCTTTTTTTACAGTTTTTTCTAATGTAGTTTTAGAAGGAACAAAAAATACTGACTTTTATGAAATGCTCTTATTAATTTATTTTTATTGAAATATACCAAAATTGCATATTGGCATAAAGTTCATAGCTCATACTTTTCAAAAAATGTTTGCTTGAGCTTCTGTATTCTATGTTAATTATGGTGATTTTTTTAAAATTAGGGCTGAAAAAGTCATAATTGAGAAAATTGGCAAACTTTGACAAAAAAAAGTATATCCCCGGATTTTGGAAATTTTTTAATATGTTATGTGAGAAAGTATGATTAAGCAAAATCCAAGATTTCAGCTGCTTTTTTCAGAACTTTTTTTTTATGATTATTTTCCTACTGCAACATTTTAAGGAAAAAATATTTTTATTTCTTCACATTTTGCAACGCTTTACAATAATTTTCTCGATTGTAAAAGCTTACAGTGTGAAATAAGATGCTTAAATTTTGAAAGAAGTTCCTTTTAGTAGAGGGGAACTGAAAAAGGATATTTTTCTCTTTCTATCCTCCTTGGGGTTCACCCCTTTTATACCTGTATATAACGTAGTGAAGGTATGGCAGATGCAGCATATGGGGCTTAAGTCCGATTGTGAACATTTTTATTATTGTCATTATTTTTCTTATTATTATTATTTTTATTATTCTAATTATATATTTTCCAGTAAATATATTAAAAATTTTTATGTTTTTATTTATAATTGTTATTTTATATTTTCCAATAAATTCGATATTTATATTCTGTATCTAGTTTTCAAATGTGGTGTTTTTCTCTAATAACTTGTAAACTATAAAAGATATCGGGCAATTTACAAAATTTTTGAAACCAGCATAGCCAATTTATTGGGAATTAATGCCCATTTTGAAATAAAACCTCAAAAAGCATCCCAACTTTGTATGGGAGGTAGGCGTGTCCTTGAACCGATTTTTTTTATATTCATAAGTTTTTGTTGTTTTAACCCAAAAAACGTATGTGCCAAATTTGAAGACTCTAGCTCTATTACTACTGTTAATGGCCTCCTTTTTTGGTTTTTCTCTAATAACTTGAAAACTATAAAAGATATCGCAAAATTAATAACATTTTTGAAATCAGCATTGCCAAGTTAAAGGGAATTGATACCCATTTTGAAAAAAGGTCTCAACCACATCCCAACTTTGTATGGGAGGTAGGCGTGTCCGTGGACCGATTTTACTCATATTCACAAATTTTTCCTATTTTTACATTTTAAACATATGTACCAAATTTCAAGAGTGTAGCGCAATTATTACTATTTATGGCCGCCGTTCCATACAAATCCATCCACTGTGCGCCGGCGCGCCGCGGCGTATCAGCGTGTAAATGCATGAATAATTGCGAACTTGTGAGTTGGTGTTACAAGTCGACGCTGCGTGTAATGTGTTGAACAGAATTGGGACGGAGTCAGAAGAGCGGCAACGGAAATCCGCTGTCAACAAAAATTAGAATTAAATCTAAATGGACGGATATCCGTCGGTAGGTTATTAGTCAATTCTGTTCTGTTCAATTTCATAGCATCAAGTGTTATAATTTTTGACAGCAGAATTCCGCTGCCACTTTTCCGATTCCGTCCCAATTCTGTTAAACGCATAAACAAGATAATTTGTTGTGTTTGTATTGATAGCGATAGTGTAACTTTCCACGGTTGCAGTAATTTGAGTTTGACAAGACAACTCTACCTTTTCAATTGTACCATGCCGTAACACCAGTTTCTTTGTTTTCTAGTGCCACCAGTGAATCCCGCTGTCATTACACTAAGGAAGAGCAAATATACGTAACGTATTTAATTGGATAGTGCGATGTCACACGACGGGCAATTGACAGCACTCAAACGATAAATTTTTACTCTTTTTCACTCTTTGAGTGGAGGCCAGTCACACGACGAAAAAAATGAGTGCCGGTTAAATTGACACGCCAGTCAAGATTTCAATAAAATGTTAATGCACATCATAAGAACAACCAACAAAAATTTATCGAAGGCTAATGTACGCAGTTGCGAAGTGACGGGCGGCGATTTCATGTATTCAACAACAAAGTTGTACACAGGTAGCACTCACAAATATGGTTTTTATTACGATGAGTGCATCAAAAAAGAATTCACGTAAAAAGCTAGTAAGAACACAATTGTTGCTTGAAATAGCGTAATAAAAAGCCATTTTTGTGATTGCTACCTACTATTGTCCTTCCAGTATATGGCTTTTCCATCGAAAATAAAAATTCACTTTTCTTAAATGTCAATTACAGAGATATTAATGAACATTAGCTTATTGTTATACTTCCCACTTTAAAAGCAAACTATTACCAAAAAATTCAAAAACTCGAACTGACAACTCGCGGAACTGCAGTGAAAATTATTTAAAAAAAGGTGTTGTGTTTCACTCTTTTTCTTGATGCTAATTAAAAAAGTATTTTTTAATGTACTTTTTCACTCCTTAATACAATACATTTTTATTTACTACCTCGCAACACTATTGTGACTGCTGTCATGTTCGCCACTCAAAATGAATTTATTTTGCCCGTCGCTCAAAAAGTTCATTCTCTCTCGCTGTCAGTTTTTTTTTTAAATTTCTATAGGAAACAACAACAAATTTTGTTTGAGTGCTGTCAATTGCCCGTCGTGTGACATCGCACATACAGAGTTATACTATATTCAAACAAAAACTATCGAAATTCGATACTCGAAATAAAATATCGTTTTCCGATTTATCAAAAACGGCAACAATGGTGCAAGTGACTGCTGTAGTTTTTTTTTTTGCGCTCTTGTTTTTTATTTAATTTTTTAATTTTATTCGGATTTATTTTGTTTAAAAGTTTAATTTTCTTTTCGTATTTGACTTTATTATTATGAACTAAATACTGTTTTAGCTGTCGATCTGTGCTTTTTGCTAACTATGCGCTGCTATAATTTTCTTTAGCTGTTGCTTTATTGTAGTTGCTGGTGCTCTACTTCCATTTTGCTGTTATATTATACCACTGCCTTGCTGGGTCTTTGGCTCACCTCTGCTTTATACTGTGATGTTGACTTCTCGGTGTTTGATATGTGACCGCAATGTGACTATGACGCAACCTAGTGTAGGCTGGAGTGTTTGCGGTAAATGGTTTCATATTCCTTGCGCTGAGGTCACTAAAGATTTGTATGACCTGATGTTAAAAAACAAAACGATAACTTTTACTTGCAAAAGCTGCGGACAATCCGCATCGATTTGATGATGCTGCTTTAGTTAAGGATGTACGGCAAGTATTGGCGGACGTTTCGTATAAAGTAGATGGAATCGACGTTAAATTCAATGCTTTGGCTGCTGATATTCGGTCTGAGTTGGCGGTTAGTATTGGCGGATGTTATTCAATGCAGAAGCAAAATTAACTCTATAGATGCTTCTACTTAGAAAGGTTTGCTCGACTTGGAGGTTAAAAACAATGCTCTGCATCGTCGTCTTAATCGCTTAGATATTATTATCTCCGGACTTCTGTCTGGTATTGTGAAATTGTGTGATGTTGCCGTCTCTATTGCGTCGAAGTTGTCGATTTATGGCAATTTTTCTTACTGCTTTCGTAGGGTCCAGTTGATATTCAATAGAGTTATAAGGTTTTTGTACAACATTCCTTGCAGATATCATATATAGAGAAGCATATTGTAAGATTTTTAAATTGCTGATTTTCTGACTTTGTCTATTCTAGACTTCTGATTGCGTTTTATAAAGTTATCAAATTTCAGACTCCTGTGCACATTGCTTTACCTTCTCTCGCTCTTTCAGAAATTTGCATATCGTTTACTCTAAGATCTCATCATCGCAATTTGAAAAATCGTTTTCAATCAGAATAGCTAGATTGTGGAATAGTTTACCTAAAAACTTAAGAGATTTCTATGGTGCTTGTCGGCGACGAATAGAGTCCTTGCAAAAATAGCAATTCTGGCAACGCCATAATACTATTTGTCATTCCTTTTCCTTTCTTCATTTTTACATTAACTTTAAGTTTCTTCGCATCATTAGAGAAAAAGCAATCGGCAGCGAAACATCAATTTAAAAACGAGCCTTAACGAAGTCTAAAGAAACAAATTTACATTTTAACTTTAAATCTTTTAACATAAATAAAATTTAATATTAATCAAAAGTTTAGTTTTTTTTATTTCTTCTGTCTGCCACGACATCAGTTTTTTAAATTGTTTCAAAGCCAGTTGCTTACAGTTTTTTATTCCTGAATAAACGTTTTGCCGACACGCAGTTGCTGACGCCGCCATTTTGGAACTTGCGTTTATAAAGGAATCTTTATGCTAACACGCAAAAAATTGAAAGATTTGGAGAAAACTGTTGCTGCTGAGGCTGCTGAGAAAAGCAGCAGTGAAAACTCAGAAGAAACCTCCTTGGAAACGACCATCATCAATATGACCGATGAAGTGGGTGCAACGGGGGGACAACCGCCGCAAGTCAATTTTACTAACACCCAATTGGCTGCGTTACTCGAAGGATTTACATCGTTACGAACTACAGTGCAGGAACTTTGCCAAGAGACCAGCCGTAGCCAAGAGGAAATAAAGGAACTACGATATAAAATAAACAGTGAGGTTAGAGATGCCACTGACAATTCCGAGGAGCAACGTTCAACATCATTGTCCCGTTCAACATTGGCGCCACCAAATTATTCAGCATCGCCGCTACCGCTGCCACCGCAACAGACATCAGCGGTGTCGTCGCCTCTGCCGCCACAGCATATAACGACCGCGACGCCGCTGCTGCCGCAGGAACAATCTGCGTTGATACAACAGCAGTTGCCACAAGGCACGCCATTCTGTTCGCAAGCGAATATGACGCCATTTTGTTCGCAAGCAAGTATGACGCCAAACCGAACACCAACGGTTACATTTTTGAATGACAATGCCATAAAATTGTACCCATTGCCGCCATTTGATGGTAATCCAGAAGATTGGCCTTTGTTTTTCGCTAGCTATGCCGATTCAACTAATGAATTTGGTTACAACAACAAACATAATTTAATGCGCCTACAGAAACCATTGAAGGGTGATGCAAAGAATGCTGTGACGTCACTGCTTAGATGACGTGCCTAAAGTTATAGAAGAGCTGCAGTTTAATTTTGGACGCCCAGATTTACTTGTTCGTGTTCAATTGGAGAAATTCAGGTGTTTTCCAACTATATATGAAAATCGATTGGAGCCAGTACTAGCATTTGCTAATAAAGTGAGGAATGTGGTTGCATTTTTTAAATCAGCGAAATGTGAACATCACCTTATGAATACAACAATGCTAGACCAGCTAGTCACAAAATTACCACCATCCAAGCAGTATGAGTGGACGAAGTTTGCCTTCACGATTTCACCATTTCCGACAGTGGAAACATTTTCGCAGTGGTTAAGTGATTTTGCCAGGGTCGTGAGTTTAATGCCAGCACGTGATGCAAATGTTGCAAGACAAACGCAGCAGCCACCACCGTCAATGTCTCGTCAAGTCAACTCAAGTGTCAATCGTCAACAAGCCATGCCGTCCGCCAGAAGAGTCTTACACAGCAACGAGATGCCGAGTGACAACTCAAATTTGCCATGTCTTAAGTGTCAACAAAACCACAAATTAAGCAGTTGCCGCCAATTTGCTGCCCTTAATACCAATGAGAAGTGGAAGTTTGTGAAAGATAATCGTTTATGCTTTTCTTGTTTCCAGACTGGGCACAGTTTGACAAATTGTTTCAAAAAGAAACCTTGTGGTGTTGATGGTTGTGTTCGTATTCATAACAAATTGCTTCATGGTGAATATAAAATAAAGCCACAGTCAGTGACACCATTACAGACAACAATGCCGCCACATTCACAGGAAGAGTCTGAACACTTGTTCAATTGTCGTGAAGAACATTCGCCTTCACATCTCTTCAAAATTTTGCCGGTGATTTTAACAGGACCAGCAGGGAAAATTTCTGTCTATGCCATGTTTGACGAAGGGTCGTTGTAAGGCAAAACTTAACCGGCGTGTCTCAAATAAAACTCAAAGTTGTATATTAAATGAATTCAGTTTAATATTTATAAAGAGTTAAAAGTAAAGTTTAATTTTGTATAAATTGCTCTTCAGTTATTATGCGTTTTAAATTTAATGCGTGGTTTGTTGTTTCAATCTTGTATTTTCCTGTACGCTTGTATGGCCGTTGCTCTATTGAAATTCAAATTGTTCTATTTTGTTCTTTGTCTTTGCTGTCATTCACGTACAGGGATGTATCAATTGCTGGGCTTTGTTTATTGTCAGGGATACGCAGGGGTGCATCAACTGCTATGCTTGTTTAAACGATGCGTAATCATCAACACTCCACCCCCCGTGAATTCCCTGGGGATTCACTACTCAAGTCTAGAATGGCCAATCTTGATGCTGGGCGACGGAAGATACCAGTAGAGGTTTTTACTTCTGCAAATCGTACTTGACCGTCTTTGGCTGGAAATGTTTTGGAAATACGTCCTTTTTTCCACTGGTTGCGCGGCTGACTAGGATCGCAAATGAGCACTAAATCATTAATCTTGATCGGTGTTGTTTTCTCATGCCACTTAGGTCGGCACAAAAGTTGTGGCAAATACTCCAGTGTCCACCGCTTCCACAATCGGTCTTTTAAATTTTGGGCAATATGCCACTGTTTTCGTAGACAGACTTTATCTTCTTCATGCGGCGTCTGTGTAGAATTCACACATCCTAGCAGGAAGTGGTTCGGCGTCAACGGTTCGTCTTCTTCTGCTGTCAAGGGTATGTCAGTTAACGGACGGAAATTTATGATGTTCTCTGTTTCAATAAGTACAGCACGCAGAGTCTCAACTCGCGGGGCTTCTTCGTGTAGTATTTTATGTAAAAGGCGCTTTATAATTCGTATTAGCCGTTCCCAGCATCCACGAGAGCTAGGATTAGCGGGACAGTTAAACACCCACTCAATGTTACGCGCTGTGGCCTCTTCATTGATACGTTCAATATTCAATAATCTCTCAGATTTTACCAACTCCTTCTGCGCGCCGATGAAGTTCGTACCATTGCACTTCTTATTCTAACGGGAGTTCCATGCCTGTTGACAAAATTGAATAAAGTAACCAGGAAGGCATCAGTGGACAAATTTTCAGCTAGCTCCAAAAGCGCTGCTCTCACCGTCAGACACGTAAAAATGACTGCCCACTAGCTATGGAATAGTGCAGGATTTTTCGATTTCGATACGCTGGGAACTTTTTTTTTGTGAGGTTTGATAAAAAAATGCATGAGCCAAAAAATTAAGTGGATTGGAAAAGGCTAAATGGCGTCTCATCAAGGTCAAAGTTACAAAATTTGCGAGATTTTCAGACAAATCAGCCCATAGCTGCTAAGGAGTAGCCCATAGAGCAGTAGGTTGTATGACCGACCCTCAATTATTTTTCATGGCCAACATTTTTTCAAACATACTTATCCCCTCTCTCCACCCCTTTGGGAGGTTTCCATACAAAAGGGATGTTTTTATGAAATTTACTCCCAACGTTCCCAATGCTACCAGGGTGCCCCTAGAAGATTCAAGTATATGCCCAACCCCCCCTAATTAATTCTTCCGAACATTTCTTTAGAAAATACTAACCCCCTATCTCAACCCCTTAAGGGGTTCCCCATACAAAATTGAACTTCATACGGAATTTGGCTGACTACTCTTACCTTTCCACCGCTTCCAGCGTGTCCTAAGCGGATTCCTTTGTATCACCGACCCACATAAATTTTTTCATCCCCAACTTTTTTTTCCACATATGTAGTTACCCCTGTCAACATGCAAAAATTACATTCTAACATAAGTGTAACACTAGTTTACACTCAAAATGTTCCATTGATAAGAAGTTACTTTTGTTATGTAGTTTTTCCTACTGAGTTCGGAAATAAAAATAAAAATTTTTTGAATGGCACAGTTTTCGAGATATTGTGGTTTTTTCATTTTTTCGACCTTCGTTCACTTTAAAATTCATATCTTCAGCTATAAATGTCCAATTTCATCGTGCTTAGCACCAAATTAAAGGTATTAAAATGACAAACAAACGTGTATAATTACATATTCTATTGAGTGAGCGGTGCACAAGATATCGATGAAAACAGGCCAGATTTAAAAAAAATCAAATTTTGCATTTGATTCTATGGCCACGGAAATATAGAAATAATATAATCAAAAATAATTATGCTTCATGCTCGTAGAGCTGATACATTTTGTGAGGATGGAAGTCAGTGGGCTTCGTTTCCACCCACAATTTTTATAGCAGCGCGTCGAAACGCCCGAAAACATAAGCAAACGTATTTATTGGTTTTATTTAACTTCACGAATTATGTATTTATTTCTTAATATCATTTCGTTTATTTATCTAAATCCAGTTTTATGAATTATTAATCATAAATATGTATAACATAAGTTAAAACCTTTAGTTAAGTTCATTACGTTAGCGCGGGGCGACGCGTAAAAAACGCCATAGTAGTAGAATAGACATAAGCAAAACGCGAAGAATTGGCATACGGTAGCCCTGCCCCACAGCTGTCACCACGATCCACAGTAAAACAGCTGTTAGAGCTTTAGTGTGGGAAAAGCTAGAATATTAGAAAAGAAAGGTGACTTGGCAAAGGTTTTGGTTTTAGATTTTCATTCTTCTGAGGATCACAGCCAGCAACAGGTCAACAGCTCCGGACAACAGCAGCAGTCGTAAGATAATCACTAACCATAACTTCTTTCCCCATTTTCTCTTAGGTTGCAGCTCGTATGGAAGTTACAAGTCGCTCTTGCGTTGTACTTGTATACGATAGGAAAACACCGTCATAAGTAATAGGTCGCCGTAGTCAGTGCGTCCATCGCAAGAGGAGGTTGACGAACACGTTGTATTGACGCCGGCAAGTTACAAGTCGCTTTTGCGTTGTACTTGCGTGCGCTAATAAAACACCGTCATAGGAACTAGGTCGGCGGGTACGTTGAATTGACGTACACAAGTGGCAAGTCGCTTTTGCGTTGTACTTGTGTGAGGTAATAAAACACCGTCATAGGAATTAGGTCGACGGGTACGTTGAATTGACGTACGCAAGTGGCAAGTCGCTTTTGCGTTGCACTTGTGTGCGGTAATAAAACGCCGTCATAGAAATTAGGTCGGCGGGTACGTCGAATTGACGCCGACAAGTTACAAGTCGCTTTTGCGTTGTACTTGTGTGCGGTAATAAAACGCCGTCATAGGAATTAGGTCGGCGGGTACGTTGTGTTGACATACACAGGTGGCAAGTCGCTTTTGCGTTGTACTTGTGTGCGGTAATAAAACGCCGTCATAGGAATTAGGTCGGCGGGTACGTTGAATTGACGTACACAAGTGGCAAGTCGCTTTTGCGTTGTACTTGTGTGCGGTAATAAAACGCCGTCATAGAAATTAGGTTGGCGGGTACGTCGAATTGACGCCGACAAGCTACAAGTCGCTTTTGCGTTGTACTTGTGTGCGGTAATAAAACGCCGTCATAGGGATTAGGTCGGCGGGTACGTTGAATTGACGTACACAAGTGGCAAGTCGCTTTTGCGTTGTACTTGTGTGCGGTGATAAGACGCCGTCACGGAAACCAGGTCATCGTAGTCAGCGCATCCGTCGTAATCTTAGCTCAATATATAGCGTCATCATAGGCATTAGGTCGGCGGGTACGTTGAATTGACGTACACCAGTGGCAAGTCGCTTTTGCGTTGTATTTGTGTGCGGTAATAAAACGCCGTCATAGGAATTAGGTCGGCGGATACGTTGTATTGGCGTACACAGGTGGCAAGTCGCTTTTGCGTTGTACTTGTGCGCGGTAATAAAACATCGTCGCGGAAATCAGGTCATCGTAGTCAGCACATCCGTCGCATTTGTAGTTCAACGGGTACGTTGAATTAACGTACACAAGTAGCAAGTCGCTTTTGCGTTGTACTTGTGTGCGGTAATAAAACGCCGTCACAGAAAGTAGGCTCCCGGATACGTCGGATTGACGCATACAAGTTTCAGGTCGCTTTTGCGCTGCATTTGTATGCGGCAATAAACGCCGTCGGAGAAATTAGACCCAAACGCCGTACAGGAAATTAGTCCCTCGTCGTCAGAGCAGACGCCGAGTAATATAAAATTCAACACATCTATAGTCGCCTTTGCACGGTATCGGCGCGGCGTGAAAATACGCTGCCGGATAGGATAAGTACTAAGTATCCGAATCGTATTTTATAACTTAGTCTTAGATATGTATGCATATATAAAATTTACCTTAAATATTGTGTCAAGATAAAAATAAAGTGGATTATCAAAGAAATATACATGGAAGGTCTTGTTCTTATTTAAACTCCCGGAAATTCGACCTTTGTTAGCCACCTGCAAAATATAAATTTTTGTACACGAACCCCGGATACCGGCGAGCCGAAACCCTGGCTGAAAGGTTCGTTACAATTTACGCAAAAATAAAGATATACCAAAAGCAAATCGACCATAAAATGACAACGTTAGAAGCGATTGAATAAGGGAACCCAACGTTACATTTTCTGAATATATTAATTTTTTCGACAATTTGTTGAGAACAATCGATACAAAAAAAATTTTTGTATCGAAAATGTGGCGTTGGATTCTCTCATTCAATCGCTTCTAACGTTGTCATTTTATGGTCGATTTGCTTTTGGTATATCTTAATTTTTGCGTAAATGTATCAGGTCTACGAGCATGAAGAATAATTATTTTTGTTTATTTTATTTCTATATTTCCGTGGCCATAGAATCAAATGTAAAATTTGATTTTTTTTAAAATCTGGCCTGTTTTCATCGATATCTTGTGCACCGCTCACTCAATAGAATATGTAATTATACACGATTGTTTGTCATTTTAATACCTTTAATTTGGTGCTAAGCACGATGAAACATGAACATTTATAGCTGAAGATATGAATTTTAAAGTGAACGAAGGTCAAAAAAATGAAAAAACCACAATATCTCGAAAACTGTGCCATTCAAAAAATTTTTATTTTTATTTCCGAACTCAGCAGGAAAAACTACATAACAAAAGTAACTTCTTATCAATGGAACATTTTGAGTGTAAACTAGTGTTACACTTATGTTAGAATGTAATTTTTGCATGTTGACAGGGGTAACTACATATGTGGAAAAAAAAGTTGGGGATGAAAAAATTTATGTGGGTCGGTGATACAAAGGAATCCGCTTAGGACACGCTGGAAGCGGTGGAAAGGTAAGAGTAGTCAGCCAAATTCCGTATGAAGTTCAATTTTGTATGGGGAACCCCTTAAGGGGTTGAGATAGGGGGTTAGTATTTTCTGAAGAAATGTTCGGAAGAATTAATTAGGGGGGGTTGGGCATATACTTGAATCTTCTAGGGGCACCCTGGTAGCATTGGGAACGTTGGGAGTAAATTTCATAAAAACATCCCTTTTGTATGGAAACCTCCCAAAGGGGTGGAGAGAGGGGATAAGTATGTTTGAAAAAATGTTCGCCATGAAAAATAATTGAGGGTCGGTCATACAACTTTTTGCTCTCTAGGCTACTCCTTAGCAGCTATGGGCTGATTTGTCTGAAAATCTCGCAAATTTTGTAACTTTGACCTTGAGACGCCATTTAGCCTTTTCCAATCCACTTAATTTTTTGGCTCAGGCATTTTTTTATCAAACCTCACAAAATAAATGGTCCCAGCGTTTTGAAAAACATATATTAATAATCTCCATATGTCACTATTCCATAGCTACTGCCCACCTTTTCTCTCTGCGGCGTCCTACAGAGACGTTGAACGGACCAAATAAATCCACACCCGTATAAGTAAACGGGCGGACAAATGGTGTGATGCGGTCTACTGGCAGCTGACCCATCAAAAGCGGCATAGGCTTTGCCTTTTCAATTTTGCAACTCAAACAATTGCGTTGTATGACTTTCAAAACTGATTTGGCGTGCGGGATCCAAAATTTCTGGCGTAGCTCGTTGATTGTCACGGCAGTGAGATGGGCCCCAAGTGCTGCTGCTTGAAGTTCAAGTCTAGGTACCGACATCAACTTCTGTGGCGCACAACGTGTTTTTCCAGCAACAAAGGCAACTTCGACTATATCTTCATGAGCCATACGAAAGTATCCGGCAGCGGCAAAGGCATCTTGGCTAGCATCAACAAATATATGTAATTGCACGTTAACAGATTTGTGCAACAAGAGCGAGTAACATCTTTTGATTTCAAACGTATTAACTTTCTGAAACTCACCCCACCAGGCAATCCATTTTTTATGCAAGTTAATTGGGATTGGGTCGTCCCAGTTGACTTTACATTTCCATGTTTCTTGTACGATAATTTTTGAATATATTAAAAAATCTGCAAGTAGCCCAAACGGGTCGTAGACGGCCATCACAATCCCGAGTAGCTCTCTTTTGGTTGGCGCTCGCTGACCATTCAAAACTTGTAATGGAACGCGATGAAATTTGGTGTGAAACTTGAAAACATCTTTTGTCGTGTCCCAGAACATTCCGAGCACTTTCTCAGTAGTTGCTTGTCTCTCCATGATTACACCCTTAATATTCTTGGTCGGCTGCCCATTCATAATATTTTGTATTTCATTAGAATTCGATACAAAATTTCTTAACTCGAACCCTGCCTCAGCGTGTATGCGGACTACTTGTTGACAAATAACTTTAGCTTCTTTTTTGGTTTGAAAACTACAAACAAAGTCATCTACATAATGCTTATCGATGATGGCGGCTACAGCAGCTGGATACTGATTCCTTGAATTTTCGGCATTTTTATTTTTTACATACTCCGCACAGCATGGCGAACATATGGCACCAAATATCATGGATGACATGACAAAATGTTGAGGTGGCTTTTCTGAATCTCCATCTCGCCAGAGGAAACGTTGAGCATGTTGGTCCTCTGCACGAATTTTCACCTGAGAAAACATCTCACGGATATCAGCGGCTACTGCAACAGGACCCTCTCGAAATTTAAACAAAATCACCAACAACGGCTTTGCCTGTTCTGGCCCTTTCAACAACACAGAATTTAGTGATGTGTCAGCTACACTGGCTGCGGCGTCAAATACAATTCGCATTTTCTCTGGCTTATGTGGGTTGTGCACTGCAAAATGGGGTAGATACCAAATTGGATATTTTTTCTGCTCAACTTCGTCCTTGTCAAGTTTTCTGGCATATCCCTTCTCCACATACTTCACCATTTCAGCTCGGTATCTTTCAGCAAAGATGTTGTCGTGTTTCATTTTCTTTTCGATGGCAACCAAACGCTTTTTGGCCATCTCGTAGCTATTTGGAAGAACAGGCGGAAAGTCTTTCCAAATTATTTATTTATTTATTAATTCAGTCAATGGAATCTTTAATCCTTACTGACTATGTACACTAACAATTGTATTAATTATAAAAAATAATAATAAAATATTTACATAGAAATTATATCAATAAGTGTTAAATAATAAATTCTTAATATTTAGCAATGAACAAGATAAATCAATAGAATGTGTAAGAGATAATCGATTATATTCTCTCTGGTACCGATTTAAAGGAGAATTTGAAGAGAAATTCGTCCTGTATAGACCCTCATGAAATATCGGTATGTTTCGCAACTTTCTAATAGGAACGTTAAGGTCAATTCTACCTAGTAGATAAGGACAATCAATGCTTCCGTTAACAATTTTAAAAACAAAAAGTAGCGATAAAATATTGCGTCTACTCTCCAGAGATTTTAAGTTGAGGAGCAAGCAACGCGCACTATAAGAAGGAACAGGCTCTGAAAAGGAAAGGGAATGTAGTGCAAATCGTAAAAACTTTCTTTGAATCCTTTCAAGTCTATTCGTGTGAGATGCATAAAATGGGTTCCAAATAAAACAGGCATATTCTAACCTTGATCTAACTAAACTAGTGTATAGCAGTTTGAGTGTGTAGGGGTCCGAGAACTCCTTAGTATTACGGCGGATGAAAGCTAATAAAGAATATGCTTTTGGAATGATGTAATCCAGGTGTTGAATAAAACTAAATTTTGAATCAAATATAACCCCAAGGTCTTTAATTACAGTTGTAGTAATAAGAGGAGAATCATCGATACTGAAAGAAAACTGCTGAGAATTTCTAAGTTTTGAATACGAGACATGAAAACATTTGTTTAGGTTTAACAATAAGCAATTGTTCAAACACCATCTTTGGAGATTGTTTATGTCAGATTGTAAATAGAAATAATCCAAAGTGTCAGTCATTTGCAAAAAAACTTTTAGGTCATCGGCAAACAACAAATACTTGGAGGTTGTAAAACATTCACCGATATCATTAATAAATAAAATAAAAAGGATTGGCCCAAGAATGCTACCCTGAGGAACACCTGACGAGGCATAAAATGAATACGAAGATATCCCTTCAGAGGAAACAAAACAGCGTCTATCCCTAAGATAAGATTACATCCAAGCCAGAAAACTAGAATGAAACCCTAAGTTTCTTAGTTTGCAAATAAGAAGTTCATGGGGGACCTTATCGAATGCCTTTGAAAAATCAGTATAAATGGTTTCGACTTGAAGTCCATTATTAAAAGCATTTGCACAATAATCTGAAAACACAGCCAAATTGGTTGTTGTCGACCTACCGGATACAAATCCGTGTTGATGTGGTGAAATTATACTTTTAATAGCGAACGATAACTTTTCTTTAACGATTTTTTCAAATAGTTTGTGGATGGTAGATAACTTAGATATTGGTTTCAGTTGATGCTCAATATTGCTTGTACTTTTATAAAGCTTATAATATTGTTTCTTAAGTTTTTTAATTTTTTTAATCCTTTAGTATACCAAGGTAGTTTATAAACTTGTTTCGGAAGCACATCAATATTATTATTGCAGACATTTAAAAGCGTTGATTTGAATAGATTAAAGGCATCATGAGTGTCTAAAGGACTCAAATCACCCTCCAAATTCAAACCCTCGATGATATTATCAAGTGCCTGAAAATTACAACTTTTGAAATTAAATTTTAAGTTATAGTTTGACTCATGAATAGCTTTATATGAGAATTCATAAAATCTGATCCTTACTTCAAAAGGCAAGTGATGAACACTTGGTTCACTGATTGGCATTTCACATTCATCAATCATATAGTCAAACGAATTGCTAATGAAACAAAGATCAAGGATTCTATTTAACATGTTTTGCAAGAAATTAATTTGTGAAAAGCCCAGACTTAAAAACGAGTCAATTAAATATATTTCATTGCTAGAATTTATATTGGTGGGAATAAGTACATTTTTATCAATACTACTTGACCATAAAACACTACTTAAGTTAAAATCGCCTATAATACAAAAGTGACTTTCACCTGGAACATCAGCAACAAGATCATTCACATTGTCCACATGTGACATGTACAATGAATCTGAACTATTTGGTGGGATGTAAGATGCACATAAATGAAATTTTCCAGAGGCACCTACGATTGATACAAACAGCTGGTCCAGTAAGGTGTCTGCATTTTTAGGCTGAACCAGATTGCAACAAATAGCACTTTTTACTGCTATTAGCACACCTCCACCTCTTGAACATCCAGTTTTAATGGCGTCCCTATCTTTGCGAAACACTTGATACAGATTGGAGTCAAAAAATTCCTCACTGAAAAAGTCTGCATTTAGCCATGTCTCAGTAAGAACGATGATCTCAAAATCACAGTGCGAGGACCATGATTTAACAATACTGGATTTTGTTCTCATTCCAGACATGTTCTGGTAGTAGATGTGCAGATTTTTTAAACCAACTTCACCGTAATTTTTTGCATCACTACTTTTTTTATTTGAAGATGTTGGAACAAAATTTGATGTTTTACACGGCAGATTTGATGACTTAGACTTATTTATTGGTTGCTAATAATTAATTTTTCCTGAATCAATTCTTAACTGACGTTGAAGTGAGGCGCAATTACTGTCTCTGCAGTCATGATCAATACTTATGTCATTGAGATTCAACTTTTCTTTCGCTCTAAGGCAGTTAATACATTTAACCGAAGTGCTAACGCAATCTTTAAATAAATGTCCTGATTCACTGCACTTAGCACATATTTGAGTAACCTCTCTACAGGAACTGGATTTATGATTGAAGCCCCAGCATTTATAACATCTTAGAAGATTTAAACTTTCGTAGGCAACACATCTGTCCCACTCAATATTAACTTTTTTTTCTTTAATAATGTCTTTAAAGCCAATACCATCAATTTCAACGATCGCATTAAAAACTCGATAATTTTTTAGGGACTTAAAAACTTTTAGACATTTTATTTCTTTAATTTGAAAATTGTTTTGATTTTTAATTGCGTGAACTATTTTATCACTATATAAACACGAGCTCATTCCAGATATCAAAATTTTGGGATTTCTCATTCTGGGTAATTGAACAACATAATTTTCACTCAGTTTGTTTTGCATTTCATTAGCAAAAATTTTTCTGGCTTCAACATTTTCACAACGAATAGCCACCGCACCATTCGATCTATTCATCATGCCATTAATACCAACATTCAAAGACGAAGGATTAATTATCTTTTTGATTTCGTTTATTGTTTTCTCACAATTTTGATTTTCTTTAGGTTTAAGAATAACGGGTGCACTTTTAATCGAGGGTTTCTTTAGCTGAGAAGCATAAGACTCTTTATTTTTCAAATTAATTACATTTTTTCCGCATTGATTTTTATTTCAGAGCAAATTTTTTTGGACTCCTTCGCATTGTTCTCAATTTCAAGGCTTAACTTGTCACATTGAGTATTAAAAGCAGACAATGTTTTGCATAGCACGCTAATTTTGTTTTCACAAGCCGCTTGAGCATTTACCAGTGCATTTAATCTATCGCTATACTTAGACTCTATAGCTTCAAGCAAATTTTTGATTTCATTTTCATTAATTTTCAAAGATTCGCCAAAATCATTTTTATATTCTTTTAAATAACGATTATTCGTTTTAACACTTTCTTGCACATCCTTCAAGACCAAGTCAACGTTATTAATATATAATATACACTCATCACATATATATTTCAACATCTTATTAGAGTTTAAAATATTGCAGCTGGATTGGTCAAGCCCAGAACATCTTGTAGATGAGTGGTAAATTTTACCACACACACCCGTGCAACGTGTGCCAGACTCTCCTCGTATTGCAGTCCTACATTTCGTACACTCATGCATTTCAATCAAATGTAGTTTCAGGCATAGACACGTATTATTTACTTTTGCCTTAGTAGTTTATTGATCATGCACACTTTCTACTTTTAAGTTTTCTGGCAACACTAGTAACAGTAATAGATCTAGATCTAACACAGCCAGTGTCAGCCCTGGTTAAAGCTTTGACAATTCAGCCAGATGATCTATGTTTATCTATTAAAACCGACGGGAAAGTGAAAAACGCACACAATAACAATACAAAAACAAAAAATAACAAGGAAATGATTATTAATTTGTTTAAAAAAGTTAATATGAACTGCGTTACAACCAGCGACCTAAGCAGCCCACTAACAGTGGTCAATGTTCAACGCGGCACAAACAACTCGCGGAAGATGGGAGGCCCAGCAGAAACTAGGTATTTTTAATGTTTTTAGTAAAATTTCCAAGCGCACTTTTTTTAACAGCCGAATCATAGATAAACTCACGAAACTGAATTAGACCAGTCTCAAAATGTTTACCAATACGTTGTGTAGTACGCTCCAAAATTTTACGGGTCATTTAAAGATTCAAGAACTGATGTCGAATAATCAAGTCCGAGACTGTCGCCTTCGAAGTAATCTGCAACAACTTTATTTAAATCTGTTAATATTTGTTCCTCTCTAATGTGCAAAACCATTGGTCGTATGGGTAATGTTGCTTTTGTAGGTCCAAATGCGACCCATCCCACTTTTGTTTTCATGGCTATTGAATTGGTGTCGCCATCTTGCATAATTGCTGTTGCCACACTGAGATGCACATTATCGAGGCCGATGAGCAAAACTGGTTTCACATTCGTATAATTATGCAAGGGCACGCAATCAAAATGTTTGGAGTCCATTTTATTGAAAGACTGAACCGGTAGGCAAAGGTCACGGATTGTGCGTACATTTTTCAAGACGTATTTCATACCCTCACTACCACCACTAATTTCCAAATTTATTCTCATAGATGTTTCTGTTTTGACTCCCTAGTCATACCACTGAAGTGTGAGTGGATGTGACCGACCCCTAAGGCCAAGTGTGTGCGACGTTTTCCTCCAAGATAGTTATGGCTGAGCCATTGCGAACATTGCAAAGACATCAATTTTACCATTTGGTCCAAAAAGTGTCACTGGTAAAATTTTAAACAGCTGGCTGCATGATGGAGTCAATAGACAGTTCAATAGTGGCTGAGCGGCAGAATGCATTGATGGCTGCGTGACAGAGTTGCTGGTTGGCTGCGACTTAGAACGGTTTTCGTGATAAATTTTTAGTCTAGCGGCTTCGGCGTTATTTGACGGCTGGACGGCGGCGTATGATGACGTATTTGGATTGTAAATAGTTTCGCTTCGTTCCTCATGTAGACACTGATGATGATAACGGCGACAATTATTTATGCCACAAACTTTTTTGTTCCGACAATTTGCTGTATTGTGACCTTTGCGTAGACAAGCAAAGCACAGTTGTTGTTCTTTAGCCTTTTCCCAGCGTTCCTTAACGCTAAGGGACCGCTGGAAAACTTTACAATCAGCTATCATGTGCCCTTCTGCACACTGGTAACATTTAATTTCATGTTTAGCGGTGTCTTCATTCACAAGCATAAGTCGACGCGGCTGTTGGTGTTGCGATGTGCTGCTCTTGAAAGGCGTTGGAACTAAGGATGGCATAAAACCTACAATTTTGGCAAGTTCACATAGCCACACCGAAAAGTCTTGAACCGTAGGAAATGGCCTAATGTTGGCAGCATGTTTCGCCCAGTCAAATTGTTTGTTAGTTGGCAGCTTCGAAACTAGTTGGTCTAGTAATGACGGATTTGCTAAATGCTGATTGCACCCAGCTGACATCAAAAATGCAACTACATTGCGTACCGTGGTTGAAAATTGAATAATTTGTTCTAGTTTGTTTTCTGTAATAGACGGAATATTTTTAATTTTTTGTAATTGAAAACGTACCATCAAATCCGGTCTTCCAAACCGGAATTCCAGCTCTTCCATGGCCTTCGACACATCATTCGGATATATGAGCATAGAAGACACTGCTTCCCTAGCAGCTCCTGTCAAACACTTATGCAGGCGCATAAGATTCTGTCTGTCGTTGTATCTAAACGCAGCCGTGGTATCTTTAAAATTAGCGTTGAAAAGTGGCCATTCGTCAGCATGGCCCGAAAAAGTTGGCAAATCATATAATTTAAAGCTGGAGCTACCCTCGGCTGGTATCATAGCTAGGTTTTCATCAGATAATAATGGTGTGTTTACATCGCGCAACTGGCTGGCATGCGTTTCGTTGGATTGCTGGATTTGAGTTCGCATTCTCTCTAAATCCCTTTGGCTTTCCTCTGTGCTGTGCTTTAGCCCCTCCACAGACGTCTTAAGTGCATTGATACTGGCAATTATTGCAGTCATTTGTTCGGCAGTGACTCCTGTCTGGGGCTCTATATTTTCCATAATTGTAGTATCAAGTTCCTCGCTGTCTGTCTCACTCGAAGCAGTGTTATTATTATCACCGGCACTCCTCAGGTTGTACGGCATTTGCAAGTATCTTCTTGCAACCACAACTTTTCCGCGAATCCTCGGGCGTACGAAAGATTGAAAACTAATGTAAGGCAAAACTTAACCGGCGTGTCTCAAATAAAACTCAAAGTTTTATATTAAATGAATTCAGTTTAATATTTATAAAGAGTTAAAAGTAAAGTTTAATTTTGTATAAATTGCTCTTCAGTTATTATGCGTTTTAAATTTAATGCGTGGTTTGTTGTTTCAATCTTGTATTTTCCTGTACGCTTGTATGGCCGTTGCTCTATTGAAATTCAAATTGTTCTATTTTGTTCTTTGTCTTTGCTGTCATTCACGTACAGGGATGTATCAATTGCTGGGCTTTGTTTATTGTCAGGGATACGCAGGGGTGCATCAACTGCTACGCTTGTTTAAACGATGCGTAATCATCAACAGTCATCAATTACTCTGTTAGAAGAAAACATAGCCAATCAATTAGGTCTAAAAGGACATGATGTGCCACTTACATTGCAGTGGTATGGCCACAAGAAAATAACTGAAAATTTCAGAAAGGTGTATATGACAATTTCTGGTCACAAAAAAGGAGCACCAAGTTTCGATATTAAAAACGTGAGAACTGTCAAATGTTTAAATTTACCAACACAGACGTTCTGTAAAGATGAGCACGCCCATTTGATGAACTTGCCAATTCAAAATTATACAAAAATAAAGCCTGTGTTATTGTTGGGACTTGACAACAGCTACATGGAGACAACAAAGGTTGTGGTAGAGACTGAACCACATAAGCTTATCGCCGCCAAAACTAAGTTGGGATGGGTAGCATTTGGACCGCTAAACTCAGATCGTAATAACGAATCTCGAGTATTTCATGTGCGTGAGAGTCAAACGCTCAAAGAATTACAACAAGTTGTTGCAGATTATTTTTCAGATGACAATTTCGGGATACGAAGCACAAATATGGTGCTTGAATTAGACGCAGATGTTCGTGCCAAGAAAATACTTACTGAAACAACAAAAAACATTGGAAATAAATTTGAGGTCGGTCTGTTATGGAAAAAAAGACGACTTTAATTTGCCTAAAAGCTATGCCATGGCCAAGCAGAGGTTACTCAACATTGAAAATAAAATGTCAAGGGACGAAGTTTTTGCCGAAAATTATAAAAAAGAAATTCAAAAATACATTCCGAAAGGATATGCCAGATTACTGCCGCAGGATGAGGCCATCATTGAAGGTGCATCCACTTGGTACTTGCCACATTTTGGAGTGGTAAATCCCAATAAACCAAATAAAATTCGCATCGTTTTTGATGCAGCCGCTACTACTTCAAACATTTCTTTAAATTCTTGTTTGATGAAAGGACCGGAGCACGCGCAGCCACTTTTAACGATTATTGCCAAGTTTCGCCAAGGTGTTGTTGCGGTCGCCGGTAACATACAGGAGATGTTTTCACAAGTCCAAATCAGAGCTGCTGATCAAGACTCACAAAGATTTTTATGGAGAGATGGATGCAAGTCAGATCCTATTAAAGTATATGCCATGGTTTCCATGATATTTGGTGCAGTTTGTTCGCCGTGCTGTGCTGAATATGTTAAAAATATTAACGCCGAAAATTATGCCGCCTCAATGCCAAGGGGTGCTGCAGCCGTCATGCAGAATACTTACGTGGATGATCTGGTGATCAGTTTCGACAGTAAAGAAGAAGCAGAAGAAGTCACTTTTGAAGCCATCCGAATAAATGCCTACGCTGGATTTAAATTGCGAAATTTCGTGTCCAATTGCAAATTGTCGGAAACGAAACTAAACGAAGACGAAATTGCTCAAGAGAGGACATTTAATTTGGAATGTGCACGCAGTACTGACAAAGTTTTGGGAACGTACTGGAACACGAAGGAAGATACATTGGAGTTTCATTTTAAATTTCACAAAATTCCAAAAGACGTCCTAGATGGTACGCGCCCGCCAACCAAACGTGAAATGCTTGGAATTGTCATGTCAGTCTACGATCCGTTTGGCCTACTGGCTGATTTTATGATCTTCACAAAACTATTGATGCAACAGACTTGGAAGTTGCAAATAAAATGGGACGATCCGCTGCCCTGTCCACTTCAAGCTCACTGGAGTGCCTGGTGGAAGGAATTCAAATGCGTTGAGCGTTTTTCCGTCGCCAGATGTTATTCGCCTTTGCTGTCAACAGCTGACGACATACAACTACACATTTTTGTTGATGCGAGTGCCAGCGCTTATGCTGCAGTAGCGTATGTGCGTGTACGCAAAGGAAATGATGTGAATGTTGCCTTTGTATCTGCAAAAACACGATGTACCCCACCAAAAGGGATGACTGTGCCACGCCTTGAATTGCAGGCGGCAGTTCTTGGTTGCCGTTTGATGACATCGATTGTTAACAGCCAGGATTTTGAAATCAAGAATATTATTTTTTGGAGCGACTCTAAAACGGTTATTTTATGGATTCGGTCGACAGAGCGCCGATACAAGCAATTCGTCGCGCATCGCATGGCCGAGATTTTAGCCAACTCTGAGCCGACTCAATGGCGTTGGTTGCCAACAACGCTTAACGTTGCAGATGATGCCACTCGTGCTGCAACGCCGCCTAAATTTAAAGTTTCGTCACGATGGACGCTGGGTCCTGAATTTTTACGCCGGAAAGAAAAACACTGGCCTCAAGAAGTTTCTTCACTGATTTCTGACGCCTGCCAATCAGAGGAGACACCGAATCAAATTCTGCTCATTACAAAGCCTGGTGAGAAATTTATTAATTTTACAAAATTTTCTTCATATTTGAAGCTGTTAAGGACTACTGCATGGGTTTTGAGATTTGTGCATAATGTTAAATCTGTTCAACGCATGAAGGGCGAACTCAATTCGATGGAGCTGACGACAGCGGAAAAAGTTGTTTGCCGCCACGTCCACAACGAGGTTTTTGCTGAAGAAATTTTGATGCTACAAATTGGCAGCAGTCTGCCGAAGAATAATAATTTAAGTCAATTAACGCCGTATCTTAGTGATGGGATACTTCGTGTCAAAGGTAGAATTGACGCCGCCTATGGTATTCCTGAAACTGCTCGACGTCCAATAATAATGCCACAAAAGCATCACGTTTCACGTCTACTAATGTTTCATTATCATCAGAAGAGACATCATCAAAATGACCATCTCATCATCAATGAAATGCGCCAAAAATTTTGGATACCACACGCACGCTCACTGCTGAAATCGGTAAAGAAGAACTGCCCTATATGTATTCAAGCCCGTGCTAAGCCCGAAGTGCCACTCATGGGTCAACTGCCACCTGATCGTTTGACACCATATGTGCGCCCTTTCAGCTATACCGGTACAGATTATTGTGGACCATTTCATGTCGCTGTGGGTCGCCGACGTGAAAAACGCTGGATAGCTTTGTTTACATGCCTAACAACACGCGGTGTTCATCTGGAAGTGGCTGAAAATTTATCAAGTGATGCCTTTATTATTTGTCTCAGAAATTTTATGAATCGTAGAGGAACGCCTGTCAAAATCCGAAGCGATAACGGGACTAATTTTATTGGGGCACAGAAAGAACTGACCAAAGAAAATCGCCTATTCGATTTTGATGAAATCGAACGTTATATTTCAAAGGAAAATATCGAGTGGAATTTTAACTGCCCATCTGATCCAAGTGCAGGTGGTTGCTGGGAGCGACTGGTGCAATGTGTAAAGCGTCTATTGTGCAAAGTTCTGAAGGAGGAAGCACCAAAATTAGACCTCAAATTCAAGTTCAGGGCATCAAATTACCTAGGAAAAATATGGTCTGGTCAAATGCACAGCAACTTTTTTATTTTTGTAAAACTGTGTTATCGAAAGAAATATCGGCATTTCGATATATCGATATGTTTTGACCAAGCCTAGCTCTCCTAATAAATTAACCTTGTACAATTACACCATGGAAAAATAAAAAACGTTTTAATTATTATTTAACAAAAAACTTTAAAACTTTAATAACTTGATATCAAATTGCAATTTTGTAACCGAATTCATTTTAAGTCAGACAGGCTCTGACCACTTTTAAGTTGCAACAAAATGCATTATTTTTCATAGAAAATGAGAGGATAAGTGTGGTTTAGATTTGCGATTAAAACATTTTTAACAAAACTATACGTATTTCAATTTTAGATGCTAAGAATTAAAAAAACGCTGAAATATTTTTGTTTAATGACGCATTTTTTACCAACTAAGATAATTGGATTTTCTTTTCTGATTCTTCCTTTTAAAATCCGTACAAAATTCCAAAAAAGGTTCAAAATTAGCATTATGGTGACTGTTTTTCAAGAAACTAATTTTTTTCAAGAAACCCCCCTTTTATTCTTCACAATTTTACCATAAATTCTCGCTAATATTGGGAAAAAAATACATGGGTTTCAAGCGGGCTAAACCATATTTGCAGTCAGGAGAATTTTTTTACTAAATTTTTTGCAAAAATTAGCATACACTGTAGTCTTAAGCCTAAGCCAAAATAGACGTGACGAGAAGTAACGAGTAAATTCGTTCGTTGCTATCGTCTCGTCACGTCTATTTTGGTTATGGTTGGAATCACAAGTAAACTTACTCCGCTGATCAAATAAATAAGACAAACAAAAAAAAAATTTCATAGTAATAACGGTAAACAAGTTAAAGTAAAACGTATGTACATTTTTGTAAGTTTGCATTATATAGGAATTGCTTTATTATTGTTGTCAGTGTAAGGGTCTACAAATATCAGAAAAGAAATTCCGATTATAGCAATTGATAAAAAAATTCGACAATAAACAAAAATTTTTCAGCGATTTTTTAATTTTTCGCATCTAAAATTGAAATACGCATAGCTTTGATAAAAATGTTGTAATCGCAAATCGGAAAAACACGTATCCTTTAATTTTCTATGAAAACTGACATATTTTATTGACGACCAATTCTACAACTTAAAGGTAATCAAGCCTGCCTGATTTGAAATAGATTCGATCTCATAATAATTTTGGAGATTGAGACCAAACGGCTGAGAAATAAAATTAAGTAATTTGATCAAAAACGATCCAGAAATCGATGGACGTAGCTATCATTTTATTTATATAGATGAACTGACAATTTTTCAATGTTGATGGCCTATGAAGAGACAAATGTTCCCTTATGCATTATATTTATACTAACCTACGGGGAAAATGGTCCCCGTTCTGATGAAAAGGTAGTGAATACGGAGAAAGTTGTCCTTGTTCTGGTGTAAAAGTAATGCATACATTCATATTCCTGGTACATCAACATTAAAAAACGTTAGTTTATAACATGTAGAAGGGGTTTGCGGTGAAAATAGTACTACACTAGTTGGCATAATTATTTTGACAAAATCTATTTGTGACTATCGAACGTTACTTTGTTTAGTACCGTTAAATAACGGTGCGAAAATGATGCGCAAAACAAAGAATCTATTTTTAGATCAATTCATGCCAAATTTTATATTGTTTAGCTATTGCATTCTTTTTCTGCTGATAAGAATGCATGCAGACAGCGAATTTTTGCGTGGCATAAGTATTTTGACAATTCCTTTGGCATAAGTTTACTTTGGGAGTGCGTCTCACTTTTTTATAAAATCCTATTTATCTTACTAGGCTTTCAGTACTGAACATGAATATGGAATCAAAAGTTGGATAGCGCATTTAATTTCGGAGATATAGCCATCGGAAGTCGGGGATATAGCTTTTAATGAAATTGTTGTCATAATTTGGGAACCCCTGTATCGGATTTCAAAAAATGGATGTCATATGAAAGATTATTTAATGAGCTCTAATATAAGCTCATAAAAGTTTGAAATTTCACCTAAAGTTTTTGATAATTTTCGAGATATGACACTTTATCGAAATTTCTGGTCAACTTTTGTTTTAAAAAAAGGGTTGATTTTTGAAAAAAATTTTACTTTACAAAAATTTTAATTAATACATAAGAAAGCGCATTTTATGTACTTTCAAATGGTGTGCTATTTAAAGTTGGTTTTTCTTGGGTAACCGGATTTTTTAAGGAAGGAAAGTGCACGAGCACGAGAAATTTACTTGAAAATTTGGGATTTGTTGAAAAAGCATGAGCAAGATCACCAACAACAACCAAAAAAACAACAAAGCATCAGTATCAATAATAACAACAATAAAAACAATAAGATATTTGTTTGCGGTGGTATTTTTCACCAAAAAACTAAAAATTTTAATAAAAAATTAAATTATCCAATATTTCAAGTAAATTTCTAGATCTCGTTCACTTTCCCTCCTTAAAAAATCCGGTTACCCATTAAATAATCTTTCATATGACATCCATTTTTAGAAATCCGATACAGGGGTTCCCAAATTATGACAACAATTTCATTAAAAGCTATATCCCCGACTTCCGATGGCTATATCTCCGAAATTAAATGCGCTATCCAACTTTTGATTCCATATTCATGTTCAGTATTGAAAGCCTAGTAAGATAAATAGGATTTTATTTAAAAGTGAGACGCACTCCCAAAGTAAACTTATGCCAAAGGAATTGTCAAAATACTTATGCCACGCAAAAATTCGCTGTCTGCATGCATTCTTATCAGCAGAAAGAGAATGCAAGAGCTAAACAGTATAAAATTTGGAATGCATAGAGCTAAAAATAGATTCTTTGTTTTGCGCATCATTTTCGCACCGTTATTTAACGGTACTAAACAAGTCAACTTTCGATAATCACAAATAGATTTTGTCAAAATAATTATGCCAACTAGTGTAGATATTTTGGAACTTGTTCAGGACTTTCTTGCGCTTGAATTGCAGGGAATTTTTGAATATTTTTTTATAATGTTCGTTGCATAAACCGTGTGGAGTCTGAATTTGTAAAAATGTAACATGATCATGATAAAAGAAATAAATTCTAAGACACAAAAGACCATGAAAACATTTCAAATTTAAAAAATGTACATACCCAGATACAAGAAGATAGCATATTTCAAGTGAAATAAGAGAAATTGCTACATGAAAAACAATAACTGTAGATCCATACTCTTTGAAAGCTTTTTTTAACTGCTCCTTTTTTGTTATTTCAGTTGGCATTTGTTCCTTATCGTTTTTATATGAAAATAATCTTGTACATTGAGCATTCCAATATACTATATTATTATTAATTAAAATAATTTAGAGCGGGATAAAACTTTATAAATACCTTTTTTTTGGTTGATAACAGCATTTTGATCATATTGCGTCCAATTAGATCGGGCATTGCGTCTCAAAGAAGTGTAATGAGAATCTTGCAAGTTTTGGGACATAAACTTGCAATCTTGTGACCATTGCCCTCCTGGCATATTTAAATGTGAAAATTTATGCATACCACCAAATGGGCAAGGTACGTTACTTTGCATAGCCGAGTTTAAGCTCACGGCTCCAAAACAGTCATAGGACTGTACATGTTTATCGTCAATACCTTCATTTTTTGACTTCGAACTAAAATTTGTGTAATCAAATTGACTATTTGAAACGTTAACATTTTGAGATAATACGGTAGCTGAAATATCTCTTGCTCGATACGGAGAAAATCTTGTTGTTTCTGAAGCATTGATATTTTCTGGAATTGGTAATGCAGCAGCCACTGGAAAACTTTGTCGTGATGTAATATGAATATTTTTAGATGTTCCCCTCAAATCTGAAAAAAGATAGAAAAAGTTCATTCTACATATAAAAAACAAAAAAAGTTGGGTTCAAAGTTTTGGAGATGGATTTTATTTTTTTTTTGCTTATATTTATCTTGAGGAATAAAAATAGTTGTTTCAATATTTGAGCTTCCTATCACAAACCTGTAAACGGCGCGGACAGAGAAAAAGTCTGCCTTAGATGCGAAGATATAGGGTCGGCCAATATTGTTTTACCACTGATCCCGTTGTACAATATTTTTAATGTATTTTTATTTGCTTAAAAGAATGCCGTGAACCGAATATCATTATCTTATTTCAAAACCAAGATATCTACATTTTTCTAAATTAACATATATTAACATAACATAATTAACATACATTTTTTATAAGAAAAAAAGAAGAAGAAAAAAAACTAATCACGGATTCAAGTTCCTCGATCGATAATAGCTGTTTAGAACAAAAAATAGAACTATCAATTCTTTTTATTTTATCTGTGAATGCATGTTACTTGGTCTCCTTCTCGCTGTTTCTTTTGTTAGGAAAATGTTTCTATTTGTTAGGAAAATGGGAACAGGTTTACTTTAGCTGACATTGTCCAATTTTTTTTTTTTTTAGGGTTAAAAGGGAGTTAAAAATAAATAAAAAGTATGAAAAAAAAAGTGTCGCTCGGATCTAGTTTCGGAGATATAGCCATCGGAATTTCCGGATATAGCTTTCGTAAAAACTATCATAAGTTGGAAACCCCTGTCTCGATACCGAAAATATGGGTGTCAAAAAAAAGATAATTTATTGGGCTGAGTGAAGTTTTTAAATTCAACCTATAATTTTGGAGATATGACGATTTTTCTGAAATTTTGACCAATTTTTTTAAAAAAAATCATTTTTTTTTTAAAATGTGTTAACGACCTATAATTTTTTTAGTATGATAAGAAAGCTTAGTTTATTCCCTTTAAAGTGGTATATAGTTTGTTCTAAATTTTTAATTATTTACCCCTTTTTTACCGGAAAACAAAAAATTATATTCAATGAATTCTTATGAAAAGTATGTATTTATGGACAGAACCAATAAAAACTCAGTAACAACAACAACAAAAACAACAGCAACAACCGGTTCCATGGTGAATGGTTAAGCATAGAAGGGTATTATTTTGTTTTGACACCTTGCTTTAACATACAGTTGCAAACGAACTGGAGTCAAATGATGTGTGTTTGCATAGTGGCGTTTGAAAATGAGAAACGGAGCACTGAGTCATAATAGTTGTGTTTATGTGCCTTGATATAACTCGGTCATTCTTTTAATAAACGCACACTTTGTATTTTTTGACGTTTTTGAACATTTTTTGAAACCAAATATCTCAAAAACTATAGGAGATAGGATGAAAAACCATTTATTTATTTTTGTTTAGAAGTACATACTTTAATTTTATAAAAAAAAATAAAAAAATTTAAATAAATTTGTTTAAGTATTAATGTATGTATGTATATTAATGTATTCTAACTTTTTTAAATTGTGTTTTTATTAGTTTTAGAGAATTGTACACAACGTTTTGAGAACGACCAATCGATCCACCTACTTTTCGTTGACTTTTTTTTTCATTACGTAATTGGTTAATGATTGCGCAAGCTTCTTTTGTAAAATGGTTGTTTCGGTCCATATGTGAACGTCCTTATATGATTTTTTTTTTTTTAATAAACAAATATATAACTGAAATTAATAAAAATAATACCCACAATATCTACTTTAATCACAAAATTAATAATTTAATTGTATTAATGAGGTGACCCTATTGTTTTGTTCACGTGCAACTGCTGCTTTTCGTAATATTGAGGGTATAAATAAATAACCGTTAGTTTACAAAGTTTCCAACCAATCATTTTCGAAGATAGTAATACCTATAAATAAATAAATTCTCTCAAATTTTTCGTTTGGTATCGTAAAAGGGTTGCCAAATAATTTAATGTATATTTCTAAGTTATTGCTGACCCTACTGTTTTGTCCACGACTGTATGTCACCAGCCAAAGTAGTTTTTTGAATAAACTAGTTTTTCCTAGACCAAACTAGTTAATTTGAAGGCAATTTAATTTTAATGTAAAAGCCAAAACCCAAAAGATGTCCTAAATGAAACTCTAAAAAGCGTGAATTTTAAACTTGGTATTTCATCTTCTCTTTATAATAAAATTGTTGATCCAGCCCTTTGGCCTGTCGATGTACGCGTTAAAGACTTTAAGTTTTTTCAAAAAAACGGAAATCAACCACTAAATTCGTAGCTGGTGTCACTAATGTTGATCAAAATCATTTAAAAATTTTTTATCAAAATGTTTCTGGTTTGAGAACTAAATCAAACTCAATCTATGCTGCAACTTCACAATGTGAATTCGATGTTTTCATTCTCACTGAAACATGGCTAAATAATAACTTTTTTAGTGAGGAATTTTTCGATGCTAATCAATATAATGTAAGGATCGCAACGCTATTTCAACCGGCTGTGTTCGTTGCGGCGGTGTTATAATTGCTGTTAACTGTGCTTTGTATTCGTCTAAGGTTTCCTTGCATTACACTGATGAAATCATTGATCAGATCTGTATTGCATTTAAGGCGTGTCTGAGTCTATTTTTATTGCAGTCTCATATATTCCGCCTAGCAGTGGCTTAGACCTATATAAATTGCACATTGATAATATTTCTTCATTAAATGCTGAAACTCTCTCAGAAAAAGATCACTTAATGGTTTTTGGTGATTTTAATCTGTCAGGAGTTCTCTGGGCTGAGCTTCCGGGCGATAGTTATCTTTCACCTAATAATGTTAGCAGTGACACAGAAGTGTATGTTATTGATAATTTTATGGAGCTTGGTCTTGCTCAGATTAATAATTGTTATAATATCCTTAGAAGATTATTAGATTTAGTATTTATTTCTACTGACATTAGCCACAATATCAAAGAATCATACAATACATACAAATCAAGCAAAGTCTGCTACCTATGCACGCTGGAGTTTTTAATGCAGAGCTTGCAGCAATAAAATTTGCGGTTGACTATGCAGTCAAAAAACAATGCAAAACTTTAATATGTTCAGATAGCCTAAGTGTTCTAAAAGCATTAAATAGTGGAAAAGGCAGCACATATAAATTTGTTTTTCAAAACATTGAATGTAACAGCCCCATAAAAATATTGTGGATACCGGGACATATAGGAATTTCTGGCAATGAAAATGCTGATGCTGCAGCGAAAGCGGCTCTTATGTTGCCACTTGTTTTTGAAAACCCCAGCTTGGACTCAGTGATTTTAAGCTGTTTTTCTGCAATTCAAAAAGAAAAAATGGAACTAGCCTGGGAGTCCTCAAGCTCTTTTTTGAGAACGCACAACATGAGCTTGAAGAGACCGAATTACAACATTCAATTTTCACGCGAAGAATGCATAACGTTAAACAGGGTTAGACTCGGTAAAACATTATTTAGTGTAAAACATATGTTCACGAAATCAGAACCTATGCAGTGCAGATTTTGCAACTCAACGATGACAGTTCAGCATGTGTTGTTGAACTGCCCTTTGTCCAAGTGTAATCAACAATTAAATACTTTACTGGATTGCAGCAAAAAAGAATCTATTGATTTTGTTAGAGAGGCACTGATGAAGCACAACCTATTTTACGAAGTTTAGTCAACTACCGGTGCAACATGGCCACGTTGCCCTGCACCATTCCATATTTTATAAATTAATTTATAAAATATGTTACAATAAATAAATAAATAAATCAAAGAATCTCTTTTTCCGCTTTCAGCTACAACTTTACATCATATTCCTATTGATATTGATATTGCTTGACACTTCTGAGTGTTTTACTGTTTTTAAATCCCTGATCTCTAATGTTTGTAATAAATTCATTCCAAACGTTAAAGAACGTACATATAAGTGTCCCTGGTATACAAAAGGGTTAAAAAAATTGAAAAACCTGCGTTCTAAATTTTATAAAAAGTTTTGATAACGAACCAAAACTTTTACTTTTTAAAATATAGATACTACATGCGAGAATTTAACTTTCTCGACAAATATCTTCACAAGCAATATTTATTGAAATTTGAAAATAATATTAAGGCAAATCCTAAATCTTTCTGGCGATTTGTTAAATCTAAAAAAGGATGTTCGAATATTCTTCCATCGTCAATGTTTTTGGGAGAAAAATTTTCCAATGAAGCAACTTGTATCGCAAATCTTTTTGCCGACTTTTTTAAGTCTAATTATGAATAGGCAAAGGATCATAGTTTAGAAGTATCCGATGATTTGGTTCCTGTACTGGATTTTGGATCTCTTGTTTTAGATCTTAATGATATTTTAAAGGGTATTAGTGACCTAAAAAATTCAACTGTAAGCGATGTTGATGGTTTTTGTGCTTTTTTCATAAAAAATTGTGCTGTAAATCTTGCCTATCCTTAATGATATTTTAAAGGGTATTAGTGACCTAAAAAATTCAACTGTAAGCGATGTTGATGGTTTTTGTGCTTTTTTCATAAAAAATTGTGCTGTAAATCTTGCCTATCCTTTGATGATTATATAAATCTCTTAGTTCAGGTATTTTTCTTGACTCGTGGAAAGTGACATCTATCACCCCTATACATAAATCTGGCTCTAAAAATAATATTGTAAATTACAGGCCTGTTTCTAAATTATCAGTTGTGTCGAAACTCTTTGAGACTATAGTCAAAGATAAACTATTTTTTGCTGTTAAAAATATAATTTCACCCTGCCAGCATGGCTTTTTTTCTAAACGCTCGACTGTTACTAATTTAACATTATTTTCTGAATACTGTCTATCAGCTTTTCAACAAGGAACTCAAGTAGATGTTATTTATACAGACTTTTCAAAAGCTTTCGATAAAGTATCTCACTCCCTATTGATCAAAAAATGTAAAATGTTAGGATTTCACTCAAATTTTTTAAAATGGTTAGAATCTTATTTGCATAATCGTCAATATGTTGTTTCTTTTGACAATGTCAAATCCTTTCCTTTTTATGCTACATCTGGTGTTCCCCAGGGCAGCATTTTGGGTCCTATTGTTTGTTGTATTTATTAATGATATTACGTCTTTATTTATCCATTGTGAATGTCTACTTTTTGCTGATGATTTAAAAAGTTTTTCCAAAATCAGAAGTTTATCTGATGTTGCGCTTTTAAAGGAAGAACTGGATAAACTTTATGTGTGGTGCAACAAAAACTTTCTTTTTCTTAATCTCAAGAAATGTGTTTGTATGTCCTTCTCTAAGTCTTTTGTAATTCTTCCTTCCCCTATCATATTTCTAACTATCCACTTTCGTCAGTCCGTGAATTTAAAGACCTGGGTGTAGTGTTTGATTCTAATTTGTCATTTCGCTCCCACCTTGACTTCATCATTCCAAAAGCTTATGCTATGCTAGCGTTTATTAAACGTAATGGATCGTGTTTTAATGATCCATACACTCTTAAGACCCTTTTTTCAAGTCTGGTCCGATCCAGGTTGGAATATGCGTCTATCATCTGGAACCCTTTTTATGCTTCACATAAGGCGAGGCTTGAAAGAGTGCAAAAATCCTTTACTCGATTTGCCTTACACACCCTTAATTTTGAAGGTTTTTCTCCCTCTTACAATTCTCGTTGCCTTCTTCTTGGCATGAAAACCTTAGAAATCAGAAGAAATATTTTATCTCTTCTCTATATCTTTGATATTGTGTCTGGTGATATTGACTGTCCTGCACTTTTGAGTCTTATTAACTTCAATGTTCCTCAAAGAGCTCTTAGGTCTTGTGTGCCTTTTTATTTAGAAACAGTTTGAACTACACTCATGGTAAAAAAAACGCCGATTTGAAATTTGCAAGAAGTTTTAAATTTTGATGCGTAAAATAATATCTAATCTTGTTTAACGGTTTTAAGTTTGTTAGATACTGTTGCTAGGGACAAGGCGCAGAATCGTCTTGAAATATGACTTTTGCTTTGGTCAAATGGGGGCAATAACAAGATGTGGGGTGGGAGAGATTCTTCTTCCGGAAGGTTATGCGAACTCCGCAGTTTATATTGATATCGTAAAAAACGGCGTTTTACCTAGCATCGACCGACTAAGCGAGCACGTAGCAAAAGTCATATTTCAAAACGATTCTGCACCTTGTCATCGCTCGAAATCGGTAAGTGTCCCTCTCACAATAATTATTTTTTACATTTTTTTTTTGATAGATTTACAATAATGAACTATGTATTTTTGCATAGGTAAAGGAATATAAGGACTTTTTGGGAATTGAGTCAGTCCATGATCCGGTAACAGCCCCGACCTCAATCCCATTGTGAATGTTTGGGCCATTTTAAAACGCAAAGTGCACCAACAAAACCCTAATAATATTCCAAAGGTAAAGGAAATAATTGAATCCACTTGCTACAACGATATTTTAACGGAATTAATACGGAAACTCTATGAGAGCATGCCTTCTTGAATGGAAAGCGTCATCAAGGCAAAAATAGGTCCT
This sequence comes from Meiosimyza platycephala, assembly GCA_963662105.1. Taxonomy (NCBI): domain Eukaryota; kingdom Metazoa; phylum Arthropoda; class Insecta; order Diptera; family Lauxaniidae; genus Meiosimyza; species Meiosimyza platycephala. The sequence goes on from OY759210.1 coordinate 67,834,625, forward strand.
ACGCGGTATTAAAATCAATTTTACCGTATTATTTAAAATAATTAAATCATCATATCATATAAATAAGTTGTAATTTCTGATTATAAAACTAGCAATTATGTGTTTATTTGGAAAAGGTTCCTAGAATTTATTATTGTTAGGTGGACAGTTTTGAAAATACTCAGAACTTGTCCCTAGCAACAGTATCTAACAAACTTAAAACCGTTAAACAAGATATTATTTTACGCATCAAAATTTAAAACTTCTTGCAAATTTCAAATCGGCGTTTTTTTTGACCGTGAGTGTATTTATGCATCTAATGCTCCTGTCTTTAGAGCTTTAGAATTAGTTAATGTGATAAATTTAAGTTCTAATTTAGATTTCTCAATTTCAAAAAATGCCATGAGGGCTCTTTTAAACAGCATCTGTTAGTAAGTAATGTATTTTATATGTATATATTTTTATTTTTAATTATCTAGTCTGTAAGAATAATTGTTCATAGACTGAAATAAATAAATAAATAAAAGCACTGTGAAGCCAGTGTTGCACATATTATAGACTGAGCCGCGGCGGAAAGCTGCCGTGAAGCCGCTGTTGAACATATTAGAGGATGTACATCTTTAACCGCGGCCGTAGGCCGCTTGATTATCCTCACTTACCACTTGCCAAGTATACAATGAAATTGAAAAACTTTGTTGTCAGACTTTGCCCCTGTCGTAGACTTCACTAACCACAGTGCTTTTGTATTAAAATTTTATTGCACATCTTTAGGCTTAACGTAACATGTTTGGCCTAAAAAGTAGTTTGGCCGGTAACATATGTATATACCTTTGAGGTAACTAAAGTTACCTAAGACTCGGTTCACACGAGCGTTTTTTTAACGCGCGTTAGCTAACGCGAGTTTCAGCATAATACAAAATTATTTGCAATGAGCCACACCATGGTGCAATTATCATGGTAGCAGCAATTCTAAGTGACAGTTCTTCTTCTTTAAAACAAAATTGGGACGTGCGATTTATGGTACTCGGTCATAAACCCAATGGTCATAATCCCCAAAATGATTTTGGGCATTATGTCCGTTTTTCTTCCGGTCATAATCCCCATTTTTTTGGGAGGCAATGACCACTTGTAAGAACGGACATAATCCCCAAGAACATGAGGACATAAGGCCAAATAATTTTGGGTGCTTATAACAAAATAAATGAATTTTCAAAAAAAAATTTCGCATAATATACTAACTTCTATTTAGAATTACTGTGGGTAGCGATTCTGGTGTTGGATATATTACAGACTGATCCGCGGCCGAGGCCGCCGCGAAGCCGGTGTCGGATTTTTGGGAGTTTTAAATCCTGAGCTGCGGCCGTAGGCTGCCCACTTACCCCAACTTTTATGTAGAAGCGTTGTTGGATATATTCGAGCCTGTAATCCTTGGCCGAAGGCCGCCCACTCCACTAAATATAAAATTCCTCTTGTATTTTTAAGCAAAACGAAAGTGGTCATAACACCCATGGGGGTTATGTCCATCGTTATGAGTGGTTATAATCCCCAAAATTTTTTTGGGGACTATGACCGTTTTTAGGTGGACATAACGACCAAAATTTTTTGGGCATTATGACCATTGGGGTTATGACATGGCACCGCGATTTATGTTATGTGTCAAATCGAATATTGAAGTACCTTATTCATGTTTAGTGTGTATTTTGTTTCATAAATAAATTAAACTTCGAAGTTGTCAACGACTATGAGTATCCAAGTAATTTTGTGCTAACATTGCATTTAAATGGGAGAAAAAAGTAACGTAACGCGCACCAACTCACTGTTCTGAACGAAAAAATTAAAAAAACAAGGTCAAGGGAAGAGCAAGGGCAGGAGCTAGCAGCGCTTCTAGAAGACCTTCCTTGGTAAGTATAACGCCTTGCCACCTCCTTTCAAACGTACTTTCTTTTTTATATGAAATGTTCCGATAAAACAGGCGATATACAATATTTTTCTTTCGAATTTAATGTCATAAAAGAATTATGCTTTATTTGGTGCCACTGAAAATTTTCTATGAAGCGCAGAAGTTGTTAACTTTGAAGTTTTTTCACAAAAATTACTTTTTTCACAACTTTTAATTCAATTAAACTTTCAAGAACATAGTACATGTCAAAAATCATTAATATACGATTTCTAGGCGAATTCTACTTTTGAAAAAACATTGCTTTAAAATTGCTTATAAAAAATGAACTATGTATGTATGTAATGGATTGATATTCACGATAATATGTACAATATAAGACGGAGGTCAAATGAACCTAAAACATCGATTGTGACCATCTACGCGTACTTGTACCAAAGATGTACTTGTACACAAAAGTTAAATCGATGTTTTTACCTATTAAGCATACAACTTTGGACATATTTTTTATTTATTTCTTATGATTACTTTTAGAGTAAAACCCCTTTTTCGACCTCTTTATGAGGCAATGTGTTGCGAATTTCAGACCTTAGTCATATTTTAACAAATTTTCAGCTTTTTTTAAGAACCTGTCCAAGAAAGTTCAGGAGCTCTTGATCTATCAGAAAAGACTAATCGATTACGTTAATCTACACGGTCCACTTTGGACAGTCGGACGTACAAAAAATAATAAGGAGAGATAAAAAAGGTTGAATTTAATTCTACAATTTCATTTCATTATATTTTGTTAACATTAGCTTGTTAATTTAAACCTTCCTTCTACCTGTTAATGTACATAATTCTTTAAATTTGTTAATTTTTTCGGATTTGGTGGAAATGCACTTTAATTGATTTTCGATGTTTTTATTAGAAAGTAATGCTCAAAAATTGATTTTGTTAAGGTAAATTTTTGAAAGCTGTAATTAAAATACGCAGAACCAAGTACCGATTGAATTTTTTCCCATACTTTTCTCAAATTGATAGTGTTCAATTTGTACCTCATGAAATATCGATAACAAATAAAACTATTATCTCAAGCGATCGGCTTTACACAAAAGAACTTTCAACATGCAATTGTTATTTATACTGAGACTTAAATCAATAAATGTTACCATAGAGAATGGTTACAAAACATCTTAAGTATGAAGTATATACGATCCTTGTGTTACTCTATATCAGGGGTGGCCAACCCAAATGATCTTGCGGGCCACTTTGGAAATGTATCATAACTCCGCGGGCCACAGATAAAATTATATATCCCATATTAGATTTAGATATATGTACTATAGAAATTTTTTTGGAGTGAAAAACTGAAACATGAGTTATTATTGTGTTTATTATATTTCTTATAAATGAAATAAAAAAAATTAAATTAATTAATTATTTTGCTAGAGTGATACTTGTTTCTCCACTCTTTTACTTAACTTTTGCAAATCGATCCTAATTTGGGTATTTGCACATCGTAATTGGCATTGCAGGTTAGCGTCAGTGTTTTGCGCTTAACTTTGGTGAACGGTCAATTGAAATGTTATGAATGCCAAAAAAAAAAAAGTTTACTTTAGCTGACATTGTCCAATTTTATTTATTTTTTTAGGGGTAAAAGAGGGTTAAAAATAAATAAGAAATATGAAAAAAAGTGTCGCTCAGATCTAGTTTCGGAGATATAGCCATCGGAAGTTCCAGATATAGCTTTTGTAAAAACAATCATAAGTTGGGAACCCTTGTATGGATATCAAAAATATGGGTGCCATAAGATAATTTAATGGCCTTCAATAATGGTATTGGTATTGAAATTCAACCTATATTTTTGGAGATATGACGATTTTTCTGAAATTTTTTGACCATTTTTTTAAAAAAAAATTGTGTTAACAACCTATAGCTTTTTTAGTATGATAAGAAAGCTTAGTTTATTCACTTTACAATGGTAAATAGTTTATTCTAAATTTTTAATTATTTACTCGCTTTTTTTACCGGAAAACAAAAAATTATATTCAATGAATTCTTATGAAAAATATGTATTTATGGACAAAATCAATAAAAACTTAGTTACAACAACAACAACAACAGCAACAACAACAACAACAACTATTATAAGGCGATTATCATTATAAAAGGAAAAAATTTTTATTAAAAATCGCGCGCGCGATTTCATTATAAAATAAAAATTTTTTTGCCTGCGGCGCTAAATAATTTAAAAGTTATGCCAAGGTAAGTCTTATACATAGTATAATTCCGCGTTTTTTCCTTTGTTTTCAACTAAAAAACGGTACTTTTGAATTTTATTGTTATTGTTTTTAACAATAACTCAAAGTGAAGAGTGAATTAAAGTGATTAATAAAAATTTTTAGATTTTATAATGATAATCGCCTTAAAATAATAATTGTTGTTGTTGTTGCTGTTGTTTTTGTTGTTGTTACTGAGTTTTTACTGGTTTTGTCCATAAATACATACTTTTCATAAGAATTCATTGAATATAATTTTTTGTTTTCCGGTAAAAAAGGGGTAGATAATTAAAAATTTAGAACAAACTATATACCATTGTAAAGTGAAGGGAATAAACTAAGCTTTCTTATCATACTAAAAAAACTATAGGTCGTTAACACATTTTTTTGAAAAAAAAATTTTTTTTAAAAAAAAATTTGACAAAATTTCCGAAAAATCGTCATATCTCCAAAATTATATGTTGAATTTCAAAACTTTACTCAACACTATTGAAGCCCAATAAATTATCTTTTTTATGACACCCATATTTTCGGTATCGAGACAGGGGTTCCCAACTTATGATAGTTTTTACGAAAGCTATATCCGGAATTTCCGATGGCTATATCTCCGAAACTTGATCCGAGCGACACTTTTTTTTTCATACTTTTTATTTAATTTTACTCCCTTTTGCCCCTAAAAAAAAAAAAATTGGACAATGTCAGCTAAAGTAAACCTGTTCCCAAATTGAAAATCGATTTACTCTCACGTTCTTAAAATGGCTTCAATCCAAAAATCAAAGTGAATTTTTTCTCATAATTTCGACACCTAATTTTGTATGTAATATGTAATGTACATTAGGGGTATGACATTTAACAATATTTCGAAAATAAAATTTTACATGGCCAAACATGTTGCGAAATGATACAATAGTAACAATAGTTTTTATAATTATAAAAAAAACACAAGGGAGAAGTTTATGTCGATATAGAAAACGTACCGACATCGGAAAATGCAGCTGATATATTCACAAAATCTTTGATGTCGAAAAAACATGATAATTGTTGTAAAATGTTAAAACTCTTTAATTCTTCTTAAAATATTTACTATATTTTAATGGTTATTGATAGAAATTATCATATTGAAAAAATATTAATTGGATTTAATTGAAATTAATTGAAGTTAAATATGTAATTTTGAATTGTATGTAAATCGCACTCGGGTTGAGGCGGAGTTTGTTGGAGAATGCTATTTGTAGTATGCTACTACTATTGATTCAATACTACGCACTGGCAACCCTATTGCGATAACTTGCATGAACTCTACTCTTTGTATCCTAGTTGCATATATGCCTAGTTGTAATTCTCTAATTTTCATTCCATTAAAGTTACTTAAACTAATCGGTCGTGTTCTTCATTCGAATAATTAGAATACATTGACAAACTTAAGCCAAAGTAAACCTTAATCCTTCCTTAATTTTTACTAGGGTTGCCAACATGGACCAATGTCTGACCGGGAGATTCAATTAGGGGGGTGGGTGAAATTCTATTAAAGTTTTTATTTAAGTTTTTTTAAAAACATAAGTAAAATATTTAATATTTGCAGTAGATTTCATTTAATTCAACACTTCGTCTTTCTCTCGGTTTTCTTTTTATTGCAACCGCTGTTTTTATCTCCATGCTATATAAACAGAAATAAGGCATTAGTGAATATTCAAGAAATAAATGGAATATTTTAAAATATTTGCATTTATTACCTAATTTAGTTTTCTCGCTCGATTTAAGATTTTCAATATATTTTGACGTGTTCTATCGAAAACCATCGTCAGATTGCGGCCAACTTGTGTATATGTTTATAGTTATATATTTTTATAAATTTGTAATAAAATGTAATGTAAAATCAGGATTTTAATAGCTTTTGACAACTATTTCAATGGATCAATCATTTTTTGCGTTTTTCTCCTTACGCAAAATATGAACTTGGAGGGTTTTGAATGTCAGCTCTTCATATGTATGTATGTCGGTTATTGTTTCGGAGATACATGCACATGTATAGCCATCGGAAATTGCTGACATAGCTTTTGTAAAACTGATTATAATTTGGAAAGCCCTGAGTGGATACCAAAAATATGGATGTCAAGAAAGATAATTTAATGGCCTGAAATTTTGACCAATTATTTTGCTAACAAAACTTTATTTTTTCAAAAAAATGTGTTAAAAACCTTTACTTTTTTAGCATGACAGGAATGCTTGATTATTTTGCTTTAAAGTGATGTACAATATGTATAGTTTTTTTTTAATTTTACCTATTTTTTTTAAGAATATTTGTGAAATTTTCAGAAAATTTATCTTATTTCCAAATTATAGGCTAAATTTCAAAACCAGGCTTTCCAGTCGTAGGGTCTGAAGGCAAGTTGTTGCTTTCATTGTTCATTTGCATTTGAGAACGAAGCTTCAAGTATATTTTTATGTATTTTTTTTATTTTAAGAACGAATATGTTACCGTTTGGGCTTAAGTTTACTTTAGCTCACATTCGCAAACCTTTTTAAAACCAAACTTATCTTATGTGCTTTTTAATTCTAAGAAGAAATATGTAATCAAAAAAAGTCGCTCGGATCTGGTTTCGGAGATATAGCCATTGGAAGTTGCGGATATAGCTTTTGGAAAAATCATTATAAGTTCGGAACCGCTGCATGGATATCAAAAATATGGGTGTCCAAAGAAAGATAATTTTATGGCCTATAATAGTGGAGAGCAAGCCTAAGAAATTTAACCCATAGTTTTGGATATATTACAATTTTTCTAAAGTTTTGACCAATTTTTTTTTAAAAAACCGTTATTTTTTCCAAAAAATGTCTGAATGACCTATAACTTTTTTAGCTTCTTAAGAAAGCTTAATTTATTCCCCTTAAAATGGTGTATCGTTTGTTCCAAATTTTAGCATATTTAAAAAAATTTATTCAATGAATTCTTATGAAAACTATGTATTTATGGACAAAAACAATAAAAAACCAACAACAACATCAAGAACAACAACAACAACAATAACAACAAAAACAACAACAATTTTTATAAGACGATACTCAATTTTTCGCCTGCGGCGCTTTTTTTCCAATGCGACACATTATAATACACAAAAATTTTTATTAAAAAGAAAGAATCGTCTTATAATCCGTTATAAGACAATTCTCATTATAAAACTTAAAAATTTTTATTAAAAATTGCACGCGCGATTTTTAATAAAAATTTTTCGCCTGCGGCGCTTTCTTTTTCAATACGACACATTATAAAACACAAAAATTTTTATTAAAAAGTAAGAATCGTCTTATAATCCGTTATAAGACGCGCGCGATTTTTAATAAAAATTTTTAAGTTTTATAATGAGAATCGTCTTTTAATAATTGTTGTTGTTCTTATTGTTGTTGTTCTTGTTGTTGTTGTTGTTCTTGTTGCTGTTGTTCTTGTTGTTGTTGTTCTTGTTGTTGTTGTTCTTGTTGTTGTTGTTGTTGTTGTTCTTGTTGTTCTTGTTGTTGTTGTTCTTGATGTTGTTGTTCTTGATGTTGTTGTTGGTTTTTCATTGTTTTTGTCCATAAATACATAGTTTTCATAAGAATTCATTGAATAAATTTTTTTGTTTTTCCGTCAAAAAGGGGGTAAATATGCAAAAATTTGGAACAAACGATACACTATTTTAAGGGGAATAAATTAAGCTTTCTTAAGAAGCTAAAAAAGTTATAGGTCATTCAGACATTTTTTGGAAAAAATAACGGTTTTTTAAAAAAAAATTGGTCAAAATTTCAGAAAAATCCTAATATCTCCAAAATTATGGGTTAAATTTCTTAGGCTTGCATACCATTATTATAGGCCATTAAATTATCTTTCCTTGGACACCCAAATTTTTTATATCAATGCAGCGGTTCCGAACTTATAATAATTTTTCCAAAAGCTATATCCGCAACTTCCGATGGCTATATCTCCGAAACCAGATCCGAGCGACATTTTTTTTTTCATACTTTTTATTTATTTTTAACCCCCTTTTACCCCTAAAAAAAAAAAAAAAAATTGGAGAATGTGAGCTAAAGTAAACCTGTTCCGAAGTTACTTTCTCCATGTTTCATTTTCTTTCACTTGCTGCTTTTGCAATGTTTCATAGGGGCGGTGCCAGTTGCATTGCTTAGACTTAATCACAGTTTAACAGTCCAGATATATGACGGAAGTTAGAATGTTTGCTGGGTTATTGCAATTTCATCCATAGAAACGTTTATAATATAAACTTTATATACATGAATATGTATTCATTATTTAATTAAAGGCAATTGAATGGGTATGCTATAACTTTTCGGTGTTGTATTTATTTATTTAAAAAATAGAACTCACCAAACGTTTCCTTTTTTCCATTATATTTCCTTACGATTTGATGAAAGGAAATATTATTTTTTAAATTAATAGCATATTTTACGTTCAACATTTTAAAAATATCACTTCCAAAATTGAAATCAAATAACACTTCTGTAATATTTGAGTAGTTCACAGGAAACACATGGTGCTCAACACTCCGTAATAATGTTGTGAAGAGAATTCGAACGGTTGTCGGGAAATCGTCAACGATCACCCGCTGTCAAACTTAATTTATACTTGAATCATAAGGTAAACACATGATTTAACTAATAAGGTTCTTGCAAGCTGTCAAACTCAGGGTAATTGTCTAGAAGTGCGGACAACGTTAAAATGGGGGTAAAAAAAAAAGTAAAATACTCAAATGACGTGCTTTGGTAATTGTCTAGAAGTACGGACAACGTGAAAAAGGGGGTAAAAAAAAGTAAAATACTCAAATGACGTGCTTTTTTATAAAACTTATAATTCCGGCTGCGGAAAGTGAAAATTATGCACCGTTTAATTGTTATAAACAATTAAAGTTGCGAAAAATGCGAAAAATTGTCAACAATAGCGTTGTTTGACGCTTGAATCGAGCGACTTGACGAACACGTGAAGAACAACAATAGCGTTACACAACGCTTGAATCGAGCGGCTTTACAAACACCTGAAGAAAAGGTGCGTTTGGAATTGCAATAGTTGGTCACATTATCACATTACCGGGAAATACTTACACTATAGCTGTAACACAAAAAAAATACCTTGAAATTAAAAATGATTAATGTTATATAAATGAAATGTATATATGTTAATATAATTATATAAATATGATGTAAAAAAAAGTAATTTGTAATGTAAAAAAATAGTAGCATGTAATTAAAACCACATATGAAAATTAAAATTTCTTGTTTTCACTCGGAAATTCTTTTAACAGAAACTACGAGTAAGTATTCTGCAGAATCTATAAAAATTATTTTTAAAAATGCAAATGAATCTCGAACTTTTAAGCCTGCATCCACAGCAGTAATAATTGCAACAAAAACCCACAGTGCTTTCTTAACCTTAAATGAGCTCAGTTAAGACTAGCAAAACAACAACAAAACTTTGCACGAACGCGATCAAATTTCCGAATAACAAAAAAAAAAATAATGCCCAGAATTTGCAAGGACTTTAAATTTACACCACGAACTTGACTATCACTTAGATAAATAAAAACAAATAAACTTAAATAAAATTAATATATATGCACGGACATGCAAGTGCAATCAATTTTTGACCCAAAAAAAAAATTCTATTTTTGCAACAATTCGGTCCTGCGTTGATTTCCGAGGATCCGCACAGGTTTCTATTTTCACTCCAATATTTCAAATTGCACTTTATTCTAGCAAACTTCTTAGATAGGGACTTCGTCCACTTTTGGTTCCTTCAACTTTAGTAATTTTCTCGTTTGACTAAGGCGATAATTTACGTCGAAGCCGCAATCAAAATTTTAATCTTTGACACTCAGAATTTTCGGGCAATTCTCACACTTGCAGTACATATATATCGTATGTAAAAAACCAAAAATCGCAAAAAAAAACCAAAACCAAAAATACATAGGAAAATTGTGACTGACTTATCTGGCAAATCCCTCTTGGTGGAAACAGGCAATTTCCAGTTTTCCTGCAGCCTCAGTCCAGGATCAGTCACACTATAAAAATAATTTTAACTCACGTTAAGCCCAGTCAAAATATACGAACTTTAAAATGAACACTATCACTTGAAAAATTAGATCACTTACATTTTCCTGCTTTCTGTGAAAATCCAAATTTCGAAGCGATAATAGTCAGCCTTCTCCTTGCTTCCTATATGTCGACGGTTGCGTTTTTCTAATTAAAAGCGAAAAATTTTGTAACACAAGTTAAACTTTTAACATAAAATTGCTCACTTTAGTTTTAAAATTTAAACACCTTTACACTTTGTTACTACTATTAATTTCTTTGAAAAATTTTCACTTAGAGAGAACGATTTTAAGCACGACCGTACACTTCGATGGATTTTTGGACTTTCACATGAAGAGTTCAGAAAATTTCAGTTGCCACCTAAATAATCCTACATACCTAATACGGATTACATATACTTAAGCCTAACAAAAACAAAACAGTCCAGAACATTCTTTAACATATATATGTTCCCTTATACAAAAATTGAATGTATTAAATTTAAGTAGGTGCTATATCTGTTCCCTTCTAAAATTTTAACATGCCAACATCTTCTCTGCAACTTTTCGGAGATCATAAAATTATCCAACAAAAATTGCACTTTTACTACTACACTCATATCCGCAAACCAGTATCCTACCTTTTTAAGTTTAGGTACGAACCTATGGACTGTGGCAAAGTGGAACCTACGAGAGCGAGAGAGTAATTTCGACAAGTGTCAGATCCACAATAAACCTCATTTACATGTATGTGCCATGCTCATTCACACTGGTGGAGGTAATGTAACATGCTTCTTCTTCTTCCGTTTTACTTTTATTTAACCTGTATGGGAAGTCAGCACAAAGATACGCCTGCCACCCGCAACAAAACTCTACGTTGTCGTTGGAATCGTAGACGACGTAGTGTGCTGGGTGCTGCTGTATACCACCACCCACATGGTTTTTACACCCACCGATCTATCTTCACGGGTAAGCATAACTACTAAAACACTCGTAAAACCAATTGGCAATCGCGTAATTGTGTAGATCTTTCAATAATCCAAAATCGTAAGGTTATTTCTTTATTTCGACAATGACTGCAGTGATTTTGATGAGACTTGGTGACTAGGTTGCACACGTAAAAAATAAGATTGTGGTGATGGTGATTGTGATTGTGGTTTTTTAACTCTTTTGTATGGCACATTTCCTCTTTTATTCTTCCTTCAAATCTTTGAATTGAAACTCTAAATTCTTGCAGACTGAAATTTTCAGAAACTCTAAACATATTTTGAACAAATTTCCCCTGTAAATTTAAATTCATAGATCTAGATTAAATTTTAAAAGAAACATACACTAAAAAAAAATTGGACAAATTTTAAATATCAAATAAAAATTCACAATTTTCAAAATTTTGAATACAAAAGAAAAACTACCACAACTTGTATTTAACTATGACTGTTTTGACTTGACTTTGCAACCGCTTTGAACCATTGGCACAAGTTTCCAAATTTATTCGACGCTCTAGACTGTTTACGATTTTAGACTTGACTCATTCAATACCCTTTCAACTTCTTTTATCCATTCAAGATTTTTGACACACTCAGTTAAAACCCTTTTTTTTTTTTTTTTTTTTTTTTTTTTTTTTGGTATTTGCAAAAGATTCTGAACTTTCCTTTTAAATATGTTATAACTTTTATATTTTTATTTTTTTTTCCTTCCTTAGGCATTACATATGAGAAATTGGATTCGACAGTGGGGTCCAACGTAGGCTTCCGCCCACACCCTGAGATTAGGAGACTCATGCTAGCAGATTGGGCTAGCCGGGCAATCCCTTTGCTACACTCTTTTTAAACAAAAAATATTTACTGATTTGTTTTTTTGTTTATTTATACAGGTCTGTTTCTGCTGACTGAATTTTACTGGATTTATTCCTGTGGAGATTTATTTTACGGGACGTATATTTTGTTAATTATTTATCCAAGCGAATTTTACTTTGTGACATTTTCCTTTTCTTTAGGTGTTTCACTGTTCACGCAGGCCTAGGCACTACTTGTTTTCCGGAGGATTCAGACGAATTAATCGGAATTTCAACGCGCCTCTCAAGGCTGAAGACAATTATTTCATTACCGGTAAATATTGAACAATTTATATTTTTTTGTAGTATGGTGATATTTACATGTACGTATATATAAAAGCATTGCACGTATGTGAATGTCTAATTATATTGGACTTTTTTGTTTCTGTTGGTAACTTGTCTTATCACTGCTTAAGGTCTTTCGCATGGAAGACGCCTATCGATTTGCCAGCCAGAGTTTCGAGCTCGTACATATTGTTGCCTATGGGCTGCACGACTCGACACTTGGTGAATTTTTTGCAAAATTTCGCATTCGTGTTATTTTTAAAAACGCTTATGTTGAAATTACGTTTAAATATTTCCTGTCCAGGGAGGAATTGCACTTCACGACTGCGTTTATTGTATAGCTTTGCACTTCGTTCGTAAGCCTTATGCATATTTTGTTTTACCTTGTCTCGTATATAGGCCATTCTGTCTTCGTTGTTTGTGATGAACATTTCTGGTTCATTCAAGGAACAGAGTTTTCTCGCCAGTTGGTAATCTGAACCACTGGTAAACATGTTATGTCCGAATAACGCAAAGAAAGGAGTTACGCCAGTTGCCGAATGGACCGAGCTTCTGAGTGCACATTCAATCTCCGAGAGATACAGATCCCAATCTCGATGATCTTCTTGCATGTATGCGCGAATGGCAGCCAATATCGATTGGTTGACACGCTCTGCTGCATTAGATTGAGGTGCATAATAGGCAGTTTTCAGGTGCTTGATTTTGTACTGTTCCAACATTTTACAAAATTCTTTGGCTATAAATTGCTTGCCGTTGTCGGAGTGGATTATTTCCGGGACTCCAAATTTGTGATAAACTTCACGAGTTAAAAAATTTATAACGTTCGCTGTTGTTGCCTCACGCATTGCCTTCAGTAAGGTGAATTTGGTAAAGTGATCCACAACGATAAAAATGTAAGCGTTTCCACCTTTGGATCTCGGATATTTACCTAGAAAATCTATATAAATTTTTTGAAAGGGTCGCTCGGTGATTACCTCTTTACCAATTGTGGGCCTCATTTCTTGGTTCGAATGCTTAGATTCTTTGCAAGTTATGCAGTTTCGAACAAAGTTCCTCACTTGGACATTCATTCTTGGCCAGAAATACCATTGACGTAGTCTATGAAGGGTTTTAGCAACACCGCCATGAGCAATTATCTCAGGGCTGTGCGCTTTTTCAATTAAAGTTGTACTTAAAGATTCAGGAACCCAAAGTTTCCATTTTATATCGTCTTCATCAATTCTACCTCGTTTAAAAACGATACCATCTTCGACTCGAAGATCTGGCAGTTTTTCTGCGTTTTCAGACACGGTAGCTACCAACTGCAAATATTCCGGAGAATCAAATTCTGTTGTTTCTAAATCTAACCATGGAGTATTAGTAATGTCAATTTCCTCAACGAAACGGGATAGGGTGTCGGCGACAACGTTTTCTGAGCCTTTACGATGCTCGATTTCGAAATCGTATGATTGTAATTGTAAGGACCATCTAGCTAGTCGTCCAGAAAGGTCTTTTAATGACATCAACCACTTTAGACTAGCGTGGTCCGTTACCACGGTGAATGGCATCATTTCGATGTAAGGTCGAAATCTCTTTACTGCTAAACCCGCTGCCAAGCATTCTTTTTCTGTAACGCTGTAGTTGCGTTGACAGCTATTCAGTTTTTGCGAAAAATACGCTATTGGTTTCTCGTTGTTCTCGCGGTCTTTCTGGTACAGCACCGCACCTACGCCCATTTCGGACGCATCGCACTGTACCCAGAACCGCGAAGAAAAATCGGGATGTGTTAGCACCGGAGCTGTTGTTAACGATCTTTTCAATCTATTGAACGCATCTATTGCTTCAGGCGTCATACTGAACTTAGGGCTCTTTTTCAAAGTGTCGCTCAATGGAGCCGATAATGTTGCGAAATTTTGGATAAACCGGCGATACCAGCCTGCAGTGCCTAAGAAACTTCTCACTTCCCTAGGTGACCTTGGAATTGATATCCTTTGTATTGCAGAAACCTTTTCGGGATCAGTTTTCAAACTGCCGCCGCCCACAAGGAATCCTAAATATTTCAGCTCTTTGAAGCAGAATTTCGATTTTTGCAATCCAATGGTTAAATTGGCTTTTTTAAGGCAGTCTGCAACCTCGCTCAAAACTTGCATGTGTGTGTCAAAGTCTGGCGCAATGATCAGAAGGTCGTCTAGATAGGTAAATACGTTGGATTTTAATTTCTGAGGGATCACCTTATCCATAAGTCGGCAGAGTCGCTGGGCGGCATTGCAAAGCCCAAATGGCATAACCGCAAATTGATAAAGTGGTCGCCCAGGTACAGTGAAGGCCGTATACTGCTTACTTTTTTCCTCTAGGCTGATTTGCCAAAACGCAAACTTCAAATCTACACTACTGATGTAATGCGTATAATCAATACGGCTCAGTATGCCTTCTATGTTTTGCAGTGGATACGCGTCCTTGACCGTGCGGTCATTCAACTTTCGCGCGTCCAGGCAAAATCTGTTTTTTCCTGGCTTTCTGACTATCGTTACGCGATTGCTCCAGGGGCTTTCGCTTTCTTCTATCACCCCTAATGCTAACATCTTGTCAACCTCTGCATACACCAGATCTTGCACAGCTGGCGATATCGGATAGTGCCGATCTTTCACTGGTGTCGCATTTTCAGTCAACTGAATAGTGTGCACTTCCAGATTTGTTTTACCTAAGCCGTGTTCTTCATAGGTTCGAAATTTCTTTTTTACTTCTTTTAGTAGCTGTTGCTCATGTAAATTTAAAACGTGACGCTCCGGTTCTTCATCCGCACCTTCAACTGTATCGTTTTTAAAATTCTCTAAGATTTTCTCCATATCGAGTTCCTCTACCCCAATAACTTCAGTTGCCAATTCGAATTTTCTCCAAAAATCGATCCCAAGATAGGTCTGCTGTTTCAAATTTGGACACAAATAAAACTTTATTAATTTGGTTTCATTTTGATATTTGACAGGAAGCTCAACCTTGCCGATGACTGCATGTCTTTTCCCACCAGCAGTTCTAACTGTGGAAAAATATTTTTCAAGGTTAACTTTTAATTTTTCGACTAACTCTCGGCAACCTTGTCCTAGAATTGACACTGATGCCCCTGTATCCAAAAGTTCTTTTATTTTAACGCCACTGATTTCTACCTCAGCATACGCCCGTGGATCTTTTCCGCTTATTGTGTTGACCGCTTCCGCTACCTCCTTCCGAATTTTTTTTTCGCATCGCAAAATTATCACGCGCCTTTCTAACTTTTCTTGATACCTCTCGCATACCTTGTAACTGGCTATCATTGAATATTCTTTCTCGTGCATCAATATAATTTTTCATTCGCTCTTCAATTGGTCTTATTTGAAATTGCTTTTTTCCAGTATTATTCGTAGTGTTACCTTTATTCATTGAAATTATGGCTTTTAAAATTTTCATATTTTTATTTTGTGCAGGCTCATCAGAACCACTGCTGCTTTTTTCTTCTAAACTATTACCTTCTGTGGACTCTTTACGGGAATTTGTTTGGAGCGTGATTCCCCCGTTGAAATCACGTTCCTCGTGGAGTTTCCCACAGCGCAATTTGGACATTTTGGCGTGACAACATCAGGAGCTCCGCACTTATAACAAAAAATGGACCTTTGCATTATGGGACAGTCCATGTATACGTGCCCTTGCTGCTTGCAGTTCCAGCAGATTAACACTCGCTTCGGCTGTTGCTGGCATTGTTCCTGTGGTTGCTGATAAGAATTTTGACTTTTCAGTTGTGATGGTTGCTGATAAGGCTTGTAAGCTGTAAAGTGTCTTGTTGTCTGAACTTCGTCCAGTAGCATATCGTCATACCGATTTTGTTGACACTCTTCATCTTCATGGCTTAACTCGTTTACGTCGTGACTACGCTGCGGTCTTGGGAATCTCTGGTTTGGATTAAACGTGCTGCGTGTGTCTCGACGTGTTAAAAACTGTTCCGCTTCAACACACTTCTCTCGAAACTGATCGACGGTATAAATTTCCATTGGGTATACCACTTGACCCAAACTGCCTCTCAAATTTTGTTTAATTATTTTAATGATGTCGTGATCATGTACCGGATTTCTTAATTTCGACCGTATTTTCAGCATGGCATGAAAAAAGGAATCGACGCTTTCGCCTTGCTGTTGTTTTCGCTCGTATAGCTCACTCATTATTTGGAAGTCGGTACGGTTACTCTGGTATTGGCGCATCAGGGCGTGTCTCAACGTGGACCAGTCACCGACATCATGCGTTTTGACCTCCAACCAATACCACTCACGAGCATTTCCATCGACTAGCAGATGAAATTCGCGAAGTATTTCCTCCGATGGACAATCATATTGGATTTGAAGACGCTCCAGCCGAAAAATGAAATCTTCCACCGACAGTTTCTCGGTTCGTCCATCGAACACCAAGCCCCACCGATCTATCTTCACGTGGTTATTCACGTTCGAGCGCCAGCCGCCTTGTCTTCTTGGTGGAATAACCGGATCAGTTGGCTCGTGATGTGTAGCTGTCCTTGGTACTGAGCGGATACTTGCATCACTTTGTCGACCTTGGTACGGCCTCTGATTTTTCTGCGACGTAGAATGCTGTATTTGTATTGCTCCCCGATAATATTGTGATTGTGGATGTTGCCATGATGTAACTGCATCTTTTATTTTCGGATAAGTATAATTTAAATTGTTATCCGTATTTGGACTAAAATTTCTATTTTCAGATCTATGCGAATTCAAAGAGGAGCCGGCGTTTCGCCCACCGCTAGCACTACCGTTTCCTGCCATCAGGCTATCGACACGTTCCACATGTTTTTCCGTGGCCTCAGCAGCCTCTTGCGTAAGATTTAACCTACTCATTATTTCTTCTAACCCTGCACGCATACTTTCCTTAATTTTTTTCTCCATGGAATCTTCTAAAGCTTCCTTGAACTCCTGATTCGAACGCGTAACGATCTCATTAATCAATGCTATATTTTCGCGGTCTTTAAAAGGATTCGGTTTAGTGTTAAAATGTTTCTTTTGTTTAATCTCAGTCTGATTTAGTGGAGGGGGAAACGAAAAATCGGGTAGACATTGTTTACTAATTTTGGTAGCCGCAGCTTGTGCACGCGTGGTATAAGCGCCAGTAGCTTCCCTTGGCTTAGCTCCAACAATCTTTGGGTCCTGTTGTATAATTGTTCCCGACAAATCAATAAAATTACCCTCTCTCACGCTGTCACCACTTGGTTCCACAGGATCTTCATTTACTACATTTTTAACTGGGCTTCTTATAGTAGCCATTTCTGGACTGCGGTTACTTATTGGGTTTTCTACTTGATAAAATGGTGTTCTATTAGTTTTAGTATATCTTGGACTTTTCATGTGTTTTCCAATGATTTTACTTTACTTTTACTTCTTTTTCTGACAAATAACAAAAAAGGGGGGGGGTTTCATATGACCGATTTCTTTTGGTTAGTAAAAGGATTATTAGGCGTTGCTGTTTTCTGCGAACTCTTTTTGAGTAGTCCCTGTGATCTCCTACAAATTTTTTAATTAAAAAAAAAAAATACTTCTGTTTTGTGTGGGCTCACAAATTTTGTGCTACTAATTTTATTATTAACCTGTTATTAGGCCACAAATTTGACTGTCCATTTGACTACCTGTACGGCGTAAAAATTTAAAATCAAAAACATTATTTACGGTTACAGGGCCATACAGACTCCTGCCCCACTTTTGACTTCGAATGGTTTTGCTTCGAATATTCGAACTACTACTTATTTGCTCCTCTCAACACGTTCCAAGTCCAATGCAATTAGGTTCAAGATTTTGATCTTCATCCTAAGCCACTGGACCCAAAACGTTCTGAGTCGCGCTGCTTTAAAAAAAAATTGGCTAAAATTGATTTTTGTTTTTGTTGGCAAAAATTCGGATTTATGGTACCCCTGGTCTCCCATCAGACGGCGCATATAGTTCTGCAGCGAGAGCTTATCTAAGCCACCCATGAGGGACCCTTCCGAATAGTCTCGATTGTAAAGTCATCGATCACTCCAGCATCTGATGCATTTAGCTCCTTCGAATTTTCGAGGCTAAGCCATCACGCTGGAGTAATCGACAAGTCTCAATCGGAACCCTAGTATCTGGATATTACTTTACACGGCGCTGATGTTACTACGCCTCCACCTGACTTTTTTTATTCGGCCGCTATCTTATTAGACGGCGACCCTGGGTATTAGATTTTGTTCCCCAGAAATCTATAATTTTAATATTGGGCGCCATATTGTTACCATACCTTAGTAAGCGAATCTAACGCGGCCCCGCCACGGCTAGCTTGCGGTTCTTTTAGGGCGGTTCTCAACCCGCCGCGTTAGACCGAAGGATGAACAATAAACTTCACTCCCGAATTTCGACGGAAGTGAAATTTGAAGAATAATAAAAATCAAATCAACGTAATAACGGAATTCAATAATCCCAAAACAAAATACCGGAATGTTCAAAAATCTCAAAAAAAAACAACTCTAAACTCAAAAATTTTCAGAATCCAAAATACCAAAACCATTCCCCGAACCAGATCGCAATTAAAATAGTAGGATCGCCAGTACTAGGAAATAGATGTCGATTTCCTTCGCACCCGCCCAACCTGTGCCGCCTCCATGGCTTCTTTTGACGACACCCACTGCAAACACCGTCACCTCTTATCACCCTTGACTACCTTCTACCATCGGTCATATTTTTCCGCCCCCTTTTTGACAAAAATTTAGCACATCATTTTTTTTTTTTTTTCAACTTTCAAAACATAATTTTATTAATTATAAATTTTCAACCTAAAACTAATACAAATCTCTTCTTTTTATTTTCAGACCACCGTGTTTTATAATCTACTTCTACCAAAATTTACAGACGACGTATGGCAAGGAAAAATGCACACACAAAAAAAAAAACATCCAGCAATGAAATTTAAAAGTATATATATATGAATACCTATAGCTGTAACACAAAAAAAATACCTTGAAATTAAAAATGATTAATGTTATATAAATGAAATGTATATATGTTAATATAATTATATAAATATGATGTAAAAAAAAGTAATTTGTAATGTAAAAAAATAGTAGCATGTAATTAAAACCACATATGAAAATTAAAATTTCTTGTTTTCACTCGGAAATTCTTTTAACAGAAACTACGAGTAAGTATTCTGCAGAATCTATAAAAATTATTTTTAAAAATGCAAATGAATCTCGAACTTTTAAGCCTGCATCCACAGCAGTAATAATTGCAACAAAAACCCACAGTGCTTTCTTAACCTTAAATGAGCTCAGTTAAGACTAGCAAAACAACAACAAAACTTTGCACGAACGCGATCAAATTTCCGAATAACAAAAAAAAAAATAATGCCCAGAATTTGCAAGGACTTTAAATTTACACCACGAACTTGACTATCACTTAGATAAATAAAAACAAATAAACTTAAATAAAATTAATATATATGCACGGACATGCAAGTGCAATCAATTTTTAACCCAAAAAAAAAATTCTATTTTTGCAACAATTCGGTCCTGCGTTGATTTCCGAGGATCCGCACAGGTTTCTATTTTCACTCCAATATTTCAAATTGCACTTTATTCTAGCAAACTTCTTAGATAGGGACTTCGTCCACTTTTGGTTCCTTCAACTTTAGTAATTTTCTCGTTTGACTAAGGCGATAATTTACGTCGAAGCCGCAATCAAAATTTTAATCTTTGACACTCAGAATTTTCGGGCAATTCTCACACTTGCAGTACATATATATCGTATGTAAAAAACCAAAAATCGCAAAAAAAAACCAAAACCAAAAATACATAGGAAAATTGTGACTGACTTATCTGGCAAATCCCTCTTGGTGGAAACAGGCAATTTCCAGTTTTCCTGCAGCCTCAGTCCAGGATCAGTCACACTATAAAAATAATTTTAACTCACGTTAAGCCCAGTCAAAATATACGAACTTTAAAATGAACACTATCACTTGAAAAATTAGATCACTTACATTTTCCTGCTTTCTGTGAAAATCCAAATTTCGAAGCGATAATAGTCAGCCTTCTCCTTGCTTCCTATATGTCGACGGTTGCGTTTTTCTAATTAAAAGCGAAAAATTTTGTAACACAAGTTAAACTTTTAACATAAAATTGCTCACTTTAGTTTTAAAATTTAAACACCTTTACACTTTGTTACTACTATTAATTTCTTTGAAAAATTTTCACTTAGAGAGAACGATTTTAAGCACGACCGTACACTTCGATGGATTTTTGGACTTTCACATGAAGAGTTCAGAAAATTTCAGTTGCCACCTAAATAATCCTACATACCTAATACGGATTACATATACTTAAGCCTAACAAAAACAAAACAGTCCAGAACATTCTTTAACATATATATGTTCCCTTATACAAAAATTGAATGTATTAAATTTAAGTAGGTGCTATATCTGTTCCCTTCTAAAATTTTAACATGCCAACATCTTCTCTGCAACTTTTCGGAGATCATAAAATTATCCAACAAAAATTGCACTTTTACTACTACACTCATATCCGCAAACCAGTATCCTACCTTTTTAAGTTTAGGTACGAACCTATGGACTGTGGCAAAGTGGAACCTACGAGAGCGAGAGAGTAATTTCGACAAGTGTCAGATCCACAATAAACCTCATTTACATGTATGTGCCATGCTCATTCACACTGGTGGAGGTAATGTAACATGCTTCTTCTTCTTCCGTTTTACTTTTATTTAACCTGTATGGGAAGTCAGCACAAAGATACGCCTGCCACCCGCAACACCGTACTTCTAGACAATTACCCATCTTTGACTCGTTTTCCGATTGTACAAAGTTTTTTTACAAATATTTATTGTTCATGAAGAACTGCTGCATAAAAATGCATGTTTCGCTTATTTTTTCCGTTTCGTAAAGCCGCTCGATTCAAGCGTTGTGTAACGTTATTGTTGTTCTTCACGTGTTCGTAAAGTCGCTCGATTCAAGCGTCAAACAACGCTATTGTTGACAATTTTTCGCATTTTTCGCAACTTTAATTGTTTATAACAAAAAAACGGTGCATAATTTTCACTTTCCGCCGCCGGAATTATAAGTTTTATAAAAAAGCACGTCATTTGAGTATTTTACTTTTTTTTTTTACCCCCATTTTAACGTTGTCCGCACTTCTAGACAATTACCAAACTCAGCTCTGAATGTACTGGGAGAGCATAAAAGATTTCTTCTCAGATTGTCAACAGCATAATCAAAGGTCATTTAACATAGATTGACAAAAAAATACAGAAGCAGCTTGAAGGAAAAGCTCAACAACCTCAAGAGCTGCTTACTGATAATTCTGGAAGGAAAGATTTAGCATTTATTGCCACACAGGAGTCATATAGCTCATGTTTCACCATGTTTTCAAATATAATTCATAGCAAATTTGCAAATGATTCAGGCAGTATTTTGGAGTTGTTTATGGGCGGATTGATGAAATCAACTTGCTAGAAGTGCTTTTGGAAGCACGGGAATCCTTTCAAGTCCATGCCGCAGCTTTCGATCCACTGTCGACGGACGCCTTCCTTCATTCGTAAAAACACAAAAAATTAAATGTTTTTCTTCGAAGTAACAACGCGGCAATATTTACAAAAATTAGGCTTAGTTATTCAGTAAAATACTAATTTTAAAGAAAAAAAATCATTCGCAAAATATAAAATCTATAATTTTTGCAAAAGACAAAATGTTATTTTTTTCTTCTTAACCAAATTATCACGTTTTGTTGGGCTCGATTTTGATAGTTCGAGAAGAAGCAAATAATAGCGAAAGAGGCACAATTTAGAGCAGCTCCAACCTTATATAATTAAATCATGCACATTACATTTAGCGCTACGCTCTTATTTAGGTTTAGCGCTCAACTCAAAAGCGTAGCGTTGGCAAAGTCAACGCCCAACGCTGTAATTTAGGTTGAACAGTAAAAGGCCAACTAAAATATGCATTGTTGCATGCATGCATGCCTTAACCTACTGTCAAATCCAAGTCTGTCAAGTGCATAACTAACTCAGAGAAGACTTTTTAGAGGCTATGTTGTACTTACATGAACTTAAGAGGGCCAACTAAACTATGCATTGTTGCATGTATGCATACCTTAACCTACTGTCAAATCCCAACGAAAAGTCTGTCAAACCCTTAAGAAACTCAGAGAAGACTTTTTAGTGGCTATGTTGTACTTACATGAACTTCAGAAACGATGTAGCCATAGTGGTAAACGTATGGAATATTCCCACAATTGTATAAATTTTATATCTTATATTTCCTAAATAAATGGAATTCATTTACAAAATGTTATTGAATGACATTAACTAAGATACTTAAAACAATAAATATGAAAACCTATGATAATTTTATAAATTTTAAGAAATAAAAAGAAAGTAAAATATTTTACTTTGTACTATTCGCGCGGTTTGTGGGGAAAGTATTGGCTAATGCAGAGTGTGGCATCACTGAATTGTCAATCGAATTGAAATTTTATTGTGATTGGTTGTTTATTAAATTGTTAAAAAAAGACTGAATATTTAAAAATGGAAGAAAAATTAAAACGTTTAAATAACCTGAAAATGTTATTATATGCATTCAAAGGGATATGCACAATAAAAAAAATAAGTGATATAGAAACAAAAAGAATACGGTCGTGCTCAGTCAGGGAAATAAACCGTGACAGGAAGAAAAATGGATTTTTTGTTGTGTCCTTTTTGAGAATGAAGGAGATCGACCACCAGCAATTTTTCATTTACACACGGATGACGCCACAAATATATGAACTCTTATTAAACCTCCAGAAACCGTTCCTTCAAAAGAATTCGTTGAGGGAGCCTGTGCAGCCAGAATATCGATTGGCGGTGACTTTGCTGTAAGTTTGTTTCCTTGAATTTAAGGCAACACATGTCTTCATTCAATGTCATTTGGCACAAAACAACATCATTTTCATCATAGATCCAATTGTCACGCGTCCTGCAAAATAAAAATGTGTATTTTTAAAATAAAGACAAAATATAAATGTATACTATTTACCGGCGCGGTGCGAGAGAGTCCTTCAGGAACATCATCGGCTGCAAGAATCTCCATTCCTCCAAGTAGTTCATTCCACTACCTGATGGAGCTTCAATTCTTTTCAGTTCCTTGCAGAACCGCTCCCGGAGTAGCTCCATCTATGTTTGCAGTCCGCAGCTATAATTCACACAAATATTAAAATGAATAAGCAAACAAAAACATGTAATACATACCACTTTTATTGAATATTTCTGCAATTGCACTCCAAGCCTTTTCCTTTATATTGCGATTATAATAAAATGCGTCTATTTTATTATATAAATATCGTCTTTTTTCTACATTTTCTATTAGTTTTAAAATAAAATTATTTTCAGCGTCCGTCTCCATTGCAAATTTATATTTTTATGTATACAATGCATAAACAGCTGATGCCGTACAGAAAGTGCGTTCAGTTTCGCTTTTTCCTTAAGGCTTTGACATTTGTGGAAATTGAACGAAACTTTTTGTAAAGTACGTTGTAGTTTTAATATAGGATTTGTGTGTACTCGCACAGTTGCAGAAGCTGACTGCAGTCAAAGCATGCATGGTTTAGTTGGGCCTTAGAAACAATGTAGCCACAGTTGCAAACCTATGGAATATTCCCACAATTGCATAGATATTATGTGTAAAATTTCCTAAATAAATCGAATGCATTCACAAAATGTTATTAAATGACATTAACTAAGATACTTAAAACAATATATATGCAAACCTATGATCATTTTATAAATTTTAAGAAATAAAAAGAAACCAAAATAGTTCACTTTCAATTGATGACGCTGTTGCTATTTTGAACTCTATTATAACAACAGCAGCAGCAAACTCTACTCCTAAATATAAAAAAATTGAAATTGGAAGACTAAGAAGGGAATGGCAACAGCAACGATCTTTAGCTAGTAAAACTAGGCTCAACTAGGCTGTAAAGAATCTTAAACTGGCACTTTTCAGTGAAAAGGAGAGAAATCAATATAGTTTTATTCAAAAACTCTCCCCAAATGGAACAAAAAGCTCATCTCATTGGAAAGCTAACCGTAGTCTGAAAACTCCCACTGAGCCAGAGCCACCAATTTAATACCCTAGAGGGTACTGGGCTCGAAGCGATTAAGATAAAGCTAACGTCTTTGCAGGTCATTTAAGTCAGGTTTTTCAACCAAATCCCGTCATTGGTGGTCTATGTTTACCCCAGCAAACTCTAAATACACAGTCTATTGGCACAAGCATAACTCAAAGCGAGGTTGCAAGTTTTATCAAAAATAAATTTGCTAGTAAAAAATCTCTTGGACTTGATCGTATTACACCCATTATGCTTATAAAGCTTCCTTCGCAAGCGTTATCATTTATTACCAGGCTATTTATTGCTATAATAGAGTTTGGGCATTTTCCTTCTGATTGGAAAAAATCTCTAATTATAATGGTTCAAAAGCCTGGTAAAGACCCTACCTTAGCATCTTCATATAGACCCATTAGTCTGCTTTCTTGTCTTTCAAAACTTTTTGAAAAACTGTTGCTAGCAAAGTTGATGCCATTCTCATAAGAACAAAAGCTTATCCCTTCTCATCAGTTTGGATTTAAGGAAAAACACGGAACCATTGAACAGGTAAACCGTATAACTAATGAAATAAGGAAAGGATTCGAGCACCGCGAGTACTGCTCTTCTATGTTCCTTGATGTTCAACAGGCATTCGATAGAGTATGGCATGATAGGCTTATTTATAAAATAAGGTTGCTTTTACCCCAAAATGTTCATAACGTATTAGAGTCCTATTTGGCAAATAGGCTTTTCAGAGTTAAACATAAAACCTCTGCTACATCTGATTTTCCAATTAGAGCAGGAGTACCGCAGGGCAGCGTCTTGGGTCCCTTTTTGTATGTTTTATTCACATCAGATATTCCCCCAAATGACCATTTAGTTACATCTACATTTGCTGACGATACAGCAATTTTGAGTCGCAACACTTCAGCTTCAATCCCACTTGTCGTCAGTCGAGAGTTGGTTGTCACAATGGCGAATAAAAGTCAATGAGCAAAAATGTCTCCATGTGACTTTTACCCTCAACAAAAGTCTCTCTCCAGCAATATTTCTAAATGGAATCGTTATTCCACAAAAAAATAATGTCACAACCTTGGCATTCATTTGGACAAACGTTTGACATGGCGTAAGCACATAGACGCCAAGAGGTGTCAAATGAAACTTAAGGCTTCTAGCTTGCATTGGCTTATAAACAGAAACTCCCCTCTAAGTTTAGAGTATACAGTTCTCCTTTACAACCAAGTCATAAAGCAAATTTGGACATATGGCATTCAATTGTATGGTAATGCAAGTGCATCAAACATTGAAATTCTACAAAGGGCTCAATCTAAAATATTAAGAACTATTACATGAGCTCCTTGGTTTATGAGAAATGAATGCATTCACAGAGATCTGCACATCCCAATGGTAAAAGTCGAGTTTGAAAGGCTAAAACATAAATACATATCAAAATTACAAGGTCATGTTAGTCAATTGGCCATGACTCTCTGTAACACATTGCCATTTTCGCGACTAAAGAGAGCTGATGAGTCCTGTAATAACACAACCCAAATTCAGCTGGTTCATCGACTTAAATTTTGAACAGATGGGAACTCTGTACCGGGACCTAGATTGTCTCGGCTACTGTCCTCTAATCATAATAAATAAAAACAAAAAGAAAACCAACCTCGTCATCCCATCACCACCAGCTGTTTGGCGTGAACCGGGTCCTAGCTCGTCGCGGCTGCAGCCCGTTGAGTGGCGAGTGCGGCAACAGAAACGTTGGAGCAGCGTGCTCTTAGACTGCTTTTGGGTGCTAGACCGGGATCCAGCCCATCTTGGCTACAGCCTTAAAGTTTTTTTCGTGGCACTTATTCCCCCCAATGTGAAGGACCGGGGCCTAGCTCGTCTCGGCTGTCACTGCACAATCTTTAATGACACTAGTTCTCCCCAACGTGATGGACCAGGACCTAGCTCGTCTCGGCTATCGCCGCACAATTGTTATCAAGGTACTAGTTACGTCCATGGTGGTAGACAGGGACCTAGCTCGTCTCTGCTACCACGCCAATACAGACCGGGACCTCGCTCGTCTCGGCTGTAAATGGATCAGAAGAGACGCAATAGTCGTGATCTGCACTAAAGATGGGTTGTCATGAACCTTTCGCCTTGCCACTGCTCCAACGGATTATCCCATTCCAATCCACCGCAATTGCAGTAAACAGAAGTGATGTTTGTAAAATCAGACCAGCTAAAATTTTTGGAGTCCCGCTGCACTTTTAGTTACTTATTATAATACATATATCAATTTGTATATAATTTGTAATAGTTTTTATTAGAAATAAGAGCCTATAACTAATTGTTAGTCTTCGATTTAAAGAGATACAATAAATAAAAGAAGAGTGGAAAAAAAAACTTCACTTTGTACTATTCGCGCGGCTTATTGAGAAAAGTATTGGCAAATGCAGATGTGGCATCACTGAATTTTCAATCAAATTGTTGTATGTATTGTGTGTGTATATTAAATTGCATATTTCAGCAACTGCACTCCTTTTACATTTCTATTATAATAAAATACATCTATTTTATTGTATAAACATTTTCTTTTTTCCCCATTTTATATTAATTTAAAAATAAATGCATTTTCCTTTCTGGATCCATTCCAAATACATTTTTTTTTGTATACATTCATAGACAACTGATTCCGTACAGAAAGTGCGATCAATTTCACTCTTTCTTTAAGGAAATGACATTTGTGGAAATTGAACGAAACTTTTTGTTAAGTACGTTGTAGTTTTGACATATGATTTGTGTGTATTCGCACAGTTGCAGAAGCTGACTACAGTCAAAGCATGCATGGTTTAGTTGGGCCTCGAGTGTCTAAATTAATGTTCAAAACAAAGACTGAAAACAAAACTAATACACTTTTCTAGAGCAGTGAAATTATTTTTTATTTTTTTGATTTATTGAAAATGAAATTTCCATGTTCCAGTAGCGCCTGTTGGCGATGAAAAATATCCGGTAAGCAGAAATGCAACGATAAAAAAACTTTTACGACCACTTTCTCTGTATAGATTAGCTGGGCCGTCCGTCCGTCTCTTCGATGTGGAAGGCAACTCAAACATTC
Source organism: Meiosimyza platycephala (assembly GCA_963662105.1). NCBI lineage: Eukaryota > Metazoa > Arthropoda > Insecta > Diptera > Lauxaniidae > Meiosimyza > Meiosimyza platycephala. The sequence continues at coordinate 67,862,122 of OY759210.1, forward strand.
GTAACGCGCAGCATGATGGAAACAAAGTACAGTAAAATCTTTTTTTACACGGTAGGTAGGTTCTTACGAAAACGAGTCAATCAAAAACGTGTAAAAAATACACGATTCATATGTAAATTTGGGGATATGTTCCATAACTTTAAAAAATCGTGTAAAATTAAAAAAATTCAAATATTTTCTTAAAAAACCGTGCAAAAAAGTGATATTAAACTCCATTAAGTAATAATAAAACAAAACAATTCATATTTATTACAAGAAAATAAATTTAGTTTACAGTTTAAATTCAATCCATGAGTATAAACAAATAAAAAATCAAAAAAATTAGGAAACAAGAGTACAGCTACTCATCGCTAGTTGATAACAATCGTGTACGTTTATTATGGACTGGCTTAAAAATAGAACTGTCGTCGGAAGATATGTCTAACACAACTGTTGGCTTTTGCTCTAATGCAGAATTATCTTCATTATTAGCGGCGATAGAATGCGACGAAAATGTTTATTAAAATAATAAAAATTGACGACATCTAGAATATCTACAGCAGAAAATGATACATCAAATTAAAGTACTCATCGAGCTGAGTGCACTAAAACTATCAGCTTCGAGATAGGTTAATCAAAAGCTACGACATAAGGGTGGAAAGATTTGCTATTTCTTAAAATTTTTCAAGTAATTCACTGATGGTAGTTAACCAAAGCCTTGCTGTACCTATTCTAGATTCCGTCAACTTTTATCATTTTAATAAATCTTTTTCGTCTCATTTTTTCGCAGTTTCACCTCTACCGCGTGTGAACTGCACACATATTTTTTTTGGAATTCGTGTTAAATCAAAAATAACGTGAAAAAAAATTTAAAATTTCTTCTTGACGAACCGTGTTATTTCAAAATTGTGTAAAAAAAAGATTTTACTGTGTATCATAACATAAAAAAGGCTGATTTGGATATATACAAGTCTATTTATTACCAGAATAAGAAAAACTTCGCATAAATTTCATCGTAGAAAATTACAAAAATGGCACAAAATAATAAAAGCAATAAGAACAAGCAAACCAAACATCAGCAAGGCAAAAAAGTACACAAGTGTCAAAAAAAAAAACATAAGCTGCCGATACAAAGAAAAGCTGTGGTTGCTGCAAATGGGTGCTTGGTAGTATATTTTTAATTGCTTTAATTGGTGGTGTCTTAGCCTATGACACAAATGTTAATGGCGAAAGTGTTTTTGCAAAATCTGCTACAAAGTGGCCATAAACCGCCCCAACGGACCCAAATTACCATTTTTTTGCCATTAAGGTGCATGGGGCCACTTCCAAAAAAATTGTAAGCACCGCCATCGTGTTCAGCATCCTCGAAAATGGGGGGTGACAAATATTTTACCGATGGAAGACGCGGAATATGCGATTCTCCCATTTTAGGGCGGTTTTTGGCCATTTTAGGAGTGGGGTCAACTCCAAAAGAATTTTAAACACTGCCATTGTATTCAGCATCCTCGAAAACGGGGGTGGAGGTGGTCTGTTTGCTGCTTTAAATATTTGTATTTTTCAAGTTATTTTCCAACTCACAGAATCCACAATAAGCCCACTGTGCAGAGTTACAAATATGTAAATAAAAATTACGTTAAGAGCGATCCATTTTTTTTTCAACGGAATATTGTACTTTAATATTTTTAACATTTATATAATTTTTTTCGTTTTCGATCGGACAGGGAAGGCTGTTTTTCATTAACATTTAATAAATAAACATGTTTTAAACATTGAAAAATACATTATTTAAAATTGAAAAAAATCGCACTCATACTCTATTTCAATACGAATCGAACACCGTTAAATTTATAAAAATCGTCGAATCCGTTCAAAAGTTATAAGCTTTTGATAAATTTTGTCCCCGAATTTCAATTGCCTATAACAACAACAAAAAAAAAAAAAAAATCACTTCATATTTTAATTTCTAGCACATACCACTATCTAAATAACAAAATTTAATTAAAAAATTAAATTTTTTTTTAAAAGTGGCCCAGTTCGTAAATTCTGACCCAAAAATGAATGCATTCTCAGAGCTCTGCACATCCCAATGATAAAAGCCGAGTTTGAAAAACTAAGACAAAAATATTTATCAAAATTACAAGGTCATGTCAGTCAATTGGCCAGGCCATTTTCGCGACTAAAGAGAGCAGCTATTAAAAATAGGCACCCCAGATGAGTCTTGTAATAACACATCATAAAATCAGCTGGTTCATCGGTTTACATTATGAAATAGATGGGGACTTTGTACCGGGACCTAGATCGTCTCGGGCACTGTCCTCTAGTAATACTAAATAAAAATAGAAAAACTGACATAGCTCGTCTCGGCCTCAGCCTATTGAGTGGAGAGTGCGGCAGCAAGAACGTTGGAGCAGCATGCTTTTATTTATTTATTTATTTGAGCCAAGTGAAACAAAGTTCTACAGGCTAGATATAAAAAATAGTATTGTTACGAAATTTCCTGTCCCTTTGACAATAATTTCGATCTCTTATACTTCTCTGAGTTCGATCACTGGATTGTGTAACAATCAAGAAAAACGCAAATTTTATATATATAAAATGGTTTATTTAAATCACAAATGTTAGTTTTTAAACGGTGCAATTGTTTACTTCCTCTTTACATTCAAATTGTATACACAAACGTTTTGCTTTATTACTCAAAATCATCTGTATGACTTTATTACTTAAAATCCACTGTATCACTTTAGTATTCAAATGTTCAACTGTCTCACTTAAGATCCACTGTGTTCAACTGAATGCTTATCAACTGCCTATCGACTGCCTATCGACTGCTCAGATGACTGCCTTTTATACTAAAGTCATCATTTTCTAGAACCATCCGTCATTGTCCAGAATGTCGTTTCCGGTACCTTCTATATATGGATAATGTCGTACCATTCAGCTTTATCCATAATGCCATTTCTGGTACTTTCTAGACGCACTTATCGACGTTGATAATTTTTCTCCGTTGTCGACTTTGATAATGTCGTACTACACTGACGTTCAAACTTTATCATTTATAGTACAGAAAACACACTGGAAGCCGCTAGATGGTGTTATTTTTCTACGGTCAGTGATGCTAGCTAGTACAGAAAACATTCGAGAAGCCGCTAGATCAGGGGTTCTTAAACTTATGTAGTCCGAGGACCCCTTATCGAGCTAATTTTTTTTGCGGACCCCATCCCAACTCTAGACATTTCACGTCGTTCTTAGCTTAATTTCTGGCTCAATAATGACAAAGACACTCAGGCTTGCCAGAACGAAGAATTTTATTTTGCTTTAATATTTTTGGTTTTTAAAGGTCTTTTCAACACTATTTATGTCCGGTTTTTGAAGATCCAAAAGTTGACAAGCCTGCAGACACTACTTTCTAATAAATATTGATACTTATACCATATATCTCGCTGTATTTAGCATTTATGAGGCAAACATTTTTTATTAGGATTTTCATGTAATTAAAATACAAAATGAATAAAAATTGTTGAAAAGTAAGAGAATTAAAAAAGTTTCAAGTTAAAAAATGTACATTAAACTCAGACAAATATTTCTTGGTCAAAATAAAGCTTAGAAAATACATTTTTTTTTTATATCTTTTTTAATAAAGAATATAATAATAATAAAGCTTATAATGAAAATTATTTTTTTGATGACTCTTGGTTATTTTATAAGCAAAATTTGTTATATTTTCTCGTGTGGAAGTTTTTACTTAATGAGATGGATGATGTTGTTTTCTTGAAACCAAATCTACAATTTCGGGCTCTATATTCGAAAGTTTTATTCTCAGGTCTGGTTCTACATTAAGCTGGTTTCTATACTTTGATTTTATATATATTAGTACCAAAAAAGTCTATTCACACAAATACATGGAATCAAGTTTTGGAGGGCCTTATTTGCAAATGCAAGGTAATCGGATTTTAGGAGTAACTAAAAGTTAGTTGCTCTAATGTCGGTAATTGCTTAGCATTACTATAACATCTGTATTGAATGGATCCCTGATCCAGTCGTTGTCAGAATCAGGACAGGGTAAATACTTCCGGAAGTTGCTTTTTAGAGGCAGTAACCCATTCCTAGCCACTGTACCTGCTTGGGTACAGCACATTCAAATAGCTGTAAATTCAACCAAAAAAAAAATTTTGCACAATTTATCCACATAAACAATGAAGGGAAAACGACTTAGCTTTTTTTAATATTTTGCTTTGTTTTGATACTTCATCGTCGATTTAGCGTATTTTGAAAAAATCAGTGTTCATTAGTCTTCGTTGGAAGCGTTTTGTGTAAAACTTTAAAAAGTTTGCGCTTGATTTGCAAAGCAAAACACTTGAGTTTTCATAGTTTTAACGAGTTGAATTAAAAAAATTACAAAAAATTTAAAGAATGCTCATATTTTCTGCCGTTGTCCCAGTTTTGGAACAGGCTCAAAAACCTACTGATTGAAATTCTCATAAAAACGAAATTCACATAGTCGATGATTTTTGATTTTAAAAGGTCTTGGCTCTTAATGGGTTAAGTATTCGACAAAATGCAGCCGCCTGTCATTATCGAGATCTTTATTAGAAAATTCTATAAATTCGCTGAGTTTTGGAAAAGACTCATACACATATTTTGAATGCGTTTTTTTATAATCGCTTCTATTTTATCTTCAACTTTAAATTTATTTGAATCTGCACATTGTAGGCTCAAATTGAAATTTATAAAAACTGATTAAGTTGTCAGACAGTGCGAAGAGCTGAAACTGTTTGGTGCTGGGTATTCAGGGTTTGAACAAAAGTAAATGCACACTTTGTTTTTAAAAATATGTGCAATCATTCAAAAAGTCATGGCCATGTAGAATTTTTAATAAATGAGTTATTTGAATAAAGCGAAAAGTTTGATGATGTAAAATTATTGATGTCAAAATTGTTTCGCGGACCACAGTTTAATAATCGCTGCGCTAAATGGTGTTATTTTTCTACGAGATTTTCTGCCATAAACCAAATTTCGCTAAACTTGTTCGTCCCGAACAAGAGTCTATCCGTCTCTAGTACAATGTGCCAGTCTTTCGATGTGGACTACCTTTAATTTACCTTTGTTGCCGGGGTATTTTTGGATTCAATACACATCATTAATCCTTGTGACGATCCGGTAAGGTCCCTTCTAATGAGTCTGTAATTTAGGAGGCAAGCCTCGTTTTCGTTGTGGATTGTGTAGCAGCACTAATTGACCTTTTTTGAACCCTTCAGTATTTGCTCGCAGGTCATACCGAGCTTTCATCTTGTCGCTAGCCAATTGAGTACGTCTCCTGATGAGCTCGTGTATATTTGCTAGTTCTTCTCTTTCCGCAACAGGTAATCGTCAGCATGGGTCATTTCTGGGACAACGCTTACTCCGTACTTCAAATCTGCTGGAAGCCTTAAGTCCGTACCAAAAATGGCTTTTGCTGGCGTGACTGTTGTGGTATCGTGTATTGACGAACGATAAGCCATCAGAAACATTGGTAGATGCTCATCCCAATCTTTTTGTCCTTTGTCCATTTTTCCCCAAGTGCGTTGCCTTGGTCCTTTAGCAATTGCACATTGGTCACAACGGCATATCGTCAGCAACTGTTTCTTGGCATCCTACCCAATAAAACCGTTTCTTTATTTTCTCTGTGGTTTTTGTTATGCCCAGATGTCCACCATTCGATAATCCTTGAATATTTCCTTAAATTTTTCCTTTGGAATAACCAGCAGTTTTGAGCGAATTTTACCGTTCTCGCTTTCCCAGATTCGGTAGAGGCAACCATCATGCAACTCCAAACTTTGCCATTGCGCACAGTATGCTTTACAGATTTGGCTTTCACTTGATATTTCTTGCCATGCCGGTTTCCTACCCAGCTCCTTATACTTAATTACAGTTGCCAAATCTGTATCACTGCGCTGGTCCCCTTGTACCTCCTCTTTTGTCCACTTTTCTTCCGGCAAAACCTTCAAAAGGTGCACATCAATTGTTCCAGCTTTACTCTCCGTTCATGAGCAATGACCGCATTCAATTTTACATGGACGACGGGAAAGTGCATCCACATTTCCATGCTGGCTTCCTTTACGATGTTCTATGGTGAAATCATAGCTCTGCAGGCGTTCTGTCCACCGTGCGATTTGACCTTCAGGATCCTTGAATTGAAGTAGCCACCTTAATACCGCATGGTCTGTCCTCAGGAGAAAGTGCTGTCCATATAAGTACTTATGGAAGTGTTTCACGTATTCCATTACTGCCAGTAACTCTCTCCAAGTTACACAATAATTCCTCTCAGGTTTCGACAGAATTTTGCTGAAATATGCGACGACTTTTTCTTGTCCATTGATGACTTGGGACAAAACTCCCCCCATACCATGGCCACTCGCATCGGTGTCCAATACAAATTTTTCGCCGGGTATTGGGTACGCGAGTATAGGCGCTGTAGTTAATAATTCTTTCAGCTTTTGGAATGCAGTTTCCTGTGCACCACTCCATTCGAATTTCCGATTTTTCTGTGTCAGCTCATGTAGACTGCCTGCGACATTTGCGAAACCAGGAACAAAACGTCTGTAGTAAGTGCATAGGCCCAGAAAACTCCACAACTCATGAAGATTAGATGGTCGTGGCCAATTTTTCACAGCTTTTATTTTATCCTCATCTGTGTGTATTCCTTCTGACGTAACCTTGTGCCCCAGATATTTGACTTCACGCTGGAAAAGTGAGCACTTTTTCGCACTTAATTTTAGTCCAGCTGCCTCCAAGCGCTCAAACACTTCCTCCAGATTTTTCAAGTGGTAATCAAAATCTTTTTCCATGATGATTATGTCATCGAGATACACTAAACAGGTCTTCCAATGTAGTCCTTTGAGCACTCGTTCCATTAAAAGCTCAAATAGCTGGAGCGTTGAAAAGACCAAACGGCATGACGTTAAACTGCCATAGACCATTCCCAATACTAAAGGCAGTTTTCTTTTTGTCTTTTTCATCTATTTCCACCTGCCAATATCCACTTTGTAAGTCCAGGGTGGAAAACCATGTTGCTCCAGATAACGTATCCAGTGTATAATCGATTCTGGATAACGGGTAGCTGTCTTTTTTGCTGATGCCTTTCAATTTCCTGTAATCCACACAGAATCGCATACTTCCGTCCTTTTTCTTGACAAGCACGACCGGTGCAATGACATTTTCTCGCGCCATATCCTCTATAAGCCCCGTCACTTCCTCTCTTTTAGCGAGTGCTAGTCTCCTTGGAGGTGGAAGTATTAGCTGAAAATTACTTGTGTCAATGCGATGTTTGACAACTGATGTTCCGCCATTATTTTCTCCTTTGAACGCGAATATCCGCCAATGCTTTTCCAGAAATCTTTTTGCTTTATTTTTGTTCTGGGCAGACAACTCCTTCGTCCATTCTTTCGTCAATACTTACAAGGCCGATGATTTTTTTAAATTTGTATCTTTTGTGTCCTGCTGGTCATTTTCACAATTTATAACAGCCGTAACTTTCTCACATTGCGCTATTAGTTCACCTTTTTGCATCCATTTTGGCTTATTTGTTGGATTCAAAATTCGTACCGGTATTTAGCTGTCCGCTCTTGTTTTTACTAGGGTCTTTCCAATAATCAGGTCTTTCTTAAAATTTGTCTTATCTGCTTCCACTACCCACAGATGGCTTGTCCTACAGTCCTCACTTGTTGTAACCAAATAATTTCTTCGGTGTTGGGTTCAATTCGACAGCGCTTACTTATGTAGACTCTTGCAATGTCTAAAGGCAACTCTACATTGGCATACCTAAACATCTTTTTCTTAAGATCCAAAGTGAATCATAAAGTCCACGCCAATGATAACCTCATCGGTGATGTTTGCAACAGTAAAATCATGTTCCACAGTTTTGTTGCCGATAAGAATACTCGCTGTAACTTTTCCTACTATTTGCGCAATTTCTCCTGTAGCTGTTCTCATTTGGATCCCATTTAATGGCATTACTCGTCGTCTATTAAATAAATCTGTCCTCACAATTGAGTGCGATGCGCCTGTATCCAAAGTTAGCTCACATGGTCTTTCGTTGATTTTTCCACCGATGGTGTAAGGCTGTTGGAATTTCGGCAGAGCTTCGAAACTAAGACTGTGGGGCAATCATAAGTGAGAGTCAGCTCACGCCCCGCTGTACTGACTCTCTTTAGTTTAACGACTGCTCTTCGCTACCATTTTCGCCATCGTTCACCCTATTTCCAATTTTTCTTCTTGGTGAACGTGATGCGGATCGTTTACGACGTGATTTGCAGTCACGTGCCATGTGTCCCTGCTTGCCACAGTTATAACATTTCCCGCTGAAGCTACTGCTGGCGAACGATGAATTTTTCTTCTCAGCCTCCACCTCCATCCGACGAGTTTTCAATGATGGGCGGCATGTTAACGCAATCGTGTCCTGTGTGAGGGCAACCGTTACTGTTTCATCAAATATTGTCTTCGGGTTCCTCATTGTCTCGCGTTTTACCTCTGTTTTGAATTTTTCAGCTACGACACTTAACTCGTCAGGATAGGAAAGGTGTGCCAATCGTTTAATATCCGCAGCATACTCCTGCAAGAACTCACCAGATTTCTGGGTACGAATTTTCAACTCCAGTCTGTGAATCTGCTTCATGTGGTCACTGCCATATTTTCGCTGTAAGGCATCCATCACCGACTTGTAATTCTTTTGCTCCGCCACTGGAACCGTTTGCAATACTTCCGCAGCAGCGCCTTTTAATGCCACAATTGGCGCTGCTGCTGCGCTATCATTATCCCAACGATTATGAGCAGATGTGGTTTCGAACTGGGGCTTGAAAACACTAAATGGCGTTGTTCCATCGTACGTGGGTGGCTTAAACCTTTCTGCGATGATTTCTCTTATCACTTGAGTGGCTGGTTTAATTATTTCCAACTGCTGAATCCTTTTACTAACGTTTTCAAAATTATTTTGAACTTTTTCCTTTAATGATAACGTCATCTCGTAACTCAATCACTTTTGCATCGAGACCATTTACCATTTTGGCAACCTCCGTTCGAACAGCCTCCTGGATTTGCAGCGCGTTCTGACTTAAGCTCTGATCAATTTCTTCCTGAACCTCCTGGATTTGCAGCGCGTTCTGACTTAAGCTCGGGTGAATTTCTTTCCGAACCTCCTGGATTTGCAGCGCGTTCTAACTGAACTTCTGGTCTATTTGCAGTGCATTTTGATTTATTGTCTGCGTCATCGCCATTAACATTTTCTCGAACTTCTACATATCTACAACTTCACCACTTGCCGCCAGTCCAGAAGCTTCCTCGATTTTCGCTGTTGATTCAGAGGCATCACTATAAAATTCATGCTCTTCCAGGTTTACCTCTTGATCCTCAAGAGCCTGCCGTAAGCGTTTCTGTAACTCCAACTTTCCGCCAGATGAGTGCAGATTCAAAGAAAGAACCTTAAAAGGGAAGAAAAATACAAAAAGATAATGAAGCTAAAAATAAAGTTTAAATATTAAAGTGAAATTACGCAAAAATAAAGCAACCTAAAAGAAAAATCATTAACAAAACATAAAAGCAGCGATTTCGGACCAGTGTATCCACTGATAGTGCAGCACAACGTTCCTGATCACCAAGTGAGCAGCAGTAGCTGAAAGAAAAGAGGAAATCGGAACTGTAAAAAAAGAAAAAGCAAGTAGAAATGAAATTGTGTAGGCTGAAAAATTAAGGTCAATAGTCATTAGTAGATAAAAGAAAAGATGTAAAGTTTGTTTCAAGAAGAGATAAAATAACACTAGTTTACAAATTTGGGCTTCATCTCGAGATCTGGTTTCTCATAAAACTTTTACGACGTATTTTGAGGAGTAGAATCCAAAACTGCCAACCATTTTTTTTTCTTAAGAACCGTTTTTGAGATATCCCCTAAATAACCCGTTTTTTGGCACTTTTTTCATTTATTTGTCATATCTCCATCAAGTTCTTTTCTACTCAAATATAATGTGCACCATTGCAAAGATATTTTTGTTTTCTTTTTAATGATATAAAATGCCATTTCGATAGGAAACTTTATTCCCTACAAAAAATCTGGTAATCACTTTGTACCAAAATGTATAGTTTCGGAGTTATAATTAAAAAAATAAAAATGGGATAAATATGCACCGTTCTCAAAAGTCCAAGCTTAAATTTAATAGTACTTTTGGATTTATCTTTTATAGGGTACAATTGAACATATAAGACAATACAATATCTTTAACGACTCAGTTCGTTATTTATATACATAGTCATTAGGCTATATACGGTAGTGCATGAAAATATGGATATTATCTATTTTCATTGATTTTGGAATAGCACCCACAGTTTTTGTCCGACTTGGACCAAATTACACTTAAAATATTTGCAAAAGAATAGTCTTTCATTTTAAACCTTAAAAAAATTTTAAGCTAATTTTTTTGTATTCAAACGGAGCAATTGAAATTTTATGGCTTTTAAAAAAGACCAAAAAAGTTACTTTTTTTGAACTTTGATCGTTTGTAACTCCGAAAAATCTTATTCGATTTACTCAAACCGCATATCATTATAAAGAAAACAAAAATATCTTTGCAATGATGCACATTATATTTGAGTAGAAAAGAACTTGATGGAGATATGGGCAAATAAATGAAAAAAGTGCCAAAAAAACGGGTTTTTTGGGGATATCTCAAAAACGGTTCTTAAGAAAAAAAAAATGGTTGGCAGTTTTGGATTCTTCTCCTCAAAATACATCACAAAAGTTTTATGAGAAACCAGATCTTTTTTTGTGTAAACTAGTGTAATAGTTAAATTTTGAAAACTTTTACTGTAGTAAAAGTGAAATTTTTTTTTGAAATTAAAGTTTGTTGAAGATAAGAAACTTTAAATTAGTAGATTTTTTTGTGAATATCTATTTGTTAGTGGAAAGTAAACTTAAGCCGTAAAAAGATTTATTTATGTACGTTTTGTGTCAGAATTCAGAAAATTTTTGAATTTATGACTGTGTTTGTCAAACTGTTTTTCTTTCTTCTCAAAATTTAAGAAAAACAATGACGTAGAAATACGTACCCTTTAGAAATACCCTGTAGGGATTTTTGGCGCCATACCCTGTAGGATTATAAAGATAAAAGGCAAGCTTTAAGTATATAAATAAATCTTAAACAGTAAATAAGGAAAAATAGAAATAGGAGTAACCTAAGAAAGAAAAATAAGGAAAAGAAAATAATAAAAAAAAAATAAATTTCAAAAAAAATTTAAAATAAATTTGAAAAAAAATGTATACCTACCTTAATACATATACTTACCATAAGACTTACCTGTACTCAGCTTAATTCTTATATACATACAAAAAAAGTAAAAAATATATACTTACCTTAAGACTTACCTGCTCCTAAACTTATAAATACACATGTATACTTACAGTTAAAACTACCAATATACCTTAAGACTCACCTGTTCCCAAATTTATTTATATACTTACCTTTTAATACTTATTGTTCGACTTATACTTACTGTATACACTTGTGTTTGTGTCGAGTCTTTATGTTGCATGTACTGTGTTAAAGCATTTAAGTTTGTATAGGATAGTATGATTTAAATTTAAGAATATTAAGTTTAAATGTATACACCTTATGCAAAAGATTAGATTAAAATATATCTGTAATTTAAATTTAAGCATAATTTAAATTTAAAAATACAAGATTTCATTAATCCAAATAAGTCTATTCCTGTGTTTAAATGTTAAATTTAATAAATTAAAAACAAAATGGAAATCGAATTTAAAAACTTAATTTACATTTACTCTAAAAATAAAGGAAAAAAAAGAAATTTAATTTTGAATAAATATTTAATTTTAAGAACTATTTAATTGTTATTGAAAAATTAATTAAAAAAAAAATAGTTAAGTTTTGAGAAAAATTTGAATAATTTCATGTAAAGTTGACCAGTTATTAAATAAAAATAAAATATGTCTATGTGTAATAGTAAACTGTGAATGTCTTGTTAATCAGTAATGGAGTAGAGTCTATTTTCAGATAAGGATGCTGCAGCGAGAGGCATAACTGACGTAAGTAAGGGGCAAATTTAAAAAATGTATTGGCTGACTTCTAAGTTAGCGGGTGGGACACATTGGTGCACTAATAGCAGCACCATGTAGATTCATTTGAAAATATTTTCGCTTCGGAAATGTCACGTCGTCATCGCGCTCTTTTTCTTTTCTTTCTTCTTAATCTATAATTTTGTCTTTCAATTTTTATTAATTCGACACGAGTTTGAAATCTTTATTATGACAGTTAGAGAGCATAAGAACCCCCATTTTCTGGCGAGCTCAGCCGAGCAAGAAATTTTAATCGTGTCATGCTCTTCTAGACCCTAACTGTTATAACTCTTTTAAGACGATTAATATGAATAGCATAAAAAGGGTTCCAAATGAACGCAGCATATTCCAACCTAGACCTTACAAATGCTATAAATAAAAACATATACGTATATGGGTTCCGAAATTCGGAACTATTACAACGTACAAAAGCCAACATGGCATATGCTTTCGGTATTATATAATTGAAATGATTTGCAAATGTTAATTTGGAATCAAGTAAGACACCCAGATCCAACATTTCACTGACATTATTTAAGCGTGTACTTGCGATAGAAAATTGAAAAATAATATTACTGCTTAATTTAGAAAACGTAATATGAAAACATTTTTTTTACATTTAAAGCTAGGCGGTTATTAACACACCAAGTATTGAGTCTATTTAAGTCAGATTGAATATCCATTAAATCATTAATACTACTAACTCTGAGATATATTTTTAAATCGTCAGCATATAACAGATAATTAGTTTTCAAAAAGCAAGAACCAATATCATTTATGAAAAGTATGAAAATTAGCGGCCAAAGGATACTTCCTTGGGGAACACCAGAGGTGGGAACAAATGATTTTGATTTAATACCATCGACAACGACATGGCAAAGTCTATCGCATAAATATGACTTTATCCATTTCAAAATAGTAGGGTGAAAGCCAAATTTCTCCGATTTCTGCACAAGGATACCCTGTAAGACTTTGTCAAAATCTTTTGAGAAATCAGTATAAATAGTGTCCACCTGACATCTTTCCTCAAAAGCTGAAAAGCAATAATCAATAAAAACTGCCAAATTAGTAACTGTAGAGCGACCAGAAACAAAGCCGTGTTGGAAAGTCGACATAATTCGCGGGAGCGGAAAGATCAAATTATCTTTTACAATTAATTCAAAAAGTTTTGAAACAGTCGAAAGCTTGGATATTGGGCTATAGTTTGAATTATCATTTTTACTACCACTCTTGTGAACTGGGGTAATATGCGCAATTTTTCATCTTTCAATAAAATTACCAGATGACAAAGACAAATTAAAAATATGGCGCAGAGGCTTACAAATTGATGAAACACACTTTTTAAACAGCAAAGCGGAAAACCCAACACAGTCAGCCTTTACAGACGACTTCAAATTCAGAAACGTTTAGGGAGTTAAAATTGAATGAAGAAACGGTATCAATATCAGTGTTATCCACTAAATCAGTGTCAGGTTCGAAATTGGACCTGAAAAAATTTGCAAAAGGTTGGTAAACCAGCAACAGAGCTAGATGAATTTCCATTGTAGGTCATTAAAGATGGAATATCAGATTGTGATTTTTTTGGATGTATAAACTGCCAAAAGGACTTTGGATTTGATTTTATACTTTTTTCAAAGCTTAAGATGTAATTATTATGCAAAAATTTTTCAAGAACAGTGAACTCATTCAAGTAATGCAAATATTTATTTTTATCTATGGGATCATTTGTGGTTTTAAACTTATTAAAAAATTTATTCCTTAAGTTTTTTAACTTCTTTAAGTCTTTTGTATACCAGGGTAATTTATATAGTCTTGGCTTTATCAAAGGCACAATTTCTCTACAAATATTGTTGATTTCAACACAAAAAATATTAAAAGAAACGGCAATATCATTGTTTACAAATTTAGTACCCCAATCAAAGCTCTCTATAATAGAATTAAGTGTGTCAAAATTACAAGCATTAAAGTTAAAATTTAACGCATTAATGATCTTAGGCAATTTTAAATATTCATAGAACTCGATATGAAGCACGAGCGGGACATGATGCATATCCGGCGGAGAGATCGGAAACATGCTTTCTTCCAGCTTATATTTAATTGAATTACTTATGAAAATTAAGTCTAAAATGCGATTTGATTTATTAGAAAAATTATTAATTTAAACTAGATCAAAACAAAAAAACAATCAAGCAAATATATTTCATGATTAGCTTTCACGTTAGTTGGAAATACATTTTTTTCATTCGCAATAATAGACCAGGAGATTGCATTGAGATTAAAATCGCCTAGAACACTAAAATGCGTATTAGTTTTATCTAAGTCTGATAAATTTAAAACATTATCCACATGAGAAAAATATAGTGAATCTGAGCTCTTGGGAGGAATATAGGAAACACAAAAACAATCTGTTCCTTAGGTCCAAAAATAGAAACACATAGCCGATCGAGTAAGGTATCTGAATTCTTGAGTTTATATACAGATGAGCCCAAGTGCGTTTTACAGCAATAAGCACTCCTCCTCCTCCTCTTTGGCATCCAGTTATGACAAAGTTCTCAAAGTTGTTCTCGTGTCAATAGTTCTCCCTAACGTGATAGACCGGGACCGGAGCGTCTCGGCTGTACTGACTCTCTTTAGTTTAACGACTGCTCTTCGCTACCATTTTCGCCATCGTTCACCCTATTTCCAATTTTTCTTCTTGGTGAACGTGATGCGGATCGTTTACGACGTGATTTGCAGTCACGTGCCATGTGTCCCTGCTTGCCACAGTTATAACAATTTCCGCTGAAGCTACTGCTGGCGAACGATGAATTTTTCTTCTCAGCCTCCACCTCCATCCGACGAGTTTTCAATGATGGGCGGCATGTTAACGCAATCGTGTCCTGTGTGAGGGTAACCGTTACTGTTTCATCAAATATTGTCTTCGGGTTCCTCATTGTCTCGCGTTTTGTCTCTGAGTCACGTATGTCATCAATAAACGCCTCTGTTTTGAATTTTTCAGCTACGACACTTCTCGTCAGAATAGGAAAGGTGTGCCAATCGTTCAATATCCGCAGCATACTCCTGCAAGAACTCACCAGATTTCTGGGTACGAATTTTCAACTCGAGTCTGTGAATCTGCTTCATGTGGTCACTGCCATATTTTCGCTGTAAGGCATCCATCACCGACTTGTAATTCTTTTGCTCCGCCACTGGAACCGTTTGGAATACTTCCGCAGCAGCGCCTTTAATGCCACAATTGGCGCTGCTGCTGCGCTATCATTATCCCAATGATTATGAGCAGATGTGGTTTCGAACTGGGGCTTGAAAACACTAAATGGCGTTGTTCCATCGTACGTGGGTGCCTTAAGCCTCTCTGCGCTGATTTCTGTTATCACTTGAGTGACTGGTTTAATTATTTCCAACTGCTGAATCCTTTTACTAACGTTTTCAAAATTATTTTGAACTTTTTCCTTTAATGATAACGTCATCTCGTAACTCAATCACTTTTGCATCGAGACCATTTACCATTTTGGCAACCTCCGTTCGAACAGCCTCCTGGATTTGCAGCGCGTTCTGACTTAAGCTCTGATCAATTTCTTCCTGAACCTCCTGGATTTGCAGCGCGTTCTGACTTAAGCTCGGGTGAATTTCTTTCCGAACCTCCTGGATTTGCAGCGCGTTCTAACTTAACTTCTGGTCTATTTGCAGTGCATTTTGACTTAAGTTCTGGTCTATTTGCAGTGCATTTTGATTTATTGTCTGCGTCATCGCCATTAACATTTTCTCGAACTTCTACATATCTACAACTTCACCACTTGCCGCCAGTCCAGAAGCTTCCTCGATTTTCGCTGTTGATTCAGAGGCATCACTATAAAATTCATGCTCTTCCAGGTTTACCCCTTGATCCTCAAGAGCCTGCCGTAAGCGTTTCTGTAACTCCAACTTTCCGCCAGATGAGTGCAGATTCAGCTGCTGCAACTCCTTTAGTTGATCCACTTTTAGTTCATCAAACTTAACCATTTATTATTTTTTTTTATTTCACTGTTAATTCTTTTTACACAATCCCACTTCTGACACCAATTGTTACGAAATTTCCTGTCCTTTTGACAATAATTTCGATCTCTTATACTTCTCTGAGTTCGATCACTGGATTGGGTAACAATCAAGAAAAACGCAAATTTTATTTAATTATAAAATGTTTTATTTGAATCATAAATGTTAGTTTTTAAACGGTACAATTGTTCATTTCCTCTTTACATTCAAATTGTATACACAAACTTTTTACATTATTACTTAAAATCCACTGTATCGCTGAACATGTGAATACTATGTTCAACTGTCTCACTTAAGATCCACTGTGTTCAACTGAATGCTTATCAACTGCCTATCGACTGCCTATCGACTGCTCAGATGACTGCCTTTTATACTAAAGTCATCATTTTCTAGAACCATCCGTCATTGTCCAGAATGTCGTTTCCGGTACCTTCTATATGTTGATAATGTCGTACTATTCAGCTTTATCCATAATGCCATTTCCGGTACTTTCTAGACGCGCTTATCGACGTTGATAATTTTTCTCCGTTGTCGACTTTGATAATGTCGTACTACACTGACGTTCAAACTTTATCATTTATAGTACAGAAAACACACTGGAAGCCGCTAAATGGTGTTATTTTTCTACGGTCAGTGATGCTAGCTAGTACAGAAAACATTCGAGAAGCCGCTAGATATTTTTATACGAGATTTTTCTGGCATAAACCAAATTTCGCTACAGTATTATTTACAAAAATGAAATTAAAACTAAAAATAAGAATTATTAATTATTTTTTTAAATATTTCCTTAGGCCAACAAAAATCAATTTCCTTTAATAATGCTAATTCATTTAATTCAATTAGTGATCTTATAATAGGTTGATTTAATGCATAATTAGTCTTATGACATTTTATAAAAAATAACTTATTCTGGCGAGTAGTTCTGATTGGGACAAAAAAATTAATATTGCTTAACAAGCAAGAACAATCAATATTACCGCAAATGATATCATAGACAAACTTTATCGAATTTATCATACGTCTATTTTCAAGTGATTTTAAATCGATAAGCATACATCGAGACTTATACGAAGAAATAGATTCAGTGAAATTTAACGAAATAAGTGCAAATTTCAGAAATTTTTTTTGGACTCTGTGGCGGACACGACCAGCTAAAGTTTGTCCATGTGAACGCCTAAAAGAGTGTGTTCAAAAAAGACAGAAACTAGAAAAACTAAGGGCAGTCAACTGAAAAAAAACGAAAAAAAGAAAAAGAAAAAGGAATGAGGTTCCGGCGAGCTTGTTCCGGCTGGTTGGATTTTGGCCGCCATCACGCAAACAAGGAAAATAATAAGAAAAAAACTTAAGACAAATATAAATTGAATGACTAAATAAAAATTGCCAACAAAAATTGAGAATAAAACGAAACGATCATAAATAAAGAAAATTTAAAGTTACGGCGGCTCTTTTAAAAAGTTGCTGACTGGCTCGTTGAGTAGTCTGCAACCAAGTCAGCGGAGCACCCCCGGGAACCACTGCGCAAATAATAATCTGGAAATAAAAGTAAAACAAAAAAAGAATATAAACCTGAAAATAAACTAATAAAACTAAAAATAAACCTGAATAAAGGTAAAAAAATCTAAAAGGAAGAAAAATAAAAGAAAATCCTGAAAAAAGGTTAAAAAAAATCTTAAAGAAAATCCTGAAAAAATGTAAAAAAATATAAAAGAAAAATAAAAGAAAATATTGAAAAAAGGTAAAATAGTTAAAAAAAGCTAAAAAGAAGAAAACTTTGCAACAGAGAAAGAACCTAAAAGGGAAGAAAAATACAAAAAGATAATGAAGCTAAAAATAAAGTTTAAACATTAAAGTAAAATTACGCAAAAATAAAGCAACCTAAAAGAAAAATCATTAACAAAACATAAAAGCAGCGATTTCGGACCAGTGTATCCACTGATAGTGCAGCACAACGTTCCTGATCACCAAGTGAGCAGCAGTAGCTGAAAGAAAAGAGGAAATCGGAACTGTAAAAAAAGAAAAAGCAAGTAGAAATGGAATTGTGTAGGCTGAAAAATTAAGGTCAATAGTCATTAGTAGATAAAAGAAAAGATGTAAAGTTTGTTTCAAGAAGAGATAAAATAACACTAGTTTACAAATTTTGGCTTCATCTCGAGATCTGGTTTCTCATAAAACTTTTACGATGTATTTTGAGGAGTAGAATCCAAAACTGCCAACCATTTTTTTTTTTCTTAAGAACCGTTTTTGAGATATCCCCAAAAAACCCGTTTTTTGGCACTTTTTTCATTTATTTGCCCATATCTCCATCAAGTTCTTTTCTACTCAAATATAATGTGCACCGAAGGAAATTTTATTTCCTACGAAAAACCTGGTAATCACTTTGTACCAAAAATGTATAGTTTCGGAGTTATAATTAAAAAAATAAAAATGGGATAAATATGCACCGTTCTCAAAAGTCCAAGCTTAAATTTAATAGTACTTTTGGATTTATCTTTTATAGGGTACAATTGAACATATAAGACAATACAATATCTTTAACGACTCAGTTCGTTATTTAAATACATAGTCATTAGGCTATATACGGTAGTGCATGAAAATATGGATATTATCTATTTTCATTGATTTTGGAATAGCACCCACAGTTTTTGTCCGACTTGAACCAAATTACACTTAAAATATTTGCAAAAGAATAGTCTTTCATTTTAAACCTTAAAAAATTTTAAGCTAATTTTTTTATATTCAAACGGAGCAATTGAAATTTTGTGGCTTTTAAAAAAGACCAAAAAAGTTACTTTTTTTGAACTTTGATCGCTTGTAACTCCGAAAAATCTTATTCGATTTACTCAAACCGCATATCATTATAAAGAAAACAAAAATATCTTTGCAATGGTGCACATTATATTTGAGTAGAAAAGAACTTGATGGAGATATGGGCAAATAAATGAAAAAAGTGCCAAAAAACGGGGTTTTTGGGAATATCTCAAAAACGGTTCTTAAGAAAAAAAAAATGGTTGGCAGTTTTGGATTCTACTCCTCAAAATACATCATAAAAGTTTTATGAGAAACCAGATCTTTTTTTGTGTAAACTAGTGTAATAGTTAAATTTTGAAAACTTTTACTGTAGTAGAAGTGAAATTTTTTTTTGAAATTAAAGTTTGTTAAAGATAAGAAACTTTAAATTAGTAGATTTTTTTGTGAATATCTATTTGTTAGTGGAAAGTAAACTTAAGCCGTAAAAAGATTTATTTATGTACGTTTTGTGTCAGAATTCAGAAAATTTTTGAATTTATGACTGTGTTTGTCAAACTGTTTTTTTTTCTTCTCAAAATTTAAGAAAAACAATGACGTAGAAATACGTACCCTTTAGAAATACCCTGTAGGGATTTTTGGCGCCATACCCTGTAGGATTATAAAGATAAAAGGCAAGCTTTAAGTATATAAATAAATCTTAAACAGTAAATAAGGAAAAATAGAAATAGGAGTAACCTAAGAAAGAAAAATAAGGAAAAGAAAATAATAAAAAAAAAATAAATTTCAAAAAAAATTTAAAATAAATTTGAAAAAAAATGTATACCTACCTTAATACATATACTTACCATAAGACTTACCTGTACTCAGCTTAATTCTTATATACATACAAAAAAAGTAAAAAATATATACTTACCTTAAGACTTACCTGCTCCTAAACTTATAAATACACATGTATACTTACAGTTAAAACTACCAATATACCTTAAGACTCACCTGTTCCCAAATTTATTTATATACTTACCTGTTAATACTTATTGTTCGACTTATACTTACTGTATACACTTGTGTTTGTGTCGAGTCTTTATGTTGCATGTACTGTGTTAAAGCATTTAAGTTTGTATAGGATAGTATGATTTAAATTTAAGAATATTAAGTTTAAATGTATACACCTTATGCAAAAGATTAGATTAAAATATATCTGTAATTTAAATTTAAGCATAATTTAAATTTAAAAATACAAGATTTCATTAATCCAAATAAGTCTATTCCTGTGTTTAAATGTTAAATTTAATAAATTAAAAACAAAATGGAAATCGAATTTAAAAACTTAATTTACATTTACTCTAAAAATAAAGGAAAAAAAAGAAATTTAATTTTGAATAAATATTTAATTTTAAGAACTATTTAATTGTTATTGAAAAATTAATTAAAAAAAAAATAGTTAAGTTTTGAGAAAAATTTGAATAATTTCATGTAAAGTTGACCAGTTATTAAATAAAAATAAAATATGTCTATGTGTAATAGTAAACTGTGAATGTCTTGTTAATCAGTAATGGAGTAGAGTCTATTTTCAGATAAGGATGCTGCAGCGAGAGGCATAACTGACGTAAGTAAGGGGCAAATTTAAAAAATGTATTGGCTGACTTCTAAGTTAGCGGGTGGGACACATTGGTGCACTAATAGCAGCACCATGTAGATTCATTTGAAAATATTTTCGCTTCGGAAATGTCACGTCGTCATCGCGCTCTTTTTCTTTTCTTTCTTCTTAATCTATAATTTTGTCTTTCAATTTTTATTAATTCGACACGAGTTTGAAATCTTTATTATGACAGTTAGAGAGCATAAGAACCCCCATTTTCTGGCGAGCTCAGCCGAGCAAGAAATTTTAATCGTGTCATGCTCTTCTAGACCCTAACTGTTATAACTCTTTTAAGACGATTAATATGAATAGCATAAAAAGGGTTCCAAATGAACGCAGCATATTCCAACCTAGACCTTACAAATGCTATAAATAAAAACATATACGTATATGGGTTCCGAAATTCGGAACTATTACAACGTACAAAAGCCAACATGGCATATGCTTTCGGTATTATATAATTGAAATGATTTGCAAATGTTAATTTGGAATCAAGTAAGACACCCAGATCCAACATTTCACTGACATTATTTAAGCGTTTACTTGCGATAGAAAATTGAAAAATAATATTACTGCTTAATTTAGAAAACGTAATATGAAAACATTTTTTTTACATTTAAAGCAAGGCGGTTATTAACACACCAAGTATTGAGTCTATTTAAGTCAGATTGAATATCCATTATTATTAATACTACTAACTCTGAGATATATTTTTAAATCGTCAGCATATAACAGATAATTAGCTTTCAAAAAGCAAGAACCAATATCATTTATGAAAAGTATGAAAATTAGCGGCCAAAGGATACTTCCTTGGGGAAGACCAGAGGTGTGAACAAATGATTTTGATTTAATACCATCGACAACAACATGGCAAAGTCTATCGTATAAATATGACTTTATCCATTTCAAAATAGTAGGGTGAAAGCCAAATTTCTCCGATTTCTGCACAAGGATACCCTGTAAGACTTTGTCAAAATCTTTTGAGAAATCAGTATAAATAGTGTCCACCTGACATCTTTCCTCAAAAGCTGAAAAGCAATAATCAATAAAAACTGCCAAATTAGTAACTGTAGAGCGACCAGAAACAAAGCCGTGTTGGAAAGTCGACATAATTCGCGGGAGCGGAAAGATCAAATTATCTTTTACAATTAATTCAAAAAGTTTTGAAACAGTCGAAAGCTTGGATATTGGGCTATAGTTTGAATTATCATTTTTACTACCACTCTTGTGAACTGGGGTAATATGCGCAATTTTTCATCTTTCAATAAAATTACCAGATGACAAAGACAAATTAAAAATATGGCGCAGAGGCTTACAAATTGATGAAACACACTTTTTAAACAGCAAAGCGGAAAACCCAACACAGTCAGCCTTTACAGACGACTTCAAATTCAGAAACGTTTAGGGAGTTAAAATTGAATGAAGAAACGGTATCAATATCAGTGTTATCCACTAAATCAGTGTCAGGTTCGAAATTGGACCTGAAAAAATTTGCAAAAGGTTGGTAAACCAGCAACAGAGCTAGATGAATTTCCATTGTAGGTCATTAAAGATGGAATATCAGATTGTGATTTTTTTGGATGTATAAACTGCCAAAAGGACTTTGGATTTGATTTTATACTTTTTTCAAAGCTTAAGATGTAATTATTATGCAAAAATTTTTCAAGAACAGTGAACTCATTCAAGTAATGCAAATATTTATTTTTATCTATGGGATCATTTGTGGTTTTAAACTTATTAAAAAATTTATTCCTTAAGTTTTTTAACTTCTTTAAGTCTTTTGTATACCAGGGTAATTTATATAGTCTTGGCTTTATCAAAGGCACAATTTCTCTACAAATATTGTTGATTTCAACAAAAAAAAATATTAAAAGAAACGGCAATATCATTGTTTACAAATTTAGTACCCCAATCAAAGCTCTCTATAATAGAATTAAGTGTGTCAAAATTACAAGCATTAAAGTTAAAATTTAACGCATTAATGATCTTAGGCAATTTTAAATATTCATAGAACTCGATATGAAGCACGAGTGGGACATGATGCATATCCGGCGGAGAGATCGGAAACATGCTTTCTTCCAGCTTATATTTAATTGAATTACTTATGAAAATTAAGTCTAAAATGCGATTTGATTTATTAGAAAAATTATTAATTTAAACTAGATCAAAACAAAAAAACAATCAAGCAAATATATTTCATGATTAGCTTTCACGTTAGTTGGAAATACATTTTTTTCATTCGCAATAATAGACCAGGAGATTGCATTGAGATTAAAATCGCCTAGAACACTAAAATGCGTATTAGTTTTATCTAAGTCTGATAAATTTAAAACATTATCCACATGAGAAAAATATAGTGAATCTGAGCTCTTGGGAGGAATATAGGAAACACAAAAACAATCTATTCCTTAGGTTCAAAAATAGAAACACATAGCCGATCGAGTAAGGTATCTGAATTCTTGAGTTTATATACAGATGAGCCCAAGTGCGTTTTACAGCAATAAGCACTCCTCCTCCTCCTCTTCGGCATCCAGTTATGACAAAGTTCTCAAAGTTGTTCTCGTGTCAATAGTTCTCCCTAACGTGATAGACCGGGACCGGAGCGTCTCGGCTGTACTGACTCTCTTTAGTTTAACGACTGCTCTTCGCTACCATTTTCGCCATCGTTCACCCTATTTCCAATTTTTTTTTCTTGGTGAACGTGATGCGGATCGTTTACGACGTGATTTGCAGTCACGTGCCATGTGTCCCTGCTTGCCACAGTTATAACAATTTCCGCTGAAGCTACTGCTGGCGAACGATGAATTTTTCTTCTCAGCCTCCACCTCCATCCGACGAGTTTTCAATGATGGGCGGCATGTTAACGCAATCGTGTCCTGTGTGAGGGTAACCGTTACTGTTTCATCAAATATTGTCTTCGGGTTCCTCATTGTCTCGCGTTTTGTCTCTGAGTCACGTATGTCATCAATAAACGCCTCTGTTTTGAATTTTTCAGCTACGACACTTCTCGTCAGGATAGGAAAGGTGTGCCAATCGTTCAATATCCGCAGCATACTCCTGCAAGAACTCACCAGATTTCTGGGTACGAATTTTCAACTCGAGTCTGTGAATCTGCTTCATGTGGTCACTGCCATATTTTCGCTGTAAGGCATCCATCACCGACTTGTAATTCTTTTGCTCCGCCACTGGAACCGTTTGCAATACTTCCGCAGCAGCGCCTTTTAATGCCACAATTGGCGCTGCTGCTGCGCTATCATTATCCCAATGATTATGAGCAGATGTGGTTTCGAACTGGGGCTTGAAAACACTAAATGGCGTTGTTCCATCGTACGTGGGTGCCTTAAGCCTCTCTGCGCTGATTTCTCTTATCACTTGAGTGGCTGGTTTAATTATTTCCAACTGCTGAATCCTCTTACTAACGTTTTCAAAATTATTTTGAACTTTTTCCTTTAATGATAACGTCATCTCGTAACTCAATCACTTTTGCATCGAGACCATTTACCATTTTGGCAACCTCCGTTCGAACAGCCTCCTGGATTTGCAGCGCGTTCTGACTTAAGCTCTGATCAATTTCTTCCTGAACCTCCTGGATTTGCAGCGCGTTCTGACTTAAGCTCGGGTGAATTTCTTTCCGAACCTCCTGGATTTGCAGCGCGTTCTAACTTAACTTCTGGTCTATTTGCAGTGCATTTTGACTTAAGTTCTGGTCTATTTGCAGTGCATTTTGATTTATTGTCTGCGTCATCGCCATTAACATTTTCTCGAACTTCTACATATCTACAACTTCACCACTTGCCGCCAGTCCAGAAGCTTCCTCGATTTTCGCTGTTGATTCAGAGGCATCACTATAAAATTCATGCTCTTCCAGGTTTACCCCTTGATCCTCAAGAGCCTGCCGTAAGCGTTTCTGTAACTCCAACTTTCCGCCAGATGAGTGCAGATTCAGCTGCTGCAACTCCTTTAGTTGATCCACTTTTAGTTCATCAAACTTAACCATTTATTATTTTTTTTTATTTCACTGTTAATTC
This sequence comes from Meiosimyza platycephala, assembly GCA_963662105.1. Taxonomy (NCBI): domain Eukaryota; kingdom Metazoa; phylum Arthropoda; class Insecta; order Diptera; family Lauxaniidae; genus Meiosimyza; species Meiosimyza platycephala. The sequence continues at coordinate 67,886,645 of OY759210.1, forward strand.
TTTTTACACAATCCCACTTCTGACACCAATCGTTACGAAATTTCCTGTCCCTTTGACAATAATTTTGATCTCTTATACTTCTCTGAGTTCGATCACTGGATTGGGTAACAATCAAGAAAAACGCAAATTTTATTTAATTATAAAATGTTTTATTTAAATCATAAATGTTAGTTTTTAAACGGTACAATTGTTTATTTCCTCTTTACATTCAAATTGTATACACAAACTTTTTACATTATTACTTAAAATCCACTGTATCGCTGAACATGTGAATACTATGTTCAACTGTCTCACTTAAGATCCACTGTGTTCAACTGAATGCTTATCAACTGCCTATCGACTGCTCAGATGACTGCCTTTTATACTAAAGTCATCATTTTCTAGAACCATCCGTCATTGTCCAGAATGTCGTTTCCGGTACCTTCTATATGTTGATAATGTCGTACTATTCAGCTTTATCCATAATGCCATTTCCGGTACTTTCTAGACGCGCTTATCGACGTTGATAATTTTTCTCCGTTGTCGACTTTGATAATGTCGTACTACACTGACGTTCAAACTTTATCATTTATAGTACAGAAAACACACTGGAAGCCGCTAGATGGTGTTATTTTTCTACGGTCAGTGATGCTAGCTAGTACAGAAAACATTCGAGAAGCCGCTAGATATTTTTATACGAGATTTTTCTGGCATAAACCAAATTTCGCTACAGTATTATTTACAAAAATGAAATTAAAACTAAAAATAAGAATTATTAATTATTTTTTTAAATATTTCCTTAGGCCAACAAAAATCAATTTCCTTTAATAATGCTAATTCATTTAATTCAATTAGTGATCTTAATGCATAATTAGTCTTATGACATTTTATAAAAAATAACTTATTCTGGCGAGTAGTTCTGATTGGGACAAAAAAATTAATATTGCTTAACAAGCAAGAACAATCAATATTACCGCAAATGATATCATAGACAAACTTTATCGAATTTATCATACGTCTATTTTCAAGTGATTTTAAATCGATAAGCATACATCGAGACTTATACGAAGGAATAGATTCAGTGAAATTTAACGAAATAAGAGCAAATTTCAGAAATTTTTTTTGGACTCTGTGGCGGACACGACCAGCTAAAGTTTGTCCATGTGAACGCCTAAAAGAGTGCGTTCAAAAAAGACAGAAACTAGAAAAACTAAGGGCAGCCAACTGAAAAAAAAAACGAAAAAAAGAAAAAGAAAAAGGAATGAGGTTCCGGCGAGCTTGTTCCGGCCGGTTGGATTTTGGCCGCCATCACGCAAACAAGGAAAATAATAAGAAAAAAACTTAAGACAAATATAAATTGAATGACTAAATAAAAATTGCCAACAAAAATTGAGAATAAAACGAAACGATCATAAATAAAGAAAATTTAAAGTTACGGCGGCTCTTTTAAAAAGTTGCTGACTGGCTCGTTGAGTAGTCTGCAACCAAGTCAGCGGAGCACCCCCGGGAACCACTGCGCAAATAATAATCTGGAAATAAAAGTAAAACAAAAAAAGAATATAAACCTGAAAATAAACTAATAAAACTAAAAATAAACATGAATAAAGGTAAAAAAATCTAAAAGGAAGAAAAATAAAAGAAAATCCTGAAAAAAGGTTAAAAAAAATCTAAAAGAAAATCCTGAAAAAAGGTAAAAAAAATATAAAAGAAAAATAAAAGAAAATATTGAAAAAAAGGTAAAATAGTTAAAAAAAAAAGCTAAAAAGAAGAAAACTTTGCAACAAAGAAAGAACCTAAAAGGGAAGAAAAATACAAAAAGATAATGAAGCTAAAAATAAAGTTTAAATATTAAAGTAAAATTACGCAAAAATAAAGCAACCTAAAAGAAAAATCATTAACAAAACATAAAAGCAGCGATTTCGGACCAGTGTATCCACTGATAGTGCAGCACAACGTTCCTGATCACCAAGTGAGCAGCAGTAGCTGAAAGAAAAGAGGAAATCGGAACTGTAAAAAAAGAAAAAGCAAGTAGAAATGGAATTGTGTATGCTGAAAAATTAAGGTCAATAGTCATTAGTAGATAAAAGAAAAGATGTAAAGTTTGTTTCAAGAAGAGATAAAATAACACTAGTTTACAAATTTGGGCTTCATCTCGAGATCTGGTTTCTCATAAAACTTTTACGATGTATTTTGAGGAGTAGAATCCAAAACTGCCAACCATTTTTTTCTTTCTTAAGAACCGTTTTTGAGATATCCCCAAAAAACCCGTTTTTTGGCACTTTTTTCATTTATTTGCCCATATCTCCATCAAGTTCTTTTCTACTCAAATATAATGTGCACCATTGCAAAGATATTTTTGTTTTCTTTATAATGATATGCGGTTTGAGTAAATCGAATAAGATTTTTCGGATTTACAAGCGATCAAAGTTCAAAAAAAGTAACTTTTTTGGTCTTTTTTAAAAGCCACAAAATTTTAATTGCTCCGTTTGAATACAAAAAAATTAGCTTAAATTTTTTTTAAGGTTTAAAATGAAAGACTATTCTTTTGCAAATATTTTAAGTGTAATTTGGTCCAAGTCGGACAAAAACTGTGGGTTCTATTCCAAAATCAATGAAAATAGATAATATCCATATTATCATGCACTACCGTATATGGCCTAATGACTATGTATTTAAATAACGAACTGAGTCGTTAAAGATATTGTATTGTCTTATATGTTCAATTGTACCCTATAAAAGATAAATCCAAAAGTACTATTAAATTTAAGCTTGGACTTTTGAGAACGGTGCATATTTGTCCCATTTTCATTTTTTTAATTATAACTCAGAAGCTATACATTTTTGGTACAAAGTGATTACCAGATTTTTTGTAGGGAATAAAGTTTCCTATCGAAATGGCATTTTATAAAGTCAAAAATCTTATTTTTTGAACAAAACAACCTTAAAAAACTGATCTAAAAAATTCGAAAAATATAAATTTTTTGAAGCTTTTTTCATATCTATGATCATATATTTTATATCGAAATTTTGAATAAATACCTTCATCATTATCATTGATAAGCTGAAAATAACTTTTTGATTGAATAAAAAATAGTTTTGTGTGTAAAAACTGAAACTAGCATGGTGTAAAGGTAAAAATTTGTAAAATCATACAAAAGTAGGCAACTTTGAACGACTGTATTTCAGCCAATTTTCATCAGAAACTACTTTTATTTATCACCATTTTGACGAAAATGACGTCAGCTTTCTTTTTTGTGCTAAAAAGACCACTAGTTTCATTCAGAAAAAAAATTATTCCCAAAAATTAAAAAATATTAAATTTTTTCGGCTTTTTTTTAAATAGTTTTTTAAAGTTATTTTGGTGAAAAAATAAATTTTTTGACTTTATAAAGTGTCATTTCGATAGGAAATTTTATTTCCTACGAAAAACCTGGTAATCACTTTGTACCGAAAATGTATAGTTTCGGAGTTATAATTAAAAAAATAAAAATGGGATAAATATGCACCGTTCTCTAAAGTCCAAGCTTAAATTTAATAGTACTTTTGGATTTATCTTTTATAGGGTACAATTGAACATATAAGACAATACAATATCTTTAACGACTCAGTTCGTTATTTAAATACATAGTCATTAGGGTATATACGGTAGTGCATGAAAATATGGATATTATCTATTTTCATTTATTTTGGAATAGCACCCCTAGATTTTGTTCGACTTGGACCAAATTACACTTAAAATATTTGCTAAAAAATAGTGTTTCATTTTAAACCTTAAAAAAATTTTAATCTAATTTTTTTGTATTCAAACGGAGCAATTGAAATTTTGTGGCTTTTAAAAAAGACCAAAAAAGTTACTTTTTTTGAACTTTGATCGCTTGTAACTCCGAAAAATCTTATTCGATTTACTCAAACCGCATATCATTATAAAGAAAACAAAAATATCTTTGCAATGGTGCACATTATATTTGAGTAGAAAAGAACTTGATGGAGATATGGGCAAATAAATGAAAAAAGTGCCAAAAAACGGGGTTTTTGGGGATATCTCAAAAACGGTTCTTAAGAAAAAAAAAATGGTTGGCAGTTTTGGATTCTACTCCTCAAAATACATCATAAAAGTTTTATGAGAAACCAGATCTTTTTTTGTGTAAACTAGTGTAATAGTTAAATTTTGAAAACTTTTACTGTAGTAGAAGTGAAATTTTTTTTGAAATTAAAGTTTGTTAAAGATAAGAAACTTTAAATTAGTAGATTTTTTTGTGAATATCTATTTGTTAGTGGAAAGTAAACTTAAGCCGTAAAAAGATTTATTTATGTACGTTTTGTGTCAGAATTCAGAAAATTTTTGAATTTATGACTGTGTTTGTCAAACTGTTTTTTTTTCTTCTCAAAATTTAAGAAAAACAATGACGTAGAAATACGTACCCTTTAGAAATACCCTGTAGGGATTTTTGGCGCCATACCCTGTAGGATTATAAAGATAAAAGGCAAGCTTTAAGTATATAAATAAATCTTAAACAGTAAATAAGGAAAAATAGAAATAGGAGTAACCTAAGAAAGAAAAATAAGGAAAAGAAAATAATAAAAAAAAAATAAATTTCAAAAAAAATTTAAAATAAATTTGAAAAAAAATGTATACCTACCTTAATACATATACTTACCATAAGACTTACCTGTACTCAGCTTAATTCTTATATACATACAAAAAAAGTAAAAAATATATACTTACCTTAAGACTTACCTGCTCCTAAACTTATAAATACACATGTATACTTACAGTTAAAACTACCAATATACCTTAAGACTCACCTGTTCCCAAATTTATTTATATACTTACCTGTTAATACTTATTGTTCGACTTATACTTACTGTATACACTTGTGTTTGTGTCGAGTCTTTATGTTGCATGTACTGTGTTAAAGCATTTAAGTTTGTATAGGATAGTATGATTTAAATTTAAGAATATTAAGTTTAAATGTATACACCTTATGCAAAAGATTAGATTAAAATATATCTGTAATTTAAATTTAAGCATAATTTAAATTTAAAAATACAAGATTTCATTAATCCAAATAAGTCTATTCCTGTGTTTAAATGTTAAATTTAATAAATTAAAAACAAAATGGAAATCGAATTTAAAAACTTAATTTACATTTACTCTAAAAATAAAGGAAAAAAAAGAAATTTAATTTTGAATAAATATTTAATTTTAAGAACTATTTAATTGTTATTGAAAAATTAATTAAAAAAAAAATAGTTAAGTTTTGAGAAAAATTTGAATAATTTCATGTAAAGTTGACCAGTTATTAAATAAAAATAAAATATGTCTATGTGTAATAGTAAACTGTGAATGTCTTGTTAATCAGTAATGGAGTAGAGTCTATTTTCAGATAAGGATGCTGCAGCGAGAGGCATAACTGACGTAAGTAAGGGGCAAATTTAAAAAATGTATTGGCTGACTTCTAAGTTAGCGGGTGGGACACATTGGTGCACTAATAGCAGCACCATGTAGATTCATTTGAAAATATTTTCGCTTCGGAAATGTCACGTCGTCATCGCGCCCTTTTTCTTTTCTTTCTTCTTAATCTATAATTTTGTCTTTCAATTTTTATTAATTCGACACGAGTTTGAAATCTTTATTATGACAGTTAGAGAGCATAAGAACCCCCATTTTCTGGCGAGCTCAGCCGAGCAAGAAATTTTAATCGTGTCATGCTCTTCTAGACCCTAACTGTTATAACTCTTTTAAGACGATTAATATGAATAGCATAAAAAGGGTTCCAAATGAACGCAGCATATTCCAACCTAGACCTTACAAATGCTATAAATAAAAACATATACGTATATGGGTTCCGAAATTCGGAACTATTACAACGTACAAAAGCCAACATGGCATATGCTTTCGGTATTATATAATTGAAATGATTTGCAAATGTGAATTTGGAATCAAGTAAGACACCCAGATCCAACATTTCACTGACATTATTTAAGCGTGTACTTGCGATAGAAAATTGAAAAATAATATTACTGCTTAATTTAGAAAACGTAATATGAAAACATTTTTTTTACATTTAAAGCTAGGCGGTTATTAACACACCAAGTATTGAGTCTATTTAAGTCAGATTGAATATCCATTAAATCATTAATACTACTAACTCTGAGATATATTTTTAAATCGTCAGCATATAACAGATAATTAGTTTTCAAAAAGCAAGAACCAATATCATTTATGAAAAGTATGAAAATTAGCGGCCAAAGAATACTTCCTTGGGGAACACCAGAGGTAGGAACAAATGATTTTGATTTAATACCATCGACAACAACATGGCAAAGTCTATCGCATAAATATGACTTTATCCATTTCAAAATAGTAGGGTGAAAGCCAAATTTCTCCGATTTCTGCACAAGGATACCCTGTAAGACTTTGTCAAAATCTTTTGAGAAATCAGTATAGATAGTGTCCACCTGACATCTTTCCTCAAAAGCTGAAAAGCAATAATCAATAAAAACTGCCAAATTAGTAACTGTAGAGCGACCAGAAACAAAGCCGTGTTGGAAAGTCGACATAATTCGCGGGAGCGGAAAGATCAAATTATCTTTTACAATTAATTCAAAAAGTTTTGAAACAGTCGAAAGCTTGGATATTGGGCTATAGTTTGAATTATCATTTTTACTACCACTCTTGTAAACTGGGGTAATATGCGCAATTTTTCATCTTTCAATAAAATTACCAGATGACAAAGACAAATTAAAAATATGGCGCAGAGGCTTACAAATTGATGAAACACACTTTTTAAACAGCAAAGCGGAAAACCCAACACAGTCAGCCTTTACAGACGACTTCAAATTCAGAAACGTTTAGGGAGTTAAAATTGAATGAAGAAACGGTATCAATATCAGTGTTATCCACTAAATCAGTGTCAGGTTCGAAATTGGACCTGAAAAAATTTGCAAAAGGTTGGTAAACCAGCAACAGAGCTAGATGAATTTCCATTGTAGGTCATTAAAGATGGAATATCAGATTGTGATTTTTTTGAATGTATAAACTGCCAAAAGGACTTTGGATTTGATTTTATACTTTTTTCAAAGCTTAAGATGTAATTATTATGCAAAAATTTTTCAAGAACAGTGAACTCATTCAAGTAATGCAAATATTTATTTTTATCTATGGGATCATTTGTGGTTTTAAACTTATTAAAAAATTTATTCCTTAAGTTTTTTAACTTCTTTAAGTGTTTTGTATACCAGGGTAATTTATATAGTCTTGGCTTTATCAAAGGCACAATTTCTCTACAAATATTGTTGATTTCAACACAAAAAATATTAAAAGAAAGCTCTCTATAATAGAATTAAGTGTGTCAAAATTACAAGCATTAAAGTTAAAATTTAACACATTAATGATCTTAGGCAATTTTAAATATTCATAGAACTCGATATGAAGCACGAGCGGGACATGATGCATATCCGGCGGGGAGATCGGAAACATGCTTTCTTCCAGCTTATATTTAATTGAATTACTTATGAAAATTAAGTCTAAAATGCGATTTGATTTATTAGAAAAATTATTAATTTAAACTAGATCAAAACAAAAAAACAATCAAGCAAATATATTTCATGATTAGCTTTCACGTTAGTTGGAAATACATTTTTTTCATTCGCAATAATAGACCAGGAGATTGCATTGAGATTAAAATCGCCTAGAACACTAAAATGCGTATTAGTTTTATCTAAGTCTGATAAATTTAAAACATTATCCACATGAGAAAAATATAGTGAATCTGAGCTCTTGGGAGGAATATAGGAAACACAAAAACAATCTATTCCTTAGGTTCCAAAATAGAAACACATAGCCGATCGAGTAAGGTATCTGAATTCTTGAGTTTATATACAGATGAGCCCAAGTGCGTTTTACAGCAATAAGCACTCCTCCTCCTCCTCTTTGGCATCCAGTTATGACAAAGTTCTCAAAATTGTTCTCGTGTCAATAGTTCTTCCTAACGTGATAGACCGGGACCGGGGCGTCTCGGCTAGGTCCCTTAATAACGACACAATCGTTATCAAGGTAAAAGTTACGTCCATGGTGGTAGACAGGGACCTAGCTCGTGTCTGCTACTATACCAACACAGACCGGGACCTCGCTCGTCTTGGCTGAAAATGAACCAGAGGAGACGCAATAGTCACCAACTGGACTATATATGGGTTATCATGAACCTGTTGCCACGCCATTGCTCCAACGGGCTATCCCATTCTCACCAACCGCAATTGCATTAATTAACAGAAGTGATGTTTGATAAAATCTACTTTCAGACCAGCTAATATTTTTGGAGTCCCGCTAAGCTTTTTGTTCCTTTTTATATTACATATATCAATTTTTATATAATTTATAATTTGTAATAGTTTTTATTAGAAATGAGGAACGTCGGAACAAAAATCGATAAATCGCATTCGTGTTTTTTGTGAGAAATTGAAAAAATATGTCTAAGTTCATGGTTTTCTAATTTGGAATTGATCGAAATCTATCAATTTATTGATGTTGAAATCACGGTTTGGAAACCTTAATTCTGCATTTGTGTGCATGGTAATTTTTGAGATATAAAAAAAAAACAAAATAGACATATCGGTTTCTGACCAAACTAACTTGATATATCGGTTTTTGATAAAACACTGTAGGAAAGTAGATTATGTAAGTAGTTTCCAATCATTCAATAGCGCTTTAAATACCGAAACATTTTCTTAGCTGCTATCCAGTGCGCTTTTCCTGGATTGTTGTTATATTTGGAAATACATTATAAAACCAATTGCTTCTTGATATGGCACACTTCACATACGCTCTTCATCTTCTTTGTCTCTTGGGCAAAGCTTTTAGAAAGTTTTTGATTTATATCTAATGGTGTTTGATTTATATGTAATGGCTTGCATTCCTCCAAGTTAAACCTAAATAGTTAAATTATGTGCCGCACTACGCATCTATGGATATGACAGTTTTTGACAGAATCAAAAGAGTTAACAATGAAAGATGCTAAGTATTTATCGGTTTTTGTTCAGATCCGGGTATTTTGCGGAAGGATTTGGAACGGATTTATCAATTTCCGACCAGGATATGTAGGAAAATTACCAATTGACATCATTAACAAAAAAAAAAGTGAAAATGTCATTTATCGGTTTTTTTTCCGACGCTCCTCAAAAAAGAGCTTATAACTTATTGTTAGCCTTTGCAATTTAAAGAGATACAATAAATAAAAGATGAGTGGAAAAAAAAACACTTGATATTTCAAAGTCCTTTTGTACTTTGTGTTGTTATATATTATTTCCTTCATCTTTTTTTCATTTCCTTTAAGTACTAGTTTTAAAGGACCTCCATATGGATTTTTGATAACTTCAAATTTAAATTTTTGAATTAATGTATTTGTTTTTCGCGTTTTCCATTGACGTTTTAAAACGATTTCTGCAGGCTTTATAACTATTCCGATCAGCTTCTTGAGACGATTCTTTTGCTTTTTCATATTTAGATATTTTTTAGTTTTTTAGCTCTCTTAAATTTTGGTTAAACCACACCCAATTAGCATTTAAACACCATTGAGCAATAATTGCTAGGAGTGTGTTGTAAAAACACTTTTAATGTAATTGGTAAGACTTTTATTGGCTTTTTTGGAGGTTTATTTAAAAGTCAATTTTTATTCTTTAAAAACACTTTACAGCTTGTGTCTAGCTTAATATTAGCATTGACTTAAAATATTTTCTAAACCTGCTTCAGAAGCGCTTATACAGCCAAAATAGATGTTAAGAGCTAGCACAGCTTCGTTGTTATTTTCTTTAGCTATGAACTATACTTTAACGGAATGTTTACAGCTTAACAAAAGCAACTATATACATATACATTTATGGCTAAAAGAATTCACAGAACATAGCACAAATTCATTGCTTTACAAAAGCGGATTTAAATTTAATTAACAGTAAAAGAAATAGTTATATTTTATAAGAAAGTTGGTTTTAGCGACTGATTACACTAGTTTACAAATAATTAAAAAATTTATGAACTTTAGATGCCACTATTCATTTCTTATGTAAAATCGGCTGCTGATTCTGAAAATCAAATTATTTTTTTTTTCTTTCACGTCGTTTACGAGATATCGGTCACTTTCGGTTTTTGGACTACAAAAAAAAGTTGGTTCAACTTAATTACAAATATCTCAAGAACAAATACCTATATATAAACATATTATATGTCAAATTAAAGTTAATTAAATTTCCTAGAAATAATGCTCAAATTACTCATTCGTTGGCATAATAGTTTCGGCAAAAAAAATTGATTTATAATTTTATTTTTTTTTGTTCGAAAAAATGAGAAAAAAGTAAAAATCAACTGCAAGTTTTCAAGAGAAAAAAAAAATTGGAAAAATTATTTTGTTTTTTATATCATAGTCTATATATTTATGAAGAAAATAAGATACTATGTATGAAAATCGATTTAGAAATGGAAAAGTCATATAAAATTGAATAAAAAATGGCCGAATTTCATTTTTACCTATTTTCCCGTTCTTTTATTAGGGTAAGAATTTTTCGAACCCCAAAATGGAATTTTTTTAATGAAATTTTGTTATGTAGATACTGGTATATGCTAGAAATTAAAATGTTCGCTCAACCCCCCGAAACGGGCAAAAACCGCCATAACGAACCCAAATTCCCATTTTTGGCCATTCAGTTCCGAAAGAATTTTAAACACCGCCATCGTGCTCAGCATCCTCGTAAACGGGGGGTGACAAATATTTTACCGATAGAAGACGCGCAATATGCGATTTTGCCATTTTGGGGGCGGTTTTTGTCCATCTTGTGGGGTGGGCCAACTCCATAAGAATTTTGAATGCTGCTATCGTATTCAGAATCTTCGAAAACGGGGGATGACAAATGTTTTACTGATGGAATATGCGATTCCAACTTTTTTCTTTGGTCCAAAATCCGAAAGTGACCGATGTTGTAATCGCGCAAGCGACCGGTGCTTGGAACGCGGACAACATGACCAGCGGCAGCACGAGCTAGTTTGCCGATGCCAGCAGTTCGGGATGTTGGGGTGGGTAGCTGCTGCTCATGGTGTGCCTGCACCTTACAAATATAATTTTCTCGTGCTTAAGTTGCTGGGCTCTGAAACTTCAAAAATTTTTCCAAAATTACTACAAACAAAAAAAAAGTCATCAAAAAAAAAAAATGTGCCTTCCTAATAATTTTTCCTCGGGCTGAACCCTCGAGCTTGGTGTTATGCTCGGCCCCGTCTATCACCCACCCTACCTTGTGGACCTATGGGGAAATTTTTCGGTCCACCCTAATCTGAGTTCGGTTCTACAAAGGACCTAGTGCTTCTCTTTACTAAGCCATCATGTCAATCAAATCCTTTCTTTCATTAAATAAAAGAATTAAATTTTTTCTTTGTATTATTAATTCACATTTTTGTTGGTTTATTTTTGTTTCTCTTTTTTTTTTTTTTTTCAACTTAGATTTAGTTGAACAATTTAGTATCTATTTTTGCTTATTGTATATAATATTAATATGATTTATCATGTATTTTCCACGTTAAATGTATTTGAATTTTTACATGTAGGAGAATCTTAAATTTATTTAAAAGATGTCAGTTATTCAAATCTTAAATTTAGCTTCATATGAAGTTTAGTTAGGGTGATGATTGAATCTTAAATTTATTGGAATATGAAAATTTAATTTAATCTTAAGTTGAATCTTAAATTATCATAATTTACTGTTAATTTTATTGAACTCCAAATTCACAAAAAAAACAAAAATGTTAATCCAATTTTATAATAATTTTTAGTTGTTCACTTAGATTTAAGTTTCAATCATATGTATATATTTTTTTTTTCTTTTATATTTCTTTATTGTGATCATATTTATTTGGTTTTGTTTTGCCAAAGTGCAAAACCTTTATGAGTTTTAAACATTTTAATTTTTGTTCTTTCAAATAACCATATTTAATTTCTAATACTAATAATAATAATAATAAAAAAAACATAGAAAAAAATGAAATGTTGTTAGCTCACGCGTGTGATGTGTCTGGTGATTAGGTAAATGTTGTCGTCTTAGCTGGTGTTGTAAATTAGGTTGTAGCTGTTGTTTGTGTTAGAGTAGTTGTAGTTATAGTTGTTATGGTTTCTATTGTTGTTTATGTTGTTTTTACGGTGTTGTACATGTTTCTATAGTTGTTTTATATTGGTTGTTTTTCACATTTTATTCAGTTTATCTTTATAACTTTTCTGTTTCTTTGTGTTACGCATTTTCCTTTTCAATTTTCTCACTGTCTATTCAGTTTTTTTATTTTTTTCTTTTATTTAAAAATTTTTGCGCTTCTGTCACATTTTTCTTTTCAATTCTCTTTAAAACTTTTCTTTATATGAAATTTTTTCTATTTTTTTATGTGGTTTGTGGTGGAGCGCTAGCGCTTCATCACCCAACTTTCCGCGAGTGGCCGTCGATGACTTAGGTTTTATTTAATTTTAATTTTTAAAACATAAGATTTTTCTCTATTGAAATGCAACTTCTTTTACGTTGCCGTGTGAAGCGCTAGCGCTCCACCACCACCGTTTCCGCGGACAGACGCTTGTTTATTTTTTTCTGCTAACGGGTTCGTCGCACGGTTAACCTAACAAATAATTTTCTTCTTTTGTTTAAAAAAGTATTTATTTATAAAAATTTAACTTTAATTTTATTGTTCTTTGTTTTTTTCGCGACGAAAAAAAAACACGACGACTTTTTACGTAGTAACGCCAAGTAAAAAGAAAAACCACCGTCGATGACGCAACTCTCCCAGCAACTGATACGCGTTCCTTCTGATCATCAAAAAAAAAACAATGGCTACCGAAACTTCGAAATGACGCGTTGTCCAGCCATTTCTTCTTGACCCGAACGCACGTACGCCAATTTCGAATGACAGACCAGAAATGTCATTCCGACATTCTGACATTTCTGGTATGACTCTCGAAATTCCAATGCCAGTGTACATCAGATTACACTCTGCCGTTACAAAACAGTTTTTCGAAATCTGCTGTGGTTGGTTACAAAAACTGAAGGCACTACTTTCTAATATCCTTCGCGTGAAATATACCAAGTCGTTTATTGTTCATGTCTGCTAGCTCATAATAAGCCGTACCCATTCTCTTAATCACCTGAGCCTTCTCGAAAACATTTGCCAATTTTGCATTAAAGTGATCGGAAGCTTTGCTTTGAGCAAAACTCCTACGATACACAATTTGACCGATTTCGAAACGAACTGGCCGTGAACGCATATTATAATTTTTAGCATTTGTATCATAGGCCTTTTTCAAATTCTCTCGCACACTTTCGCGAATCAACTCAGTTTGTTCTTCGTGTCTGATGTCAGCGGTCGGATCTTCAATAAGTTTTAGTTTTCGCAAAACTTCAAAAGACGTTGCGTGGCAGATCATATTTTGACCGAAGACAACAAAGTATGGAGAGAAACCCGAGGACGAGTGTACTGAGCTTCTGAGAGCAACGCTAATAGCAAATAATTTTTCATCCCAATCTTTCTGATTTGGGTTAATGTAGGCTCTAACAGCAGCAATGACTGAACGATTGACTCGTTCAACGGCATTAGATTGCGGGGAATAGTTGGCAGTATAATTATGCGTCACACCATAATTCTTTAAAAGGTCTTTGAAAAGTTTAGATCTGAATTGAACACCATTGTCAGAGGTGATGACTTCAGGAACACCAAAAATGGCAAAAATTCGCTTTTCAAGAAAATCAACAATCTTGTTGGCAGTGAAACTCCTGATTGGCTCTAAGAAATGAAATTTGGAAAGATGGTCGAGAACAATCACCATGCCCACGTTTCCTGATCGTGATCTTGGATAAGGTCCAAGAAGGTCTACGTAGAGTTTTTGAAAAATTCGGACAGACGTAGCCTGCTTACCCATAGGAGGACGAAGTATGTGATTTGGGGCTTTGGTTTGCTTGCAAATTTCACACGATAGAACGTGATCTCGCACTTGTTTAGACATACGTGGCCAGAAATAAAAGGTTTTAAGTTTGGTTAACGTTTTCCCAATTCCACCATGAGAACTCATCGGATGATCATGTGCTCTTAGAATGAGATCTTGTCTCATTTCCAAAGGAACCCATACCTTCCATGATTGCTCTTCCTGAATCGGATCACCGCTAGCAAATTCGCAACGCTTATAAATTATCCCATCTATAACTTGTATATCTGGTTGCTTACTTGGCTCTTTCTGAAATTCCTCAATCATCTTTAAATAAAATTCGGTTTTAAAAAATTCCGAATTAAAATCAATTTCGAAAAATAGGTCTGTTTCTGACGCAGTCAGAGACGAAATGTGGAGGCTTTCCTGAGAATAAGTTCTCGATAAAGTATCAGGAACCACGTTTTGGCTGCCTTTCCGATGAAGAATGGTAAATTTGAAGCCCTGCAACTTCAGTGCCCAGCGCGCAAGTCTGCCATGCAAATCGGTTTGGCTCATGAGCCATTTTAACGAAGCATGATCGGTTATAACTTCGAATTCATGTCTTTCGACATAAGCTCGAAATTTTTTTATGGCCATAACCGCCGCAAGACATTCTTGTTCGGAAACAGTATAGTTTCTTTGCGCTTGGTTGAACTTATGGGACATGTATGCAATGGGAACTTCATCACCTTCATCGGTACGTTGTGCCAAAACCGCTCCAACGCCAAATTGACTAGCATCACATTGAATAGAAAATGGACGAGAAAAATCAGGACTATGTAGCACTGGTGCACTACTTAAACTATTTTTGAGGGAGTCGAAAGCAGCAATTGCGTCTTCGGTCCAAACAAATTTACGAGCCTTTTGTAACATATTTGTCAAAGGGGTAGAAATTGAAGCATAATTTTGCACAAACCTTCGGTACCATCCACAGACACCTAGAAAGCGACGAAGTTGTCTAACTGTTTTTGGACGAGGAAATTCTTTTATCGCTTTTACCTTGTCCGGATCGGTACTTATTGTTCCATGTCCAATGACATGACCAAGGTAGTGAATTTGTTTGAGCAAAAATTTGCTTTTCTCTATATTAATTGTAAGGCCAGCACGTTTAATGCAAAATGCTACTTCTTGCAGAAGCGAAATATGGTCATCGAAAGTTTCGGTTATTAACAACAAATCGTCTAAGTATACAAATACTTTAGTTCGCAAATGGGCAGGGATTACCTTGTCCATGAGACGGGTCATGGTCTGCGGCGCATTACATAAGCCAAATGGCATTGTAACAAATTGGTATAGAGGTCGGTTGGGGACAGTGAAGGCTGTCTTATCCCTTGACGCTTCATCCAACGGAATTTGCCAGAAGGCATCCTTCAGGTCTAAGCTTGAAATAAACTGTGCCTTCGGGAGCCTGCTGAGAATTCCGTCGATGAGCGGCAAAGGATAAGCATCCTTCACTGTGACCTCATTGACTTTTCGTGCATCGAGACACATACGAACTTTACTCGGTTTAACGATTAGTGCAACAGGAGATGACCATGCGCTTTGAGATTCTTCGATAACGCCAAGAGAAAGCATTCTATCGATCTCCGCAAAAAGAAGTTTTTCAACGCCTGGTGAAACAGAAAAATGCCTTTGTTTTATAGGCTTCGCTTGACCTACATCAATGACGTGGCTTATAAAATTTGTTCGGCCTAACCCTTTTTCAGAAAAAGAAGGAATTAATAAAATGGTTGCATTTAAATTTGCTTGCTGTCGAGCATTTAATACATGATGATTGGAGTCCAACTCCGCAATGTTCAAATTAACAGAAATCGGAATATCCTCATGAAAAAGATCACTTGCCAAACCGAAAGTCTTCACAAAATCAACGCCCAAATATAAGTCTTGAGAAAGAGTTGGAATTATCAGAAATTTGAGAGGTTTGGTTATTCCTCTAAAAGTAATAAAAGTTTCAACGAAACCCAATGCAAAATGATTTGTTCCATCTGCAGTTTTAAGGTTAGTCTTGACTTTGTGCCAAGGGTGTTGGTTATCTTCTAAAAACCTTTTAGCTAGATTGTTGGCTAAACAACTGACAGAGGCACCAGTATCGACTAGTCCTTCAATTTTTTCTTTAAAAATTAAAATTTGAGCATAGGGACGTAAATCATCCTTAGGTTTATCAGAAACCACTGAAGAACAAATAAATTTTTTCTTCGCATTTAAATTTTTCCAAAATTTTCTCAATCTTAAAGTAGAACGTTTCTCATGCGTTGACTCCGGTGAAGCAATGACTTCATCAGAAAAAATTCGCTTACGGGCGGCTTTATATTCCTGCCAACGAATGTGCAGAGGTTTAAAATGTCGAATAGGTAAAACTGTAGAGGGTGGTTTAATTTCAGGTTTATTTTCAAATTGCAAAGTAGGATTAACTGTTTTCAAAATAACTGTTGTGGTTTGGCATGCCGCATCACTTTTTAAGGTGGTGATGGTGCGGTTGGCAACTCTAAAAAATGGTTATTCGGGAGATCTTCTGTGTTAACGTTTACTTCCGATACGTTGCGTGCAGCTTGGAAGTTTCTGGTCGACCTGCCGTACTCTTCATCCAACAACTCGCGTTTTTGAACAAATGTTCGAAGCTGTCTAATATTTTCGATAGAGACATAGAGAAGATTGCGTCTAACGTCAAGACGTAAGTTTCGTTGAACGATTTCCAACAAAGTTGCTGGTTCAAGAGGACGTTGCAATTTATCGCAGAGCTGAAGAACAGATTCATAAAATTCATCGAATTTTTCATCATATTTTTGTTTCCTTTGACGAATCAAATCCATTATGTCTAAATCTGTTCTCCGATCTCGAAATTGACCACGAAGTTCTGTGCACAGAGTTTCCCAATCTATTTGAGTCACACCACGGTGATAGCGCCAAAACCACTCCAACGCTTTCCCAGCAAACAAAATGTGTGCATGATTGCACAAGGCGTCAAAATCACCTCGCAAACTTTGAACGGTCAGAGAATGTACTCGGTAAATAAATTTATCGACGGACAAAGCGTCTTCTTTGCCACTAAAAGTGACTTTCCAATTGGAAATCAGATTTGAGACTTTCTCTGAGGCCATAAAAGGTGGAACTGACCTATGGTGAGTTGAAGTGCCTTGAGCAAAATTGCTGTGGGTTGCTTGTTGGTAATTGTTTTGATGGAAAACAGGTGGAGGAGGAAGCTGTGGGTTATACGGAGGAAGTCCAAGTGAAAATGGAGAATTGTTGATCACATTTCTAGGAGCCTGGTGTATGTCAGAAGAACGACCAAAAGTCACAGGTGGATTTGGATCTCGATTCAGATCAAGAGGTGCATTACTGACGGCGTTTAAATTCATTTTAGCCAGTTGAGCTTTCACAGCTTCGTCAATCAACTTTTGCAACTGTGCGTCTGAAAACTGAGAAACATTAGTTTGCGCACTTGCGTGATTGGACAAGTCTGTGGATAATGGATGCACTCCTGACATGTTGAGATTATGTGCAGGTGTCACTGAAATATTTTGATCCATTAAGTTTTTGTAACTTCGGGTTACGGGCCGACTATTTTTAGTGATCGTACCTGTGTGGGTAGTAGCTGGTGTTATGGTAAAGGACTCCAATCCCAAATTAGGAATGGGCTTGTATGGCTTAACTTTTTTAGTACTGCACAACGCCTGACAGAAAGGGCAGTTGCGAGTCTCCTGCAACCAATTGGAAATGCATTCCGTATGGAAAATGTGGAAGCAGGGAGTTATACTGAAATATTTTGATCCATCTAGCATTTGTTGCTTGCACACCACACAGGGATTGTCAGGGATTTCACCCAGAATGGACAAATTCTCATTACTACGATGCAGAGGCATTTTTCACGTAACTCAAAAACCGAATCCGCGACCGAGATGAAAGGTATCGAACAACCGAAAGTTAAAATTTTGTAATAAAAAAAAATGGCCGAAAGTTAAATTTATGAATACCCCGTGGAATTTCCACTAAATTACCAAATATCAAATTTTAAATTATATCGTTGTTTAAATTTTTAGCAAAAATCTACATTTGTGCAAAAAAAAATTTTCAAATGTCGAATCTTTAACGCTTTATACCTTTAAATTTTTAGCATAGCTACATTATGCAAAAAAAAAATTCCAAAATGTTAAATATTCGCTTTATAAAATTTTTAGATTTATAAATTTTTAGAAATTCTTTAAGAGAAATTTTCAAATTCAAAAAAAAATTTACTTGCTAAGTTTTATTCTTTACTTACAAAAAAAAATTCTCAAATTTAATTTGTTAAATTTTTGTTTTTCTTAAAAGAAAAAAAAATTTTTATCAGAAGTTTAATTATCAATGACAGCTTGGTCCTATGTAGAACTATTCAAATTATTATTAAATTGTTTGGTCAGCCACGAAGAAAAACTTAGGGAGGAAGAATCTGAATCTACAAAATTTAAATCTCATTTCAAACATGAAATTGAAGTACAACCTATACAAATCTCAGTAAAGCGGTCGAAAAGCGCAGTGAATTGCAACTTAATCGCAAAATCCAGCTGTTTACCTTGACTTGCAGCCGCAATTCGCATTCAAGCTAAAAGAGTGAATCAACAATATTAAAAATGTAAGAAGTTACTGAAATTTAATTTATTCAAAAAAAAATTATGCAAAAAATTTAGTCTTCTATTACAGGGTAATTTTCACAAATAGGAATAAATAGGGTCAAAAGCGTCTGAGCGGATCAGAACGGAATCCTCCCGGACTGATAAATCCAGCTTCAGGCTTTGAGTATTAGATTCTTGAATTTAAAATTCAAATGAAGACAAAAACAAAAATTTTCCTGTAACAGGTTAAGTTAAATAAAAATTTTCAAAAATCCAGAGCACAGCACGGGTAAATCGGATGGAACCGAGTGAAATCGAAGGCAAAATACTAAAAAGATTATTAAGTGACATAAATGTCCACTGACGGAGAGTTTTCTTTTAGCCTCCAACCTCAAACGGCCCCACGTTGGGCGCCAAAATTTGTAATCGCGCAAGCGACCGGTGCTTGGAACGCGGACAACATGACCAGCGGCAGCACGAGCTAGTTTGCCGATGCCAGCAGTTCGGGATGTTGGGGTGGGTAGCTGCTGCTCATGGTGTGCCTGCACCTTACAAATATAATTTTCTCGTGCTTAAGTTGCTGGGCTCTGAAACTTCAAAAATTTTTCCAAAATTACTACAAACAAAAAAAAAGTCATCAAAAAAAAAAAAATGTGCCTTCCTAATAATTTTTCCTCGGGCTGAACCCTCGAGCTTGGTGTTATGCTCGGCCCCGTCTATCACCCACCCTACCTTGTGGACCTATGGGGAAATTTTTCGGTCCACCCTAATCTGAGTTCGGTTCTACAAAGGACCTAGTGCTTCTCTTTACTAAGCCATCATGTCAATCAAATCCTTTCTTTCATTAAATAAAAGAATTAAATTTTTTCTTTGTATTATTAATTCACATTTTTGTTGGTTTATTTTTGTTTCTCTTTTTTTTTTTTTTTCAACTTAGATTTAGTTGAACAATTTAGTATCTATTTTTGCTTATTGTATATAATATTAATATGATTTATCATGTATTTTCCACGTTAAATGTATTTGAATTTTTACATGTAGGAGAATCTTAAATTTATTTAAAAGATGTCAGTTATTCAAATCTTAAATTTAGCTTCATATGAAGTTTAGTTAGGGTGATGATTGAATCTTAAATTTATTGGAATATGAAAATTTAATTTAATCTTAAGTTGAATCTTAAATTATCATAATTTACTGTTAATTTTATTGAACTCCAAATTCACAAAAAAAACAAAAATGTTAATCCAATTTTATAATAATTTTTAGTTGTTCACTTAGATTTAAGTTTCAATCATATGTATATATTTTTTTTTTCTTTTATATTTCTTTATTGTGATCATATTTATTTGGTTTTGTTTTGCCAAAGTGCAAAACCTTTATGAGTTTTAAACATTTTAATTTTTGTTCTTTCAAATAACCATATTTAATTTCTAATACTAATAATAATAATAATAAAAAAAACATAGAAAAAAATGAAATGTTGTTAGCTCACGCGTGTGATGTGTCTGGTGATTAGGTAAATGTTGTCGTCTTAGCTGGTGTTGTAAATTAGGTTGTAGCTGTTGTTTGTGTTAGAGTAGTTGTAGTTATAGTTGTTATGGTTTCTATTGTTGTTTATGTTGTTTTTACGGTGTTGTACATGTTTCTATAGTTGTTTTATATTGGTTGTTTTTCACATTTTATTCAGTTTATCTTTATAACTTTTCTGTTTCTTTGTGTTACGCATTTTCCTTTTCAATTTTCTCACTGTCTATTCAGTTTTTTTATTTTTTTCTTTTATTTAAAAATTTTTGCGCTTCTGTCACATTTTTCTTTTCAATTCTCTTTAAAACTTTTCTTTATATGAAATTTTTTCTATTTTTTTATGTGGTTTGTGGTGGAGCGCTAGCGCTTCATCACCCAACTTTCCGCGAGTGGCCGTCGATGACTTAGGTTTTATTTAATTTTAATTTTTAAAACATAAGATTTTTCTCTATTGAAATGCAACTTCTTTTACGTTGCCGTGTGAAGCGCTAGCGCTCCACCACCACCGTTTCCGCGGACAGACGCTTGTTTATTTTTTTCTGCTAACGGGTTCGTCGCACGGTTAACCTAACAAATAATTTTCTTCTTTTGTTTAAAAAAGTATTTATTTATAAAAATTTAACTTTAATTTTATTGTTCTTTGTTTTTTTCGCGACGAAAAAAAAACACGACGACTTTTTACGTAGTAACGCCAAGTAAAAAGAAAAACCACCGTCGATGACGCAACTCTCCCAGCAACTGATACGCGTTCCTTCTGATCATCAAAAAAAAAACAATGGCTACCGAAACTTCGAAATGACGCGTTGTCCAGCCATTTCTTCTTGACCCGAACGCACGTACGCCAATTTCGAATGACAGACCAGAAATGTCATTCCGACATTCTGACATTTCTGGTATGACTCTCGAAATTCCAATGCCAGTGTACATCAGATTACACTCTGCCGTTACAATGTCTCGAAAACGACGTGAAAGAATAAAAAAATAATTTCATTCATTCATACATAAGAAATGAATAGTCGCACCTAAAGTTCATAAATTCTTTAATTATTTGTAAACTAGCTAAAACCAACTTTCTTATAATATACAACTATTTCTTTTACTGTTAATTAACTTTAAATCCGCTTTAAATCTTATTACAGATATACCTATAAACTATGATATAAAATAATAAAATGATTCTTCCAATTTTTTTTTCTTTTAAAATTTGCAGTTGATTTTGACTTTTTTCTCATATTTTCGAAAAAAAAAATATTTTTTTAGAAATCAATTTATTTCACCGAAAATAGCAAGCCAACCAAAAAGTAATGTGGGCATAATTTATAGGAAATTTAATTACCTTTAATTTGACATATAGTAAATTTATATATAGATATTGGTTCTTAAGATATTTGTAAGTAAGTGAAACCAACTTTTTTTTTTGGTCCTAAAACCGAAAATGACCGATATCTCGAAAACGACGTGAAAAAAAAATAAATGTGATTTTCAGAATCAGCAGCCGATTTTACATATAAAATGAATAACGGTATTCAAAGTTCAATTTGGCTGTAAGCTAGTGTTATTTATTATAATTAAACATTATTGAACTTACAGTCATTCAGCAAAGACCAATATTGTAAATTTTTAATAAGTGATCAAGGTAGGGTTACCAGATGACCTGCTTGCATAAGTAGTGCATCTAAAAATTTAAAATTTTTACTTAAGAGAAAAAAAATTTTCTAATTTCAACACAAAAATTTTGTTGGGAAAAAAAGATCCTCGCTTTTGGTCCTCTACATAACAAATTTTGGGACAGGTTTAAATAAAAATAATATTTTTGTTGACCAAAAAAAGAAAGGTCCTGACTTTTAGTTCAAAAGTATTACATTTTACCGAAATGTATTACATTTCAAGTGAAAAGCATGAAAGTACTTCTACAGCGCAAAAGTAGTCAATGTACTATAGTACTAAAGCATGACATCTCGTAACTCTAGATCAATGCTATTTTTATTCAACAAACATGACAAAGATAACTAATGTCATATTTTATAGCTTTTATTTTGCATGCGTACTCCAAATTATTGCTAAAAAAAATTCATACACATTTCTTTTCTCTATACTGACGCGCACTACCACGCGCAAAAACGCTCTTTTAGCGTCAGCACTTTCTCATTTTTACTCTTTTGAGCGCTAGCTCGTTATGCTAGTTCTTGGCCATAAATGAGCTTTTAAAACCAAAAACTTTGCTGAAAAATACCAATGTAGCAGAAATTATTTTTCTGCAATTAATTGGCTATTTTTAAATATTTATGCCGATTAAACTCACAAAAAAACTGCAGCGCTCGCTGTTAAATCTATATTTTTTGGTTAAATTTTAGCTATTCATGTTTCCATACAATTCACTAATCGAACTGGAAGACGCCATTACATGAGAGCTGTGCAAAAGCTATTCGATAAGGAAAATCTATTCGAACAAACAAAATCGCACAACACTGAATATTTTACAATGTTTTGCATGGGAAATAATTTCTCAAAATAAACTATTATTTCAGCTAATAATATAAATTAACATGGAAACAATTTTCTTATTGCTTTCTAAGCTTATAAAGTGTTAGATTATTGCGAGAAGGGAAATATGTATGTATTCTAATAAATTTTTTTGGATAAATTTATAAATATAAAGAATTTTTGTGGATCATTATTTATAAAAGAGTTTTAGAAGAAACTAGTTGAAAAATTTTCATTCCCACTAAATTTGTAGATCTGGAAGATTTCTATTCCGAAATCTATGTAATTGATGTATTAAAACATTCTCATATTTTTCTATAAAATAAAAGGGCAGCAGTAAATAACACTACATAGCTTACAAAAAAAAATATCTAGCTTCTCATGGACTTTTTACGATGTATTTTGGGGCGTAGATTCCAAAAATGCCAACCATTTTTTTTTCTTAAGAATCGTTTTCGAAATATCCCCAAAAAAATCCGTTTTTTTGCACTATTCATTCTGTCTTTTTCTAATGATATGCTGTTTGAGTGAATCGAATAAGATTTGATGGAGTTACAAGCAATCAATGTCCAAAATAAATGATTTCTTAGGTCTTTTAAAAGTCACAATATTTAAATTGCTCCGTTTAAGTTCAAAAATTTATTTTTTTTATAAATTTGTTGGTTCTTTGTTTGCTTTTAATAATAATAATAATTAAATGATAATTTAACTTCAGCCAATTTATCAGCGATCACCATTCAAGTAAAATTTTACAAGTTGATGCAATGCTTTTATTTGTTAAACAAACTTTTGAGGACAAAGGAAAAAAACAACAACTCTAGAATATAGACATATGTTTCGATTCATAAAATCTCATCAGTATATTTTTGGTTGATGCCTACGTCAGCACTCAAATTTCACTTGTAATATTAATGCAAACCTAACGAAAAGCTTACTTTTAACTTCAAGCAAATGTGGCAAATTTTGAAGTGAAAACAGAGAACGCACCTGTTTCATTTTTATTTACACTCCTAAAGCATGACGTCACCTGAGTACATTTACAACATAAGCAAATAATCGAGAAACTACGATGACAAAGGAAAATTTGCGGTAAATGTATGCTATAAAAGCCAAAAACTTGCAACGTGTGTTACTTGGGCAGTTTTGATTACCATAAGAAAGTGTTTTATATGTGGCAAAACTATTAATTGATTGAGAAAAATTATTTGAAAAAATGCTTGCTAATTCATCAACAAACATGTTTGCATTCGAAACTGAAAAATTACAGTTCTTTATTTTTTCAGCAAAGCCTTCAAGATTGAGTTTTGATACACGGCCAATTTTTTTTTCATGTTCAATGGATTTTAATAAACTTATGTTAATTATTATAGATTCATGATCACTTATTTTCATTGAATTTTCAGTTTTCACCGTTGTCTTGACCTTGGTATTTGTTATAATATAGTTTATCAGAGACCACGCTATCCACGTTATCGTTGTTGGTTCGGATACTATTTGACTAAAAGAGTTATAACTAATTAACGCACTTAATTGATTTTTATATCTATCATTATTTAACTAATTTATATTTATACCAATCATTAATATAACATTGGTCCTACTTAGTTTTTCAATCCAATTGGAAAACTGATCAATAAATATAGATTCAGAGTAGCTTGGTGATCTGTATATTCCACCAAGAATATACACAAAATTATTGCACATTACTTTTATGAATAAAAACTATATTTCTTCTTAACAGCAGTATCTATCTATCTATCTACTATTATTAAACGAGCTAAAATTGTATGTGGCGAACAGTGAAATCCGGACAAACAAAAAAATTTAAAAAAATATTTTTACGATCCCGTCAACCTCTTTGTCTTGTAGGTATGATTTTTGAAGTGAAAACTTCTTTAGGCACGTTGTGCACCTCCGTAAGAAAGCATTTGTGGCTGAGGAAAAATGTATAAACTCGCGACAGGCCACCGACATCGGATGCGTAATCGTATCGTAATCGTATCGTAATCGTATCGTAATCGTATCGTAATCGTATCGTAATCGTATCGTAATCGTATCGTAATCGTATCGTAATCGTATCGTAATCGTATCGATTACGCTTAGAGAATTTGCGGCTGAGGAAAAATGTATAAGCTCGCGACAGGCCACCGACACCGACACCGGATGTATATACATATTCTATATACAGTACATATATGTGCGACTTCGCTCTCTCTCGCTCACTTTTCTATATATATCATATATAATATATATGCGCAAAGGATTTGCGGCTGAGGAAAAATGTATAAATTCGCGACAGGCCACCGACACCGACACCAGATGTATATACATATTATATATATCTTAATCGTATCGTAATCGTATCGATTACGCTTAGAGGATTTGCGGCTGAGGAAAAATGTATAAACTCGCGACAGGCCACCGACACCGACACCGGATGTATATACATATTCTATATACAGTACATACATATATGTGCGACTTCGCTCTTTCTCGCTATATATATCATATATAATATATATGCTTAGAGGATTTGCGGCTGAGGAAAAATGTATAAACTCGCGACAGGCCACCGACACCGACACCGACACCAGATGTATATACATATTATATGTATATACAGTACATATATGGGCGACTTTGCTCTCTCTCGCTCTCTTTTCTATATATATCATATATAATATATATGCTTAGAGGATTTGCGGCTGAGGAAAAATGTATAAACTCGCGACAGGCCACCGACACCGACACCGGATGTATATACATATTCTATATACAGTACATATATGTGCGACTTCGCTCTCTCTCGCTCTCTTTTCTATATATATCATATATGTTTATTCCATAAACATTACAAAACATCATGAAAACAAATTTCAATTATATTATTTTAAGTTTTCACTTCTGTCGGCACTCTCAGAGTGCAACCCGCCGGTTTTTTTTTTCAGATATGGCATAGGTAGGGCTTTGATTTAGAGGTAGGACAATATCTTAGCATAAATAGAAGTTATATTTTTAGTTTTTAATCATGTGTTGGAAAAGTTGTCAAATCCTAAAAAAAGGAACGAAGCGGATAAGCGCGAGAT
The DNA here is from genome assembly GCA_963662105.1 of Meiosimyza platycephala. Taxonomy (NCBI): domain Eukaryota; kingdom Metazoa; phylum Arthropoda; class Insecta; order Diptera; family Lauxaniidae; genus Meiosimyza; species Meiosimyza platycephala. The sequence continues at coordinate 67,912,286 of OY759210.1, forward strand.
TTTGGCGTTTCGAAGCGATAGATTAACGATACGGGAAATTTCTGCTAGAGTGGGCTTCAATAAGTCGTCAGTAGCCGACTTTTTGAAAAGGTATTCTAAAACTTGGTCGACAAGTCGAAGGGAAGGGTCAAGAACGCGAAAAAAGACTACAGAAGCTGATGATCGACTTTTAAAAAAGATTAGCCTTAAAAATCGCTTCAAAACGGCTATGAAAATTAGAGTTTGTTGAATGTGGAGTAATAAAAATTTCTCTAATGATTGTGTGACGAAGGCACTATGATGCTGGTTTATCTGCACATCGTGTAGCTAAAAAGCCTTTTTTCACCAATCAAATGCGTCGGAAACGCTTGGATTGGGCCAACCAGCACAAAATGTGAACTGTATCCGAGTGGCAGAATGTGATCTTCTCAGATGAATCAAAGTTCAACATATCCGGCTCCTATGGAATGCTGAACGTGCGCCGAAAAATTGGAGAGAGTTATAGCGACGAGTGCCTCCAAAGAACATTTAGGCTACCGATTAGTAGAATGGTCTGGGGATGCTTTTCTTATTACCAAGTCGGACAGCTGGTCTTGATTGAAGGAACTGTCAAAGCAGCCGACTATAAAAACATCCTGATAGAAAACTGGGAACCTTCTATTGAAGAGCATTTTTCGCGTGCCGTCAATTGGTAAATATTAGTGTTTTATGAATTCTTATTTTGTACTTAATAATAAACCACAACGTTCATCCTTTTTTTCTTCTTCTTCTTTTACAGGTAAAGAATTACTTGAATGAACTTGACATTTCAACTTCATCGTGGCCAGGCAATAGTGCCGATCTGAACCCCTTTGATAATCTTTGGCAAATAATTAAGATGCAGGTAGTAAGCCACAAGCCCAATAATTTACGCGAGTAAGACAGTATAATTCAAAATGTTTGGTACGACGGTATTTCGCAAGATCTTTTGAAAAATTTGATCTCTTCCATGCCGCAGCGAGTTATGGCGGTCATAAAAGCGAAGGGAACAACAACAAAATGTTGTTATCTGTTTTTTTTTAATCCTAAATATTAGTTCTTAAAATACCTGCAGTAAAGAATTTAGAATTAGAACCTTAAAAATAAAATTTTACAACATTTTACCAAAAACTTTTTTTATCAATAAAGGATATATTTCACTTTTTATGCTAAAAATAGATGTTTATGGTGTCGTTTTTCGACCTACAGCAAAATATTTTCAATAAAAATTATTTGCTTCTCTGATCCTTGCATCAGTTTTTTGAATCGATCAAAAATTTACATCCTAAAGGATATTATTCAATTTTTTTTGTTTGTCCGGATTTCACTGTTCGCCACTGTATATACAGGGCGTCCCATTTTAACTTACACAGCTGAATAAGTCAAAAAATTGCAAGTCATTCAAAAAATGTTTCGAATAAAAGTTGGGGGTATCAAAGTGCTGATCTAGCCATGACCTTAACCATGACCTTGACCTACATTTTCAAGGTTATTTGAAGGTTAACTTTAGTTTTTCAAATGGAAACCCCCTATTTTTGACTTCAGATTTCGGAAGACCACAAAATTCTACGTTAAGATAGGTATTCATATTAGAGGTCAAAGTGACCCCTAAAGGTCGTTTCAAGGTCGAATTCCTGCTTGGTGCAGAAATGCTGCAGGCAGTTAAGGCAAGATTGTGCAGCGGTCAATGATTACTAGCTTTTTTTCACCAAGCGGGAATTCGACCATGAAATGACCTTCAGGGGTAAGTTTGACCTCTAACTTGACTTTTGACTTATTTAGCTGTGTAAGTTAAAATGGGACACCCTGTATATCTATTATGGTGGTCCATTTTTTAAAAGTTTAAAATTTATATTCTCAACAATGCTGCCCTTATTCCAATCATGATACTTATTATCTCTCCCAATTTTGAGCCGAATTGAACGTTATTTAGAGGTCGCTACGATTTATCAAACTTGGAATTATACTCAAACATAATTTTGAATACATAGATTTTATTCTAAAGTAACTTAAAATTTAAACTTATTGAAAAATATTTAAATGGATACTTGATATACTCATATATTTATTATGTACACATATGCATGTACAACGTACAAAATTTTATATTTTTTGGTCGCTTAGCGTCATCATTGTAATATTGGCCTTAGAAACCATGGGAAATGTCTTTTTATGTAAGTCAACTACCCGAAGCAGATACGGTTTCTGTTCTTCATTTTTTTGTAATAGAAGAGTTGAATTGGCTAGTCAAAGCAATCCCTCGCTCTGCACAATCGTTTAAAACTTTTAAAAGCTTTACTTTTTTTTCATCTCAATGTAAACTTTGTCATTTTTCCATCCGTTGGGATCCTTAATAAGAAATGACAGTAACTTTTCTTGCCCATCATCGATTAGTAAATCAAAGAAACAAGTTGTGCGTTTGCTAACAAAGGACTCAAAAGAGTTCCGTTCGTTAAAATTTTTACCGTCAAGCCTCTTGAAGGCGTTTGTTTTTGGTGGTAACTGGAGATTTTCGACCATTTTCTTTTTGGACTCAAATATTACTCGCGAATCGAAAAAAGCAAGCCCGATCAGATGTTCAGAAAAATACCAAAGATTACGATGAAATATTTTTACTGCAGCTGTAGCAATCTTTTCATTAGGATAGAATTTGAGTAGTTCAAGAAGATTAGCATCATTAAGAGGAACCCCCTTATTGCTATCGGAACTTCATTCCAATTGCGACCATACACAAGACTTACAAATAAACCTATTTCTGTAATTGATTTTCTCTCGCGTGTAGTAAGAATTACCAGATTTTCAAACATATATATTTTCAAGCAGTAAATTGCCTTTGCTGTGTAACGAGCTTGATGAAATGCGCCTGGATCACGAAATCGAACATCTATTTTATTTGCACCTCCCAGGAAGCATCGACAAAGCTTTGACACTTCGCGGTAGTCATCTCTCGTCTGTTGGCTTTTTATGGCATCGGTATAGTATTCATACATTTCCTGTCGATGTTCAAGCAAATCATTGGTATTAAATAGTATACCGTCACCCACTTTGAATTTCTCTTTATCGATTTCTGGCCATTGTTTTTGAAAGCGCTTAAATTATTGGATTTCGGGTCCTCCGCTAGGTCCAAGCGATTTTTAAAAACACTAGAGAGCATGACTTCAAACCCGTGATGACGGCAAGCAATTCATATCAGCTCTTTATTAAGGCCTTTTTCAATTAAAGCACATGCACCTAAATTTAATCCTGTGTTAGAGGTTGTAGTGTCAAAGCATAGCTTGAGCTACAGCTCCAACAACAAACATCGCTTTTCTATCAGAAAGTTTTATGCGGTCAATGGCTGCAATAACATCCTTGTAAAGGACAGATTTGCGATTATCTTTTTCAGAGCGAGTGGAAGTTGTAGGAGTTTGAAACTCACCACACGAGAAATGTTCTGACTCACTTTTATCATCTGACCCCATTTCCGCAGCAAGGGAACACACGACTTCTTCACTTGCTTTTTGCTTTTCAATATTTCGCAGATTTCTTACCTCATATTCTGATTCTCTCTTTCGCTTCCGTTCTTCTTTCTTCTCTAAACACATCTCTATTCCCACCATACTGCAGCTCATATTGTCTTCTCTCTTAAAAAGGGTCATATATAAAAGTCGCAAATCGTAGCGACCTCTAAATATGGGCCGAAATAGCTAATTTTTTGTATACATGCATATTTTGGTTAAAGGAACGAGGGCAAGCTTGTGGAGATAGAAAAATAACGATAAAAAAATTTTCCATATAGCTGTGAACCACACTAATATCTATATATATATATTTATATATACATATGGGATGATCCATGTCAACCGGATTAGTGCTGTGTCGAAAATTTGGAGTGACCAAAACTATCACCCCAGGGCTCATTTTTATGCTTAAGACATCTACTTTCAGATTTTGTGCGCGCCTTTGCAAAATTCAAAATGGTGGATCCAATATGGCGGCCGGAAGCGGGTGAAAAATCGAGTATCCAGCAATAAAAGCCTGTAAAAATAAAAACTCTCAATCGATCGGATCGTTTTTTAGCTCAAATTGTAGCACTTAAAAAGTTGGCGTAGAAAGTTGACAGAATTCCAATATGGTGGCCGAATTTTTGAAAGTCAACCGATTTGCACCAAATTCGGTATACGTGGGCCTTGGAGGTCACTGATCACGAATTCGAAGTCAGATTTTACAAAATCAAGATGGCGGATCCAAGATAGCGGACGTATGTTACACATGAGCTTCTAGGGTCACCGATTACGAATCTGAGGCTATATTTTAAAAATTTTAAAATTCAAAATGGCGGATTCTATATGACGGAGGTATAGTTTAAAAATCAACCGATTATCACCAAATTTAGTACACGGCGGTTTCTAGGATCGCTGAATACGAATACAAGGTCAGAAATTTAAAATTCAAGATGGCGGACCCTAATCTACCCAAGTCTTTCGTATACCGAATTTGGTGCAAATCGGTTGACTTTCAAAAATTCGGCCACCATATTGGATTTTTGACCGCCATGTTGGATCCGCCACGATGAATTATGTTAACCTTCCACGCCATCTTTTTAAGAGCTACAATTTGAGCTAAAAAACGATCTGATCGGTTGGGAATTTTTATTTTTACAAGGTTTTATTGCTGGACACCCGATTTTTCACCGGATTCCGGTCGCCATATTGGATCCGCCATTTTGAATTTTGCAAAGGCGCGCACAAAATCTGAATCTGGCGATTGTTTTGGTCACTCCAAATTTTGGACACAGCACTGATCCGGTTGACATGGACAGTCCCATATATATATTTTCAGACTTTATTTCAAAAACGGGTGCAGCGATTTTGATGAAACTTGGGGGTTAGGTACATATGTGAACAAAATTAAGATTAAGCTTAGTTTAAAGTTTTTAAAGGCTCTTGCAGGGGCGTGGCACAGCCCTAAATTTTTATTTTGATAACGTCATATCTCCCAAACCATTCAAGATATTGTAATGAAATTTGATAGGCAGATTCAGATCATAAATATCTTAAATTTTGCCAAAAGTGGGCGGGATCAAAAAGTAGGCGTGTCATTTTTCAATAATTGAAAATTTTGATTCAATAATACTCGAAACAATGATGGCATTTTCGGTACATTTGTACTTTTTTCGGTACATTTGCGTCCTGAAAAATCGTTGTCAGTACATTCGACAAGTTTTCAGTACATTTGGGGCATTTTCAGTACATTCGCCAAATTTTTAGCACATTTTTAGTACATTTTCGGTACATTTGGACAGTTTATAATATTTACCTTTCTTTTTGTTTTTTAGTAAATGAAAATAACCGCAATGAGTAATAGTTTAGTATAGTAATTACCTGTATATAATATAATTACCCTATTATATTAGTTACGTTTTTTTTAGTAAATGAAAATAATCGCGCAATGTGTAGATTTTGTAATTAATTTAATTAATTTTGCTAAGACGTAAAAGTGAGGACCTTTTTTTTTTTTTGATAGTAAATTTTAGAACAATTTCGTGCATTTTAGGAAAATTGCGTGTTCAAGACAAAAAAAAGTACATTCGGGCTGTAAAAAGTACATTTAAAGTCTCGATTCAGTACATTTTCACAAAACCCAAATGCCATCACTGACTCGAAAACGGCACAGATGATTTTCATAAAATTTTGAAGATAGTGCCACGAAGGCAGTCATCATAACAAGCCATATTACTATACTGGCAAAACTCGTTTAAGGAGAATTTACAACGCAGTCGTTCTGAAATATCACATGGTAGATATACTTGCGATAAGGTATCTCAATACTTGATGTGTTATGGGAGCAATATTTTTGAAATTTTGTGTAAAGGTGTCGGTAGCTATAAGCATTGAAATTATATGGATTTTGACAGGAATGCATCAGTGGGCGTGGCACTTCCCATACAAACAAAAGAAGTTTAATGTCATAACTGGTATACTATATGAGTGATCATAATAAAATTTGGTACATAGATGTCGGTTACTATCAGCTTTGAAGTTAAATGTATTTAAACGGGACTGCCTTATTGGGCGTGGCACCTCCCATACATAAGAAAAACTTTGATTGTTATATTTCGTGTACTATGGGAGTAATTTTTTTACCTTAAGCGTTATCGCTTAGCTTCGCTATTGCACAAGCAACAAGCCTGATATAAATAAAGTAAATTCAGTCTTAAAATTCAATTAAATATAAATAATTAAAAATAATTCTATTTTATGAAGCTTAAGTTTTTTGTGTTTTTATTCATACATAGCTCGTGTGCCAAATATTGAATCACATCTGATGATATTATAGTCATTTAACTCTCTCTCTCTTACAATATGCCAAACATTCCGAGAGGCATATATATGTGTGGGAAAGGACCACCATAAACACGGGGTTTTCCTTGTGGTCCTTATCGTATGGGTACAAAGGCGAGAGCCTATATTAAGGCTGCAGCACGGCCTTTGTAGGTACTGGTAAATTATAGATGCTGTGTAATTAAAGCTGAATAAATGTTACATATATATTTGTAAATGCGAGGGCCTTTATTAAGGCTGTTGTAAAGTCAAATTAATCAGTTGTCGATGACAGTTTTACTGTCAATACTTTTTTAAAAATATTAAATGTTTCTTTTTGTTTTTTTTTTTTTTTTAATTTAACTGTTGTTACGGATGGCCTTTTTCAAGACGTAGGAAGTACGTTAAGGGGTTGTCAACGCGATTGCAATTCGTTAAACGATACGGCAACATACCTCAGTTGAAGTGCAAATGTCAAATTTTGATTTTAGCCACCTATCGGCTACATTAGAACCTTCAACTGAGATATGAAAATGCTTTAAAATCAGCCGGTAAAATCGCCCAATTGCCATTTGACACCTCTTTTGACTTTTGTCCAATAGAAACGCACATTACGGCGTCTCTATTAACACCTTGATCTCCTGTTGAAGGAAAAAGTTTCAAAAGAGTTTTGACTTTAATTTTCTTGCACTATTAGTATTATTCCCACTAAAATAGACGTTAAGATAAGCAAATGTTACCACCCTGTATCCATAAGTATATATAAACGAAAAAAAAACTATATGTACCACGCCTGTCAAATGTAAAAATGTCAGACAGGTTAATAAGGCTAATGTTGGCACTAATGGGCCAAGGCTGCCGATCAATTTTTTTTTGTACGTATATGTATGTATGTGTGGTTGGCAAGCGACATCACGCGATGCTAACTGTTACCGCTGTTAGCAAAGGGACACTCTAATATTTAACATTCGTCGACGATATGCTAATACGAACTTCGTGCAAAATACGATGTATACGTAGTTGCAAGAATTGACAACGAAAAAAGAAAATCATTGCTTAACACAAAGCACGAGCGGTTGGTAACTTAAAATTTTAAAGCGCGTTTTTGTGAATTATAATTAGTACAAAAAATATTTACTTATATGAATTTAAATTTAAATCATTAAATAAAACACTTATAAACTTGTGAATTTACTTTTTTTTTAATTCGAGCGCGCTGTTAAAAATCTTACTAGTTTTTCGATAAGTCGTTGTGCATAGTCGGTGCAACACTAACAAAGAAGCGTACAAGAAGTACAGATTTTGATGCAGGCGGCAGTTGAAAAATAATTGATTCGCGTACGGTCGCAAGCTTCGAGTCGCACGCGGTTGCAAACGATAAAAAAAAATGGAAGTTTGAAAAATATAATTAGTGCAAAAGACATTGTAAAAACTATAAAATTTCGGGAATAAAAATGATAAAAATTAACTAAAATTTTGAGCAGAAAAATCTAGGAAAATTTTAGCTGCAACGTTGAAAAATAATAAAAATTGTGAAATAAAGAAAAATTCAGTGACAAAAAATCGTTAAAAGTTTCGATTCAGATTAAAACGCCGTAAAGTTTTATTTCAATTTAGAATTTCTTGAGTTTGTTGACTAGTAATTTTCCCGTCCTGGGAAAACACTTAGTGCTGGGTGAAAGCTGTATCTGAAAAATAAAGTAAATTTGGGGTTAATAATATGAGGATACTTACCTTCTGGACTCGTAGCTACTCCTTTGAAATAAATAACACCAAACTTCATTTAGTCTTAAGTTCAGAACTAACTCTGATTTTAATTTTAAATTTCATTTTACTTAACACCTATGATACAGATAATTACAATAACAAATTACATGCTAAAATAATTACTTAGGAATACAATAACAAAAAGCTTATTTTACTTTTACCAAATCTTGGCCTACAAATAGTTATTTGACTTATGCAAAAATTATTTATTCCTCACCCCTTCGAATAAGAAAAAATTATAGCTAAGAATAATTTTTTCTTAATAACACATTATTGTGTCTTACAATAATTTTGTTTTGAATGTTAAATTTAAGTGTAAGTATAAATTATTATTTTTGTTTTTCTCTTCGAATAACCCTACCTAATTCATGGTCCTACTTTTCTCCGTCGCCGCTTGTCCCCCTTGATTAGAAACTGCTTGGCTTTATGGCTTTGCTTGACTTAATACTCCATAAAATTTACTTCCGATTTTATTCAAGGAGCGATGCTGGTGTATCTTCTTGTGGCTACCGTCATCTCAGATAATTGATGAAACGGCTTATGCCATAGTTTTCTCTCGACAAGGGAGGCTTTACGCTTGTTGCCCCCTCCCTTCCTTTATTTTGGTTGTTTCCAAATACGGATTGACAACCTTACTTTTTTTTAGCCAATAATGCTGGATATTTCGCTTATTGTGCATGAAATATTCTTCAGCTAGCTTTTTGATTATATGTATTCATCTTATTTATTTATTCTTATTATATATTCATCTTATTTATTTGCGGTATTCGCTACCTTGAATCAGGAAAATGGAGTATTAAAGTCATTTACTGCCTCATAACTGTTGTAGTATAGGACCATGATAATAAATGGAACTTAATGTTAATTAAATTAAAAATCTATTTTGCCCTATCACCAAAAATATACTTGTTCTTTAAATCTTACTATAAATTTTGGATTTGATGTTATTAGAATATTCTAAATATATTCGTAACTTAATTTATATATGTAATGAAGTGTAAATGGTATATATGTGCATGCATTCTTATGTAATGTATACAAATATATATGTATTTACGGCATTTACTCCGTTTTGTTTATTTAAATTTATTTAAGTTTGTGTAAATGTTATATATGTGTATGCATTTTTATAATGCATATATATATATATATACGGCATTTACTCCGTTTTGTTTTAAAGTTTATTGGCCTAGTTTACCAATATTAAATTTTGCAATTAGGCAAAAACATTTAAGTCTTAAAATTTAAATATGTCAACGAACTGACTTGTTTTTGCTTACGATGCAAAAATGTGCAACGTAAATCATAAATTTATATATGTATATACATACGTTTCAAGCGTATGAATACAAATATATATTATTATTCTATAGTAACTAATTTCTTGCTTTTATTTTAAAGCTATTTATTTTATCAGAACAAAATAGTTTTGCTCTGTTTTTTGTTTTTAAATCAATTCTAATTTCAAAGTACTCAACATTATTATTTTTAATTCTTTTGAGATTTAATTTTTTAAAATTTTAGTTTTTCTTAAATTTGTAACTAAAATTCAAATGTATGCTATATATGTGTATACATCTCTTGAATGTATACAAATACATATTTCGCTGTTTTGAGTTCAAATTTTATTTTTTCTTATCTTTCCCAGCCTTCTATTTCAAAACAATATAACTTAAAGTTATCTTCATATACATTTCAGCCAAATGCTGTTATTTATTAATACAAAGCTGAGCTCTAGTTGCATTTGCTTTTTATTATTTGCATTTTACGTTTTTTACGTTATTAAGAATTTTTTTGTTTCTTTACCTACTTTAATGTAAAGAAGTTATATACGAGGCGTGTGCTTATTGCGGCACACGTCGTCTCATATTTCTTGTTAACAAGCAAGTATTAATGTTTGTGTGTGTAGTACAAGTATCTTGCGTTTATTTTATATTTTGTTTATTTTGATTTCATTTGATCAAATTTCATGTGGTTACGTTAAATAAATTTGCTCAAATTTGCATTGCCAAATGCAATGCAATGCTTTGTGTTTTTATTATTATTATTTTTATCTTCAAAATTAAAAATTTTTCTTTTACCTACTGTTGAGGTAGGTAAGTTATATGCGACCATGTGCGCTTATTTCGGCACACGTCGTTTCTTATTTCTTGTTTACAAACAAGTATTTATGTACATATGTTTTTATTTAATTTTGCTGTATTAAATAATATGAGCAAACTATTCTAATTTAAAAAGAAAAAGAAAAAGATTGTAATTTTATTTCGGTTCATTAAATAATTTTAATAAATTATTATGTAACTTCTTTTTCTTTCTTTTTATTACAACTTCTGTTGTAACAGGCCCTTTGATATCTGTTACTTCAAATGGGCCTACCCATATGGCAGACAATTTATTTTTCCGAGTTTGATTTTTCATCAAAACTTTATCCCCTCGTTTAAATGTAACGGGGTTTACTGAACCGTCATATTGTTTTTTAGACAATTCTTTTGCCTTTTCTTGGTTTTTTCTCACTAACTCGTGAGTTCTTTGTATTTGAAACTTTAATACTTTTGATTGGTCCTCCGCGTTATAGAGCGGTGAATATTTTCGTTTTAAATTCGTAGGCATTTCGAATTCAAAACCGTACAAAGTTCGGAAAGGAGTTTGCTTAGTAGAAGTATGTATCGTATTGTTATGGACATGCATGGCTGCCGTCAGCCATTGGTCCCAATTCGAACCATCTTCTTTAGCAAAACTTCTCAAGTATTCTGCTAGTGGTCTGTGGCTTCTTTCCAAAGAACCATTAGCTGGCGGATGGTATGGCGTTATATACAATTTCTTAATCCCCAGCATTTTGCAAGTATCTGAAAATAATTTTACAATAAAATTTGTACCATTATCAGTAATCAATACTTTCGGGATATTGTATCTGGCAATTTCGTCATAAAATTTTTTCGATACTGTACTTGCTTCTGCGTCGGGCATTGCAGCACATGCCATATATTTTGAAAAATCATCCTGAAATGTTAGTATATACTTATTTCCTGATACAGTTTCAGGTAATGGACCGACAATGTCCATATATACTTTATCAAAAGGCCTGCTTGGTGTATCTGTTACCACCATCGGCATTTTTGTAAGTCTTGAGCTCTTGTTGGTCTGACATTTGGTACATTTTTTAATATACTCTTTTATATCTCTTTGCATACCTGGCCATATATACTGCTTTCTTATCCTTAGAAGTGTTTTGATAGCCCCTTGATGCCCACCAAGTGGTGTGCTATGAAAATCCCTTAATATTGTTTCTATTTCTTTAGGATCTTTCAGTATGACCACTGTTTTTCCGGTGTTGTTTTCAACCACCGTGTCCTTATCCACCTCTTTTGAAATGTTCCCTTTTTCCTTTTCAGAATTTTTAGATTTTGATCTGGTTTGTACCACTGTTATTTGTTTATTTGTTTGTGGTAATCTACTTAAAGCGTCTGCATTTAAGTTTCTTTTCCCAGGCTTGTAAATGATTTCAAAATCATATTCCGATAGTTTATGTCGGAAACGCGCCAAGCGTGACGTTTGATCCTTAAGGTTGGTTTGACATCCCACGTAGTGGTTGATGATCGGTGTAAATTTTGAAATGTCTGCCAAGCAAATATGCTCTAAAATTTTTTGTTGCCCACACTATAGCGAGAAATTCCTTTTCAATGGTCGAATACCTTTTCTCGGTATCGCTTAGTGCTCTACTGGCAAATGGTATTGGATTATCTTTACCGACTTCTCCTTGAGATAATATTGCACCAATTGCATCATTACTGGCATCCGTAGTTAACAAAAATTGTTGACTAAAATCTGGATATGCCAATACAGGTGGTGTCATTATTGCCTTTTTTAATTCCTCGAATGAATTTTGGCATTCTATTGACCATACGAACTTTGCGTCTTTTCTCAATAATTTATTTATTGGTAAAGCTAATCTTGCCGTATCTTTAATGAATTTCCGGTAATAGTTTACCAGACCTAAAAATGCTTGTACTTCTTTTTTGTTTTTAGGTACTGGTATGTTTTTTACACATTCTACCTTTTCTGGGTCTGGCAGGGCTCCGTGTTCTGAACATTTATGACCTAAATACACAACTTCACGACGCAAAAAATTGCATTTTTTCGTGTTTAATTTCAGATTATGTTGTCTTAATACAGTGAACACATTACGTAGCCTTTCTTCATGCTCTCGTAAGTTTTTCCCGTATATGACAATGTCATCTAAATAAACAAAACACTCTAGACCTTGTAGTCCTGTGAGTATGTGATTCATGATGCGTTGAAATGTTGCTGGGGCTCCTGTTAGACCAAACGGCATTCGGTTGAACTCAAAATGTCCCAACTCTGTACTAAATGCTGTTTTTTCTTTATCATCTTCATTCACCAATACTTGGTGATATCCACTTGCTAGATCTAGCGTGGAAAAATATCTGCTATGTCCCAATTGATCTAAAATTTCATCAATTCGTGGTATGGGAAAAGCTTGCTTGATCGTAGCTTCATTTAATTTTCTGAAGTCTATAACTAATCTCCACTTTTTCTCGCCATCTTTAACACTTTTCTTTGGGACAAGCAATAGTGGTGAATTCCAAGGTGAGGTGCTTGGTGAAATAATCCCTTCATCTAACAGTTCACCTACCTGTTTATTAATTTCCATTCTATGAGAATGGGGTAGTCTATACTGTTTTTGGTTTATTGGTGGTTGACCCACCAAAGTAGGGATATCATGCTTCAATACTGGAGTATATGATAAGCAATCTCCTTCTAACAAAAATATGCCATGGAAGGATGCACATATATTTTCCATGGAAGCTTTCTCTTCATTGCTTATGTTAGGATCTAAATTAATTGATCCAAATAGCTTATCTAATCTTTCCCTCACGTTTTGTTCCGATATTATATTTATTGCGGAACTTGTGTTTATTTTAAACTCATTGTAATTTGAAAATTCTGGTTTGAACTTTCTATCAATGATAAATTCGTCTTCTGACGAATTTAAAATTGGCACATAAACTATGCCATCTTTCACTTTGCTGAGTACTTCTCCTAAGTAAACTCCTTGTGAAAGTTCTTGTTTGTGTATAACAACTTCTTTTAATGTTGTTTTAACACATAAAGGTACTATTTTTACAGTTCGAGCTTCTACTGCTGTTTCTGTATTGTATAGTACTCTGTTAAAGTCATTCATCGGCTTAAGCGTGAATGCTATTACTTTCTGACGTTTTTCATTGAAAAACGTTAGTTTTTTATCTATAGAGTTTATGACAGTTCGGTTCCACAAAATGTCCCTACCTACTATTCCATCAGCTGGAACTCCTTGATCTAGTGACACTATGTGTAACTTTAAACTTAGATCTGGGTTCTGCTGGTGTTTAATAGTAGTTGTACCTAATCTGGTAACCTGTCCGCCAAATGCTCCACTTAAATCTTTTCGATTTTTTGTATCTGATTCTGGGAAATGCAACATTGCACTTTCTTTGACCAAACTTGTGTCAGCACCGGAATCTACCAACAAAATAAGTTTTCCATATCTGGCCTCTTTACAGGGCACTTCTATGAACACGTCATTTTGATTTGCTTGGTAGAAATTCTCGTTATGCCTGCCATACAAGATGTGTCTCCCAGTTTCAGTATCTTTTGCGTTTGATACGCATTCTATGGGTTTTGCGAGGGACGCCTCAACTACAGTATTCTGTGTATGATTTGTTTTCCCCGCATTACATTGCTTTAAGTTATTACTCAAAACTTTATAATTTTTACTACTAGTAGGTAACGTATCGACTGTACTTTGTTGTGGTTGATTTACTGTTACTACTTTGTTAAAATTATTTATGATTTCAGATGTAGTTAACGTATCAGCTGCACTTTCTTGTAGCTGATTTACTGTTACTATTTCATCTAAAATATTTTCTGAAATTTTGTTTGTTTCATAATTAGTAGATATCGTACCAACTGCACTTTTGTGTGGTTTGTTTACTGTTACTACTTTATTAAAATTATTTGTAATTTCAGATGTAGTTAACGTATCAACTGCACTTTCTTGTAGCTGATTTACTGTTACTACTTCATCTAAAATATTTTCTGAAACTTTATTCGTTTCAAAATTAATAGATAACGTACCAACTGCACTTTGTTGTGGTTGTTTTACTGTTACTACTTCTTTTGGCCCTAATTTACTAAGTTTTTTTGGGTCCCCTGACTATTGGCCGGTCTTGAGCCCCTCTTAGTTTCCCTGAGCCTTTTCAAATTTCTTTTTGGCAAAACGATTTTCTATTGCATGCCCAGTTCTATCACACCAACTACATTTACTGGAGGACTGTTGTCCCCCTTGATGGCGTTGAGAAATTGAATTATTATTTTTTACGTTTTTCCCGATATCCGTTGTGTTTTGTGAACATTTTACGTTAGTCATGTGTCCATATTCTAAACACTTGTCACAGAAAGGTGTGTTTTTCCTAACATAACAGTGCTCTCTTGTGTGACCCTTTTTATTACAATATGAGCACTTAATTGGCAGCTTTCTGGCGAAATATTTATTTGTACCCTCTTGCTCTCTCAGTGGAAATATTTTTTTTTCTAAAGAATGTTTCGTAATACTTGATTTCACTGGGAGTGCTTCTTCATTGCCAGACTGCACTACGTTAACTCCAGATAATAATCCTAAATCTCCTTGTATGACATCTTCCATTTTGATTGTTTCCTGCAACAATTTATCCAAGCTGTTTGTGTCCTCCCTTAACATCAATATCTTAAGCATTTTATTACGTAATCCTAACTTAAATGCTGTAATCACTGACTTATTCAATTCTTCTCTGAATATTACATCAGATAAATCTTTATAAGTTAATTTTATTATTTCTAAGGCTTCGTTTCTAAGCGTATTTATTCGTCTCGCGAATGTATGCAGTACTTCTTCAGGAAGTTGGCGGGCGTTTCTTACTTGTTCTTGAATTAAATCAATAAATTTGGCTTTGATGTATGTTATTTTTAACAATTCATGTAGCTCTTCTAATGACTTTAGCTCATGAGATCTGATTAACTCAAATGCATCCCCATGCAAATGAAGCCTTACGCTTGCTATGAGTTCAGGTTCTTCTTCAGCTTTAATAACTTTCCGCACTGCCTCACATCCTTCTATGAACCTATATAGATCCGATTTCAACGTTGGTGAACTAGCCCCTGAAAAATAGGGTACTATATTTTTCACTAACTTCGAGATTTCTAGGAAACCCATTATAGAAATAAATAAAACTTAATTAGTTTTCTGTTATGCTTAAGACTTCCGTTATATGCTTTTGCTCTATAAAGCTTAAAATTTCATCTAGAATTATGTCCGCTTTTCCGACCGCTGATAAATTATGGAAATTTTCAACTTTTTCTTGTATTAGAATAAGTTATTCTTTATTGTCAATTGTAATTTCTAAATATTTCCACAATTTATCTGTAAATCTCCACAACTTTCCTAACAATTTTTCGTGGGTGTGTTCATTAAATTCTAAATCGTTCATTACCTCATATAAAATACATAAAAAGCTAAGTCAGCAACTTTAAACGGTTGTTAACTTTAACAAAAAGCAAACGTTTTATTTTACGTGCTCTTTTTTTATATATGTTTCTTTTTGCTGTACAAATGCTCTACGTTTCAAATTTCCATAAGTGAATGAACGACCTACTGCATTAATAAATTTTGCCTACAAATTTGTATGCAGAATTTTTGTGAGTTTACGCGACCTATCCCAACTTTGTTTAAAATTTTGCGTATATACCACTCATTAATTAGTGATACGAAATGCAAATTGTTAAACTTTATTTACTCCTTATTTGGAATAATTTATACCTAATGACACACGGACCTCTGCAGAACACGAATCTTTGGAATATTTGAAAGTATTCCTCAGAACCAACAATCAAATTCTGCAAGGTTATATACGATTTAAGAAGAAAGGAAAAATTATTTATAAAACGCGAGTCTATGCAGAATAAACGGATCCTCAGAACTTGAAATATTCTTTGGAACCAAAAATAAGTTCTACAAGACTTTCAATGGAGAAAAATAAAACAAACAAATAACAAACGTTTTTCCCCGAAAATAACGTTTACGATTTACAAAATTTAAAATTTACAACAAATGCTAACTGTTATTAAAATTTCAAATTTTAAAAAATTATAATTTCAACAATCCTATCAGTTCAATTTGAAGAAAAATTACTTTTTATAATTCCAACAATTGAGAAAAGTACTACTAAAAAAAAATTATTATATTGGAAAATTATTTATAAAAACGCGAGTCTATGTTGAATAACTGATCCTTAAGATACAAAATCTTTTTGGAACCCGATATACATTCAACAAGACAGAACCAAACTTTTATCGCGAAAATAATATCAAATTTCTCCCTAAAGTTTCAATGGAGAAAAATAAAACAAACAACAATGTTGTACTCGTAATTTTCCCATAAAATTCAAAAAAAAAAAATACTATTTTAAAAACTTCCTATAAGTTTACAAAATTAGTTCAATGAAACCTAATTCCCTAATCAATGATGCAGAACATGGACTATGAGGATCGCTCATAGTACATGCTCCCAAGTTCGTTAGGATATTGCCTAAAAATAGGCTGAGCTAGTGGCAGTATACCGACATGTTTTGGAAAGAAATTTATGATTAGTAATCTGTTGCAAGGATACTCACCAATTTTATTTCCAACGCTATCGTACAATTCCTTGATGTTGTAAATATCTAATCCTCTAGACTCCAATGTTGTTGTTGTACTTCTTTTGTGGTTCGGTAAACCGGCTGCGCCAATGTTGACTAGTAATTTTCCCGTCCTGGGAAAACACTTAGTGCTGGGTGAAAGCTGTATCTGAAAAACAAAGTAAATTTGGGGTCAATAATATGAGGATACTTACCTTCTGGACTCGTAGCTACTCCTTTGAAATAAATAACACCAAACTTCATTTAGTCTTAAGTTCAGAACTAACTCTGATTTTAATTTTAAATTTCATTTTACTTAACACCTATGATACAGATAATTACAATAACAAATTACATGCTAAAATAATTACTTAGGAATACAATAACAAAAAGCTTATTTTACTTTTACCAAATCTTGGCCTACAAATAGTTATTTGACTTATGCAAAAATTGCATAAGTCTTATTTAATGCACTAAGGTAGTGAGGTCGACATATTTCCGGGTTTCACAAGTTGGCTTTTGCTTGCTGTTTTGTTGTTGCGTTTAAGTGCTTGGCGTTCTCATTCTTGTTAATTCTTAACAAGCAGAACTTGCACATAGCAATTTAAATTTATCAACAAAACAACAAATACCCAAAAGTGTGCTGCGGGTTTCACAAGTTGGCTTTTGCTTGCTGTTTTGTTGTTGCGTTTAAGTGCTTGGCGTTCTCACTCTTGTTAATTCTTAACAAGCAGAACTTGCACATAGCAACTTAAATTTATCAACAAAACAACAAATACCCAAAAGTGTGCCGGAATTATTATTGGATGATGTTAAGCATCATCCCAAAAATATGCCATAATATGTTATTTGTTTAAATAAATGTTTGAATAACATATCATGTATTGTAAAAACCCACAACAAGTGCTCCATCGGGGTGTAAAAAGTGAGGTTAATACAAAACGTCAACGTCTTCAAATTTTAATAGAAACATTTTAACTGGAGATTTTAATAAAAATAGAAAATATTTTCTGACAAAAGTTTAGCAAGAACGTGTTAAGAGAGAATTCAGCTGAAAAGTTTTTGTGAAAGAAAACAAAAATTGTGAAATTCAATAACTTGTGCAAGTTGTGCGCACGATTCCAATGAAATTTAAAACCAGTAAATTGATTTGAGCTCTAAACGATAAATAAAAGCAATATTCCGCGAATCGAATAGATAGTTGTGAATTTCGTGAAAACTTTCAAAAAATAGAAAACCATTTTGTGACCATTTGGATCAAATCCCATGCCCATTGTTAAGTCAATCTCAAATGTGTATGGCTATTGTACTGGTTAGACCTGTTCCTTCATATATGGAGTTTCATCTAGACAGTGCAGAATACTGCCAGGCACAGCACAAATAAAAAGGAAAATATAACAAAAAGAAAGTGAAATTAAAGAAAGAAAATATTATAAAATCTAAAATAACTTAAAAATAAAGACAAAAATTGATTAAACATAAAAAAGCTTGAAACCAAGAAGAAAAATGAAGAAAGAAAAAAAGAACACCGAATTACAACAACAAATTACAACACCTGACACCACCCCAAAAATGAAAGCAACAACAAATATACATACCTATGCAACAGCTACGTCATCAACAGCCACCAGAGTCGTCGACAACCACACCAGCTAAGTCATAAATTTGTTACGGATTTTTTTTTGTATTTTTTTGTATTTTTGCTTATATATATATTTATACATTGATTTTTGAATTTATTTTCCTGTCAATCTCACAGTGAATTCACTTAGGCTAGAATTGTATAGCGTAAGGAAAGAAAATTTTGTGCAAAAGAAAATTAAAGAAAAAAAAAATAATAATAGTAAAACTTAAAATAACTTTCTTTTTAATTTAAAAAAAAAGTATGAAGAATTGCTAGGCAGTGAATTTGGGGGAGATGCTGGGGTGGGTGGAGCCGTGATGCCATCGGGAAAAATTTAGGGGAAGGGACCTGGGGTTTTTCTGCTCCCCGTTAGGAAATATTTTTTTTTAAATTTTTACATTTTTGCTATGATGCGCCATAAGTGGCAATGGGAAAACCGCGCCCTAGCCGGGAATGACTTCGGTGGACGATGCCGAAAGTTTTGTGAGTTTCTTTTCCTACAATTTGCCAGGCGTAACACTGTTTATCATTTATGTATATGTACGAAAACATATTTATTAGTGTTCATAAAACCACCATCTTGTTTATAAATATGGTCCGATGTTTAAAACGGTTTCTCTTTTATGTATATATAAAAGGGCTGCACAAGACATCTTGAAGCGCAAACATTGTTATGACTCTAAATCATTTGACTGATCGAGTGTTGCCATTGCTTTTGCTACCACAAACAAATAAAGTCTTGATGCTCTTTGCATAGCAGACAAAAAAACAAACAACAACACTTTATGTCAATGAAATGAAGAACAACACAATAGTAAACAGCATTGTCAATATTGTGATTTTTAAATTCCGTTGTGGCAATATTGAGCAACAAGAAAGTATATGAAAGGGTAATACACTGCGGTTCATCAGGATAGAACCAACTAATAACGATAAAAGTATACATTTTTAAATAAATATTCAGATAAAACTATTACAATAAAATCAATTTTTTAGTGCAAACAATTTATTTTTGTTTCATTTATAGAGCAATTAAAAAGTGGTTCTATCCTGGTGAACCAAGAAAAAAAAGACGAATTTTATACATGACTATAAGCAATTAAAGAAAAGTACCGTTATAATGCATTAGGAATTGATTTTGAGTCTTTAAGTAGTGCATTACAAGTGCTTCTAAATTTCTGAAAAGTTTGAGTATTTATTGTTTCTGCATTCACAATTTATAGATATTTTTTGCATAAAATTCAGTTCCTGGTGTATGTAATACATTTATGCATGTACATATATTAGAGCGGTTCAAAAAAAATCTTATTGATTTTTTTGCGATGTGTCAGTGGATTACAATAGCCCTATATATCTTGACAAAACAACCCATAAGGATTTTCTTCAATTTTGAAAACTGGATTGCCGCCGAATGTTTTGAGTTGCCTACCTATTTTCGAAAATATTGATTTAAAAAATGATGCAAGCTAAAGAGGTTATCAAATTTTGCAACAAAGTGGGTGTGCTTTTCGAACTATTATCGATCGAGAAATTCGAATCCGTGATAAGTTTTTCCTCATCTTCTTTTTTTCTAATAAAAAAATTGAAAATTGCCCGGACAAAACTTAAAAAATGCCGATTTTCTACTTTCAAGTTGGAAAATCTTGATATAATATTTTACCGCCGATCTAGTGGTACATTATTTTTCATGTACCTTTATTTGCTTAAGAGAAAACCGTAAACCGCATATCAATATCTTATTTCAAAACCAAGATATCTGCATTTTTCTAAATTAATAGACCTGAAATTCTTCGATTCGGCGTTGACATATATACATATAAAGCTGATTCAAAATTCTCGATCGATAATAGTTCAAAAGGCATACCCACTTTGTTGCAAAATTTGATAACCTCTTTAGCTTGCACCATTTTTCAAATCAATATTTTCGAAAATGGGTAGGCATCTTAAAACAGGCGGCCGCAATCCAGGGCTATAGGGCTATTGTAATCCACTGACACATCGTGAAAAAATCTATAAGTTTTTTTTTTAACTGCTCTAATGTATATATTAGACTGTGTCATTTCAAAGTTTTGGAGTTGGATTTTATTTTTTTTTTTTGCCTATATTTTAGCTTGAGGAATAAAAATAGTTGTCGCAATATTTGAGCTTCCTATCACAAATCTGTAAACGGCGCGGACAGAGTTTATATCTGATTTCGTTGAAATTTGACGAAAAAAGCGACTTGCTAAAACGAAGAAAAAGTCGGCTTTAGTTGCGAAGATATAGGGTTTTAGGTATTTTATTTGTAAGGGAGATGCCACCCACTGTTCTCAAACTACATCCACATTTTTCATCTAGCTGAAAATGAGGACAAAATACACCAAAAGGGGAGTTTTTTTTTTTAAATTTGTGGGCATTTTAGCCTATGTTGTAGCATTAAATCCGAAAGGAACACTCCCAAAATTTCAGCTTTCTAGATCAAACCTGTGGCTGGCGCATTCAGTTTGTTTCCAATTTAATTGACGACCTTTTACTAAAACGTAAAAAAAAATTACCATAGGTGCCAAGATATAGCGTTTTAAGTATTTTAGTTGTATGGGAGGTGTCACACCCTGATTTCAAACCACGCCCACATTTTTCGAGTGGCTGAAAGTGAGCAATTTACATCTCAATACCAAATTTGAAGCTAATAGCTTCCATAGGTTCCGAGATAGCGTTTAAGCGATTTTGTTATGTTTGAGCGTTTTAAGTGATTTTGTTATATTAGAGCTACCACGCCCCTTAATTAAATCCCGCTCACGTTTGCAGGGTGTTAAGCGAAGACAGTATAGATACAAGTACCGAATTTCGAAACTGTAGCTGCCATAAGTACCAAGTTATAGCGCTTTAGGTGCTTTATTTGTAAGGGAAGTGCCCCACCCTGTTTTTAAACCACGCCCACATTTTTCGAGTGGCTAAGTACAAACTAAATACTTCCATATATTAAATTTTAAGCTTGTAGCTGCCATAGGTACCAAAATATAGCACTTTAAATGGTTTTGTTGTACAAGAGGTGCCACACCCCGTTTTTGAAATCCGCCCACATTTTACAAAGTGCTTCGTACAGACAGCATACACTGTCGTTCATCAGGATAGAACCAACTAAAATTTTATGAAAAACATCTCCAAAAATTGTGAATGCAGAAACAATAAATACTCCAACTTTTCAGAAATATAAAAGCACTTGTAATGCACTACTTAAAGACTAAAAATCAATTCCCACTGCATTATAACTGTACTTTTCTTTAATTGTTTCTAATCATGTATGAAATTGTTCTTTTTTTTCTTGGAATGAAAAGGTGAAAAGCGACAAAAGTATAAAAAGCACTGAAATAAGTCAATATCGAACGTTCTACAGCTTTGAAAAAAAAAACACGTGGAATGGTTCCAACGCCAAGACCCACGCGAGCGACCACACACGAAAACACTTCTGTACTCGTTCACGGACAATACGAAAGACCTCACTTAAGACCTGTGCTTCTGATACACATATAAAATTGAAACTATTCTCATTGACAATAGTTTCCAATTCATTAAAGTTATTTACAAGGCTTACAATTTTTAAATATAGGCATTTTAATTCCGATAATTGCTAATATTTAATTTTTCATTTTTAATTCATTCAGTCAATTTGCTTTAGTTCTAAGCCTCATGCAATAAACACTTAATTTCGGCACTACACTCCTTTACTTCGTGATCATTTTCTTCACATTTCAAACAAACTTTAGCGCTTATACAATTTTCATGTTTATGGTTGTGTCCCAACCGTTCGTTGTAGACAAACGTTCGTAATTTGTTCTCAACACTACGGAATGTCGGACGATTGTTTGTTCAGTGCATGGGTAGCATAACTCGATAGTTTTCATTTATTTTTTTTTGCTTATTGACCAAAGCCACCAACATGAAAGAGAAAAATTTTCAAAAATTGGGTTGGTTCTTTTTGTGTGGTGAAAAGTCAATTATTTTTACTTTCGTATTATCGTTTTATAATTACATTTCTCGTCATATCTCTTAATATTGCAATTAATCAACATAATGAATTAAAAAACAGAATCATTTAAATAATACAATCTGTTTGCTTTGTAGAACTGAAAGAAACTAATAAAGCAATATATAAAAAAATTACCACATAATATGTGATTCAAAGATTTCAAAGGCTGACCATTGTGGTGACATATGTTGGCTTCCAATTGTAGTAAATAGAGTTTAAAAGCTGACGGTTAAATTGTATTAACAGTGACATGGCTAATATCGCCACATCCTACAGCTCAAATTTGTCTACAAGGGCCGACAGAGGTGATGCGACAATTGCACATCTAGTTGACCGGATAAACAGTGAATTCACTAATCATGAAGTCAGCGGTAGCGGTAGCCTGGATTCATCCAGATTTCAACGTTTCCATTGCTGCGGGAATTTTTTTTCGTATCTAATGCGATTACGGAACACGCCCGAAGAGATAGAACAGCGGTATAAATCAAAAGAGATTGACAAATTCCTGGAGAAAGAGAAGCATACCTTTCGTCGTCAGGTTTGTAGCTACAAAAAATCGAAAATAAAATAGCAACAAGTTTATTTTAGGGACAGCTTTCCGATGTTATTTTTTAAGAGAAGAGATAGCGCATTAAGTTTTCGTGCGAAAATTTGTCCAAAGATATGAGGAAATGCTTAATTTAATTTCGTTATCTCTGGTAATTGTTTAAGGCTAAAAACAATCGCCTAATCTTGACTCTCCTGAAACAATCCAAAATATATTTTTGGCATAATTTTACTTTAGGGCCAATAGCCCGAAAACTAATTTTGTATTATGTATTTTGGGGCGCTGATCCCAATGGTGCTAAAAAAAATTGTCGGTCTCGAATGGCTTAGAAGATACACCGTTTGAAGTTTCAATAATTCACATTTATTTTCACGAAAACTTCCACTTCAAAATGCGTTTATTATGTATTTAGGGGCCCTAAATGCAATGGCGATAAAACAAAAAATTTATCTCAAACGGTTTAGAAGTTAGGCTTAAGTTTACTTTAGCTCACATTCGCAAACCTTTTTAAAACCAAACTTATCTTATGTGCTTTTTAATTCTAAGAAGAAATATGTAATCAAAAAAAGTCGCTCGGATCTGGTTTCGGAGATATAGCCATTGGAAGTTGCGGATATAGCTTTTGGAAAAATCATTATAAGTTGGAGAATGTGAGCTAAAGTAAACCTGTTCCAGAAGTTATAGCGGTTCAAAGTTTCGAAAATTCACATTTTGCTCCAACCCACACGTAAGTGTGACAGTGAAAAATTACTGTGGCTAAAAGGTGTTGGATATTTTATAGACTGATCCGCGCGAAGCCGTTGTTGGATTTTTGGGAGCTTAAAATCCCTAAAAGCGGCCGCAGGCCGCCCACTTACTCTACTTTTGATTTATAATTACTGTGGCTACCGAATACGGTGTTGGACATACCATAGGATTTTTTAGTATCGATATTACGAAAACCAAACGAGGTATCGATTTTTGTTATTTAACATTTTCGATTTATTTTGACGTGTTTTATCGAAAAAAAAAAATAAAAATAAAAAATTTAGAAATTTTTTGATATTTAGCGACTGATTATTTTGTAATTAAACATTGTTTAATCGGACTTACAGTCATTCAGCAAAGACCAATATTGTAAATTTTTACTTTATTGATCAATGCTATTTTTTACAACGAACATGACAAAGATAACAAATGGAAAATTTTTTTTTTTTTTTTTTTTTTTACCAGGTTAAAAAATTTTTCCATTTGTTATCTTTGTCATGTTTGTTGTAAAAAATAGCATTGATCAATAAAGTAAAAATTTACAATATTGGTCTTTGCTGAATGACTGTAAGTCCGATTAAACAATGTTTAATAAAAAATTTATAAAAAAATTTTTACACAACTTATTTAAACAAGTGGGGAGTACATGGAATTTCAAACTTTGACCAATTTTATCTCGGAAGCCATAAGGGACCGACATTTTTTTTCCAGATTCGGTTTTAGGTGGTAAAACTCCATGTTTCTAAAAAAAAAAAAATGGAGCATTGGCCCTAAAGTAAAATTGTTCCATATTTTTTATTAAGCTTCGTACATACTTTCTTTCTTTGGATTATGGAAACATCTAAAGATTCAAGAACTTTAGCATATTTAATTTCATCAAGAGCAGGGCCGCCGAGAGAAAATCCGGGCCCGGGGGTAACCATGTACGGGCCCCTCCCCCTCCCCCTAACAACACTACTCAACAGGAATTTCCACAACGACTGGCGATAACATTTTCTAGAGTGGAATTTTCCGTAGAATCCGAATATGTTAAGGATTTTTTTCGATTGGCCCAAATTTTCCATATAAATAGCAAACAAATCAAAAAAATGCACTGTTGAAAGGACATACTTCACATAAGTGGTTGTAAGGACTTTAATTGCCAGCCAATCGACTTTTAATATTTTCTATTGTGGAGAAGAGTCAGACAAAAATTTTAAGGTATGAAAGCAGCAGTTCTGATCGAAAATAAGTAAAAAAACCTTTTTTTTCGTTTTTTTAAAACAAATTTCAAGTTGGAAGTCCTATATATGGAATTATATGGATTGGTAAAAGTTAGCCCCCCTATCATATAGAAAGTTTCATTATAAGAATTCTAAGAATGCAAATGCCTACAGAAAAGTTATAATTTACGAAACTTGAGCATTTTATTAGCATCAATGGAAAAACCATTTTTTCTTATAAAGTCAAATAATTTATTATTATTATTAATTTAATATTACGAAGTAAATAATTACTCTACAATAGTTCGTTAAGAGCGCTAGAAGCCAGGCCATCGGCTCAAAGTCAAATTATTTTTCAAATCGATTAAGGCAGATACCATCAATGTCATCTATTTGCTTAAAATTTACAGGGATCGTTCTATGTTCAATTTTAAACTTGAACTTTGTATGTTAAAATTACAAATATGAAAAACATTTTTTGAAATTACTTTTTTCAAATTGTCGGTATTTCCTTAACAAATAATGGCTCTTCATAAATTTTTTTGAAATTCTGCATTTTTTTTGGGGTTTTATGAAGAGTGCAAAAGAAATTTTGCAATTTTTTGATTTGAAGGAAATGTCTCAAAAAAACAATTTTATTTCCATAAAACGTAACTTTTTCATAAAATCCATCAAATTTTGAGGATTTTAATGATGGTATCGGCCTTAAACGATTTGAAAAATTATTTGACTTTATAAGAAAAAATGTTTTTTTCATTGATGTTAATAAAATGCTCAAGTTTCGTAAATTATAGGTTTTCTGTAAGCATTTGGATTCTTAAAATTCTTATAATGAAACTTTCTATATGATAGGAGCGCTTACTTTTTCCAATCCATATAATTAATTCCAGATATAGGACTTCAAAATTGAAGTTTGTTTTAAAAAAACGAAAAGATGGTTTTTTACATATTTTCGATCAGAACAGTAATACCAATAATACTATTGGCACGTTTCATACCGTAAAAATTTTGTCAGACTCTTCTCTACAACACAGAAAAATTTTAAATTGCTGACAATTAAAGTTCATAAAATTAAAAATGATGTGGAATGGTAAAAGTAACATTTAAAAATGCAGACACCTGCACAATTGAAATTTTGTTGTTGAGATTTGAGTAACGGCAAGAGTTAAACGAGTCGATGCGTTGAAGAAAAAATTACAGGAACAAAATGCTCTTTCGCGCTGTATTTCTCATAGCAAACTGCTGAAGCACTCTTTGAGAAATAACTTTTTTAATGTAAAAAAGCTTCAGCTTTCGATTAAAAGCATTAAAAAAAATATTAAAAATACCCTTTTTATGAGATATAACACGTTTTGTGATTTTTCACCAGGTAAATGGAAAATTTCAGATAATCTGGCAAAACCATCGAAATGATGTGTCGGGAAATTTTTTTAGGTATATTTATGTACCACCAGCACGAGTTGAAAACAACAGAGTTTAGCGCTCGCGCGCTGCGCTAGGACATTTGACGTATTTCTCCCTTATCTGTTTTGTTTCCAGGTTACATTAAAAGATTGAAATTGTATATATAGTGGGTTAAAGCATGCTCTGGAAAGTAGAGTTTCATTACAAATACTAGAGATCTTTACATTCTAGTGCAGGGTCCTTAAACTTATGTAGTCCGAGGACCCCTTATCGAGCTACATTTTTTTTGCGGACCCCACCCCAACCCTAGACATTTGACGTCGTTCTAAAGCTTGGGCTCAATAATGACAAAGACTCTCAGGCTTGCCAACCGTTTGGTTTTCACCCGGACAGTCTGGTTTTTGAGAGCTTGGTTCGGTTGTCAAACTCAACCAAGCATAAAATGTCCGGTTATCTGACGAGGTTAGGGAACGAATTAATTTTTTTTTGGCTTTAATTTTTCCGGTTTTTAAAGATATTTTCAACACTATATCCGGTTTCCTAAGGTCTTAAAGTTGACAAGCCTACAGACACTACTTACGCGTTTATAAGGGTTAACATTTTTTATTAGGATTTTCATGTAATTAAAACACAAAATGAATAAAAATTGTGGAAATGTAAAGGAATTAAAAAAGTTACAAGTCAAAGTATGTATGTAAATTAACCTCAAACAAATATTTCTTGGTCAAAATAAAGCTAAGAAAATAAATTGTTTTTTTTTTCAAATCTTTTTTAATAAAGAATATAATAATAACAAAGCTTATAATAAAAATTATTTTTTTGGTAACTTTATGTTATTTTATAAGCGAAATTTGTTATATTTTCTTCTGTGGAAGTTTTTACTTAATCAGATGGATGATGTTGTTTTCTTGAAACCAAATCCACAATGTCGGGCTCTGTATTCTTAAGTTTTATCCTCAGGTTTGCTTCTACATTAAACTTGTTTCTATACTATGATTTTAAGCAAAATATTACCAAAAAAGCCTTTTCACACAAATACGTTGTACAAAACGGAAAGAAGTTTTGCAGGGTAATCGAATTTTAAGAGTAACCAAAAGTTAGTTAGCTCAATTTTATTGAACTTTAGTTTCAAAGACGTATCGCAAGAGATATCCACGCGCATATCTTGCTCTAATGTCGATAATTGCTTAGCATTACTAACATCTGTGTTAAATGGATCCCTGATCCCATCGCTAACAGAACAGGACAGGGAAAATACTTTTGAAGCTGATTTTTAGAGCTATTAAATGTTCGACAAAAAGCAGCCGAGTTTCATTATTGAGTTCTCTATAAGGAAATTCTATAAAATCGCTGAGTGTTGGAAAAGACTCATACACACACTTTTGAATGCGTTTTGATCATAATTCCATTTTTTTTTGTTGTAGTCCCTTCAGCTTCACATAAATTTAAAGTTGAAGATAAAAACTTTAAATTTATATGCAGCTGAAATTTACAAAAATTGATGATGTTGTAAAAGAGCGGCAAGAGTAAGGTGCTGGGCATCCCGGGTCTGAACAAAAGTAAATGCACACTTTGATTTTTTAAAAATATTTTTTGATAAATGAGTTATTTGAATAAAGCGAAAAGTTCGATGATGTAAAATTATTTGATGTCAAAATTGTGTCGCGGTCCCCTGGAATGGCTTCGCGGACCCCCAGGGGTCCGCGGACCACAGTTTAAGAATCTCTGTTCTAGTAGACGAAAAAACGCAAAGGCCCTGAATATTTCGACCGTCATCATTTATTTTCAAGTTTTTTTTAATAGTGATTTTAAGAATTTACGGGCCCCTTCGAAGAACTGCGGGCCCGGGGGGAATCCACCCTTTATCCGAAATAACGGGTGGACAAAACAAACCGTTAACCGCAAACTTAAAACCGTTAAACAAGAGAAGATATTATTTAACGCATCAAAATATAAAACTTCTTTCAAAATTCAAGTCTGCGTTTTTTTTGACCGTGAGTGTATATTTTTAAATCTTGAATATCGGTCATTCTTTTACAAACCGCACAGCATTTTGGACTTAGTATTTTTGAATCGTCCGAAAATTTTTTTACAGCTTATATACATAAAATAACTTGACCCATGTGTTTTGATTTTGCTGAAAAAAATTTTTTTTCGAAAATATCCACATATGAATTTTTGATAATTGGCTGGATTTTGTCAAATCTACTCATACTTGAAGTCTAGTGTCTCCAGAAGCTAGTTTCTGTAACTCGTAACGATCGCAGTTATCGACTCATATTACCGATTTGACGTCACTCTCACCTGCACTGTTTCTGTAAGAATTTGAATCGGCTTCTGTTTCATTTTTTCCGTTTCAAATCGATAAGTTGTCACATTATCCGATTTCATTTCAATAGAAACTTAAAAAAGTGTTTCTGTAAGAAATATGAATCGATTTAAAATGTCACTTTTCTCACTGAATCTGCAGTAAGTGAGAATCTTACCGATTCTGACAAATGTCAGTAATGTTGTGTAAATATGAAGTAGCAAGTACTCAAAATAAATTTCTAAAACCGGATACTTTCGCTGAAGTTGAATTTCTTACTGATTACCGGAGCGTCACTTCACCAAAACCTTGGGGGGGGGGCAAGAATTATAATCAAATCCTTGGGGAGGGGCCAATGCCCTCCCCAGCCCTACCGAATTGACGCCACTGACTGATTATAATCTTTTTGTTATAGAACGTTTTAGTTTTCAAGATAATGGTCCGTTATTATAGTCGCAAAGTTAAAACCTAGTTTTTACGTAAAATCGAACATACAGAGGGAAAAACTTGCGTTAAATTATGAGAAATTTTTTAAAAATAGATTACCATGCGTTATTGACACAAAGCATTTTAGACACAGTGGACAAAGAGTTGGAAGATGGCAGGCAGCGTGGCTTAAGGGTTAGGGCTGTGAACTAATAGCTCACAGTGCGTGGCTTCGATACTCGTAAGTCCAATGTTTTATTTCTTAAAGCTCGTTTGTTCGATTTTACGTAAAAACTATGTTTTAACTTAGAGTGTTCTTAGTTTTGAGACTAAAACGTATCTACATAACAGTCAGAAACTTAAGCAAAAAAATATTTTTTAAAGCAACGTAAAAATATCCGGTTGCAAATATTTGTTTACTTTTCGTTTCACATCACTGATTGTCAAATTATAATTGTTCGTTCAAATAATTAAAAATATCAAAATAAAAATTGTCATATTGCGTAGATTACAAGATATATGTACATCTTGATTTAATTTGTATTTCATTTTACATTTGTATATGATTTTATTTCGTTCAACTTCAAAACAATCACTTTTTTTGATTTAGTTATTTATTATTTTCTAATATGAAATATTGTCGCACATAAAAGAAAACAAACGCAAATAGACAGATGGCTGTCATTTGATTCAATTTCGCAACGTTTCTTCTCGATTTGTGTTTTTTTTTCATCACGGACCGAATTTTTAACGATTTGAACGTACAGAAACATCAGTTATCACGAAATCGGTAATTCAGGATCGAAACAGTGCTACGTCACACAAATCGGTAACTTGCCGATTTTTTTACAGAAACGAGCTACAGTTCTACTGATCCGATCAATGTCGAATTTTTTTTTATTTAGTAGTCCATAACGTTAGCTTTTGCAGTAAATTAAAAAAAATTTATATTGTCAACAAATGATAAATAATACCAATTTAATTGTTTAAATAGTTTTAACATAATGTCCCCCCAACTAGAATACATTAAAAAAATAACATTTTGTTCCATATTCTTTTATCTACAAAATCAATTTTACAAAAAAAAAGCAAGAATTGCGGATGCGACTATTCGCAACATCCCTGCTTCACACCTTTTAATATAACAGACACGTGGTGTAAATTCCATGTAAATAGATTAAATGCTATTTTAAAAATATTTTTGCATGAGAGCCAACCTAAATATGCACCCTAAATAACAGTTTTGCCTAAGCTATGCCTCTTAATATAAAATCTACGTGGTGTGAATTCGGTAAGTATCGATTAGCCGGTCTTTGTGAAAATGATATGTTAAAAATATTTCTATATGTCTCAAAATTAGGAAAATGGAACGTCATTCTAAAGGATATGTGCTATGCTTTTCTCCTCTACAACATTGGTTCTAGCATATTTTTCTACTTTTGGCTTACTATTTGAGTTATTGCGCAAAATTTTTTTTCTCGGCCTCTCGCAACCAGGCGGCAAACCTCTCTGGCGACTAACGCTTATTTCGATTATCAGCTATACTTAAACTATCATTTGAAAAAAAAAATTAAGTGGGAGGAAATTGCCTCGAAAAACGCAACGCTGCCTCCCGTACTATAAATAAAAAAGCCAACGAACAAGCAAACAACGTGCACATTGAGGACAGCTTCTCTCGTTTCGTTTGATAAGTGTACTTTTATTTCTACACTTATGTTGTTCTATTACTGAATTTTGTTTTTGCTATCGAGATCGAATTTATGGTGGGGTTTCTTTCTGCTATAATTTTTTTTTAATTTGCTTCTTTTGTAAGTGGCTACCAAAATTTTGCCTATTTATGCTTTAGAAGATTGCGTTTACTATCCAATTATAAGTGTTTTATAGAACAAATTTCATTATTCTCCTCTTAGTAATACTAACGGCTAAACGGTTATGTCACCTGACGTGCGAACGTTCACGACACGCTCATTGTATTGTTATATTTTAGAATAAAACAGTAAACTATTGAGCTGATTTTGACAAGCGAAGTGTCGCTGTTGTATTACTAAGAGAGTATAATTAATCTAATAAGTAGATAATAAATCTTCTAAAATATTTGTATGTACATATGGGAAATAATTTGCGAAACGTATATGCAGAAATATGAACTGAGGTGGAAGGGGTACAATTTTTGAACTTTTCTTGCAAAGCCTTAATTTTAAACCCTTTCCGGATGCATAAAAAAAATTTCTTCTCGGACTTCCTCAATAACTATATACAATAACTATTTTTAAAATAAAAAAAAACATTTAACGTCTAATTTTGAAAAGCAAAAATTAATTCGTAAACTATAATTTTCAGTAAAAAGTCTTTGGTCAAAATATTCTATCTTTGAAAATAATTATGTTAGAGTATTATAATTTTATATGTACAAGCACATGGTCCCTCACATTCCTGATAAAAATTTGCGTCCAGTATTCTGTAATGCATCAAAGTATAAAACAACCCTAAAGATTAAGCGGGCAAAAAATGCAACTTCAAAATTCAATTTATTTTAATAGTTTGAGTATTCTTAAAGGAAAGTATTATAGCTTAAATTAATGCTTAGTGGCATTACCATTATTGGCGATGACTGCACGAAATCTGGAGGGCATAGGATCCATTTAGGACATTAAAGTCTCCATGGATGTCTTATTCAACTCTTCCTGAAGGATTTTTACCAAGTTCTTAACATTGGAGGGGTTTTTCTTTATCACATCATGATCTACTAGCTCCCGTATAATCTCTGTGGAGGTGAAATTCGGTGACTGAGCTGTCCTCTCTAAAATCTCCAACGCTTGCATTCATGATTCCATTT
Source organism: Meiosimyza platycephala (assembly GCA_963662105.1). Lineage (NCBI taxonomy): Eukaryota > Metazoa > Arthropoda > Insecta > Diptera > Lauxaniidae > Meiosimyza > Meiosimyza platycephala. Next base: position 67,944,163 of record OY759210.1, read on the forward strand.
ATTTTGACCAACGGACCAACTTCATTACGGGAGATGGTACCTTAGAACGGAATAGTTTAATATCATTTTTTATCCTCATTAATTTTTTTTACCCCATTATGAACCCGCCGTCATATTTTATCATGGGTATTTTGTATTTAAGATAGTAACGTTATCTTGGGAGCTTCCGCACATAATTTATTCCATCGGAGCCAAACATATTAAACTTGCTTTCATCGCTTCATAATACCTTAGTCCAGAGATGCACAAACTATGGTCCGCGGGCCAAATTGGCCCGCAAGACGAAGAGCAAACGCATGCTTACACGTTGCTTTGGCCCCCGGCATGATACTTTCATATTTTTGTGGCCCCTCATCGAAAATAGTTTGTGCAAGCCTGCCTTAGTCTATCGTTCGCTGTTTCCAATCCATATACCGTTTTTTTTATTGACTCTCCTAACAAGCGGTTTTTTAGCTGGGCGTCTGGCAAACAAATTTGTCTTATTTAACCACCGCCTAATTGTACGAACACCAATGAGAACGCCAATCTTTTGTTCATGTAGTCAGCAGCATCTACTTCTGTCGCTCTTGGACTATTTTTGACCGTCAACATGATTTGTCGATCTTGGCAAGATGTTGTTTTTCGTGGATCTCAACTCCATAGAAAATCTATGGGAGCTAGTAGATCACGATGTGATAAAGAAAGACCAATCTAATATAAAGAACTTGGTAAAAATTCTTTAGGAAGAGTGGAATAAAATATCCATGGAGACTTTAATGTCCTAAATGGATTATATGCTTTCCAGATTTCGTCCAGTCATCGCTAATTATGGTAATGCTACTAAGCATTAATTTAAGCTAAAATATTCTGCTGTAAGAATACTCAAACTATTAAAATAAATTGAAATTTGAAGAGTTGCATTGTTTTTGCTCACTTAATTTTTCAGGTTGTCTTGTACTTTGATGTATTACAATAACTGGATGCAGATAATTCAACAAAAATTTTTATCAGGTATGTGCACGTACATATAAATTTATAATACTCTAATATAATTATTTTCAAAGATGTCGTGCATTTTGTGTCTCAGTGACCGCAGTTGCATTTTTTATGCTCGCTACTGTACATACAGTCATGTGAAAAATAATAGAGACACTTACATTAAAATAGTTCAAACACACCTCTGCTTCTGTTTGAATAAATTGAGATAAAATGTTACATTACAGTACTTGCTGGGACATCAACGCAGTAAAGAACCGTTATCAGAGTAAAAATATTTTTCGTCATTTCGAAGTTGTTGATCGTATTGTGAAGTGAGGTCAGTTTAGCCTGTGCGAAATAATAGGGACACGAATATAAAGTAAGTTATATTTTTGAAACTTTGTGGTTTTTAAACATTTATAAGTTATAACGGTATAGTATATAACAGGGGTCGGCAAGGATTTTATTTCAAGAGAGCAACAAAAATTACAACAAAAAACCAACAACAACTACAAATCGTTGGATACGGTGCAATAAGAATTATTAACATGAAAAAAACACTTAAAAGCAACAACGCGCATACCGGTAGCGCACATGGCAGCGCACCAGTTCAACAACAACAAACCAATAAACCAACAACAAACATAACATAGCAAGAATTATACGCAGTCGCAGCCGCTACGTATTTACCAACAATGACAAGCACAGCAACAACACGCAAGGGTTGAATTGATTTGGTGCAGTTGCGCCTGTCTACGATTCGGCGAATTACAACAATACGAAGTTGTTGTAAAAAAATGGAAAGAGTTAGGCGCTGCCGACCCCTGGTATATAAGATGATCTTAAATTATAATTTGAAAAAATAACTTAATAATGTAATTTAGTGATTCAGAATAGGGAGAGGTCGACATAGCACCGTCCAACTTCGTAGAGACATAAAAGACCTTCACGATAATGGATTTTCATAACGAAAAATAGCCAGAACGTTGAATTGCTCCAAGAGAATAGTAGAAAATGCAATAAAATATACGCCACAGAAGGAAACGAGTGGACTAAAGTCAAAAATATCGCCAATTCTTGAGAGGACTATGTTGAGATTTGTGAGACAACACAAATCTAATGATGTAAAAAAGAGCTTTCCATGGATGTCATCACTTCGACCATTCGGAAAAGGCTAATTAATAATAATTTAAAAGCAAAGAGATCCATAAAATTACTTTTCCTGTCCAAACAGGACGTTAGTAAAAGGTTACTTTTCGCTGAGGATTATGTCATTTGGCCAGTGAAGAAATGGCGCAATATCCTGTGGTCGGATGAGACCAAATCTAATCTTTTTTACTATTGGAGCAATTCAACGTTCTGGCTATTTTTCCGTTATGAAAATCCATTATCGTGAAGGTCTTTTATGTCTCTACGAAGCTGGACGGTGATATGTCGACCACTCCCCATTCTGAATCACTAAATTACATTATTTGTTTATTTTTCAAATTATAATTTTAGATCAACTTATATATAATACCGTTATAGCTTATAAATGTTTAAAAACCACAAAGTTTCAGAAATATAACTTACTTTATATTCGTGTCTCTATTATTTCGCACAGGTAAAACTGAGCTCACTTCACCATGCGATCAACAACTTCGAAACGACGAAAATTATTTTTACTCTGATAACGGTTCTTTACTGCGTTGATGTTCCAGCAAGTACTGTAATGCAACATTTTATCTCAATTTATTCAAACAGAAGAAGAGGTGTGTTTGAACTATTTTAATGTAAGTGTCCGTATTATTTTTCAGATGACTGTATGTGTATATGTATGTATATATGTATCAGCGATAACTATTGTTGCCCAGTGGCCGGTTTCTCCCCAAAAAATTTTCGTTTTTGAAATTTTAAGGAAAAAAATTTATTTTGGGAGGCCGAGAATTCCTTCTTTTTGACATGGCAACCCTAGCGATAACTGTATTTGAGAGTCTCTCTTCTTTCCTAAATTCATTTGGACCAGAGGTGGTCAATGTTTTTAGCAGTCGGGTTTGGCTTGGGTTCCAATTTCCAAACTCTTTATTTTCAATTAAGTTAAGCGCAATATAGACTGGCATGTGTCTACTTTAAGTCCATTGGTCAGTTTATTTTTCATCATAGCTAATTTGGAATAGACTGCTATGTGGGAAAAACATAGTTTTAGTTACAAACGCATACAAATTTTCATATAAATGCTCATTCAAAAAATTTGAAAAGGTCCCAACAAAAGATTTTTTTGGCTTTGTGATTTTTGGCTATATGATTATTATATACTATTTGATAATAGTTTCGAGGTTTTTCGAAAGGATAGATTTGAAACATTGGATACCCAAGTTGGTGGTGGAGTCCTTATTGCAGTTTATTCCTAACGATTTCTAGTAGTAGTTTCCAAATTCCTATTGTTTCTGATTTAGAGCTAATTTGTGTTAAATTGACTATGAATAAATCATCTGTTTACATTTTAAATGCTTACATTCCACCTAATAGTAGCATTAAGGTCTATAATTCACTCTTGCAAGCTGTGGACCATGTTATTGGTGCACTTGAACCCAGCGATGATTTCATTTTACTCGGTGACTTAAATTTACCACATGTAACATGGATCCAACAAGACGATGACACATTTCTAAGTGCCATTAACATTATTTCTAGAAAAAATCAACAATTTGTTGATGCTATTTGTTCTGATTTACAACAAGTAAGTTGTATTAAAAATTTTCGAGATAGACAACTAGACTTAGTTTTCGTAACGGACTCGTCTAGAGTTTCTATTGATAGTGCCACTTTTTGCATTTCTAACATTGACGATTATCACCCTCCTTTGAGTATTGTTTACCAAGCTGAGCTTAACTCTATTGAAAATATTTTTGATCATCAATACTTTTTTAATTTTAAAGGCGGTGATTATTTTAATTTATTACCTTAATGATCTCTTAGATTCAAAATTTCAAGACTTTGATTTTAATTCTGATGATTTGGAAATTACCACTGAACGTTTTTATAGCGTTTTATTTGATTGCTTATGTCTTTGTGTACCTATTTTATGTAAACGGTCAGTGTCTTCATTTTATCCTTGGTATAATGAGTTGAAATCTTTAAGAAATAGACGTAATAGAGCTTGAAAAAAGTAAAGTTCTGAGACACAATACTCAGAACTCTCAAGATCTTGATGAATATAACAAACTTTCTCAAGACTTTAGTGTACTTTGCTCCGTTCTGTATTACGACTATTTAGAATGCATGAATTATAAAATCTTATCTGACCCGAAAAAGTTTTGGAGTTTTAAAAATCTTAAAAAAAAGAGTGATGGCTACCCCTCGTCTTTCAATTATAACAATGGTATTTCTAATGATCCATATGTAATCTGTCGCCTTTTTGCCGATATTTTCCAACAGTCTTTTAGCTCTAATCCCTTTAGCCCGGACTAGAACTGTTTTGGCTATTCTGATTTATTGCCTCAGGTTTCTTTTGAATCAGTTAATTTTACACCTGAACTTGTTTTTACTGAAATAAACAAGTTAGAGGATGACTCTAATGCGGGACCTGACGGAATTCCAGCATCACTTTTAAAGAATTGTAGTTCTCCGTTGTGTAGACCTCTTTCCATATTATTTTATAGATCGTTGGCAGAAAGTTTTTTTCCTAATATCTGGAAAACTTCTTTTATCCCTCCAATTTTTAAAAAAGATTGCAAAGCTGATGTTAATAACTATCGTCCTATAGCCAATATGTCGTGCATACCTAAACTTTTCGAGCATATAGTTTACAATTTTTTAAAAAACCATTGTCGTTCGATCATCAGCACTCGTCATCATGGCTTTGTCAGTGGTAGGTCTACAATATCGAATTTATTAGATTTTTCTAGTTTCTGTTTGAATTCTGTTGAATCAAGAAGACAAATTGATTGTATTTATACAGACTTCAGCAAAGCTTTTGATAAGCTTTCTCACAACTTAATTGTGCTAAAGCTTGAGCTTTTTGGATTTCCTAACTATTTTATCACCTGGATCAAGTCTTATCTGAGTAATCGGTCATATCAGGTACGATTTCGAGGTTGTCTTTCTTCTCCATTTATAGCTACTTCAGGTGTTCCGCAAGGAAGTCATCTGGGGCCCCTTTTGTTTATCTTAGCTATTAATGATATAACATATACAATCAAATATTCAAGTTTGCTAATTTATGCTGATGATATAAAAATTTACAGGGAGATTAATGAGGAAAACGACTGCCTCTTGCTCCAGGAAGGTTTGAAATCCTTTGAGGTTTGGTGCAATAATAATAGTCTTGTACTTAATATTGATAAATGCCAAGCTATATCTTTCACGCGGAAACTTTCAACAATTAACTATAACTATAAAATAAGCAATCAAGTCTTGCTTCGTGTTGATACATTCAAAGACCTTGGTGTAATTTTTGATACCAAATTAACATTTAATAAACATATTGAAACCATTTGTACTAAAGCATCTGGTCTGCTTGGTTTTATAAAAAGATGGGCTAAAGAATTTAACAATACATTCGTAACTTTAACTTTATATAAAACGGTAGTTCGTCCTCATTTAGAGTACGCTTCTCAAGTATCGAACGAATCCAAAAAAGATTCCTTCGATTTGCACTTTGTCATCTCCATTGGAATGACAATTTTAATCTGCTTCCATACACAGCCCGCCTTAAACTACTAAATTTACAATCGCTCGTAGAACGCAGAAAAATAGCTGATATAGTTTTGTTGCACCAATTATTTACGGATGCTCTTGTTTCACCAGAATTATTAAACTATATTCATATTAATGACAATCGTAGATCAAGTCGAACAAATAATAATATTTTTTACACTCCCTTTAACAGAACTAATTATGGTGTAAGTGCTCCTTTTAATCGGATGAGTTGCTTAGCATATAACTTGACTGTTTATGATTTTAATATATCTAAATGCATGCTTAAAAGTAAATTGCGATCTATTAGTAATAGCTAAAATTTATCTGTAATTCAATGCTTAATGGTTGTAGGTATTTTTTGTTTGTGTTGTCCGAGCCCCACCGCATGCTGGGTAAATTCTAACATTTATTCCTTGGATCGTGTGAATTTATACATGTAAATATTTATATATCTACATGTCTAATTATCACGTGATCTAAGTGGGTATGTTGAGAAAGTGCGAAAAAGCTGAGAAAAAATTATAAATTAATAACTATCTAATTGCAAGTATAATTTTTTCATTTCCATTTTTATTGAATAAGCTTTTTACTTTGTTTAAAGCTTCAAGCTTAAAATAGCTAAGAAGACTATAATAGCTGTAGTAGCTAAACTCTATTATTATGATCATACATCTTACGAGCTAATAGATCCTTCCCTTGTAGACGAGTATTAACATCACTTAGGTGGCTAGTTATATGAACCAGAAGCAAGAGACAGACAGTGCTCTGTCTTCAAACTCTAGGATACTTTTTGACTTGCTTGCAAAGAATGATTGCATTTCTTGCAGCAAATCAAACACTTTTGCACGGGTCAGCCATCTTCTGCATAAAATGTATCGTAATTTTAATCTGTGCCTAAAGTCTTTAGAAATTCTTGGAACTGTCGGTAATTCAACCCGTTCGACTTAATGAAGATCACTATTTTGACGACCACTTCATGACACGATTCATTTTGAGAGACTTTGAACATTCATTCTCCTAATAAATAAAGCAATGCAAATTTACCATTGAAGGATCTCCTCTTCAATCAAATTCACTAAATCTTCGTGTTCCACAACCATTGCTGGAGCACCATCAATGTCGATGTATTGAGCGCAAATCTAGGCAAATCAATTTTTCTTTACAAAAACATGTAGGGGAAGGTGGGGCAAAGTGGTATGCCTAACAAAAAAAAAAAAAAAAAATTTCACACAATTAAACATGTAAGTTTTTAGTTCGATCTATATTGAATCTATTAAGGTAATTATGCTCATTATTTTCTCAACAGAAGATGTTTATTATTACAATGCAAAAAAAGTACGTTTCTACCGCTTTGCCCCTCGGGTGGGGTAAATCGGTATACAAAGTACCATACATAAAAAATGATATTTATACATTTGATATAAATCGTGTTGCTTGTATGTGATGAATGGCCGTCCAAAAGTAGCAGCAATATTATGTTTTTCGAAACTCCTGAAAATTAGATAAAATGACGGAACCAAGTGATAAAAACTACCAGTGTAAACATACAGACTCGTGAAACAAAAACTTATCAACATAAACAAATCATTGTCAACAGAAATGAATGTCACTAATATATACTACGACGTGATACTTCACCTTTTCATATGAAATGAATTTACTTAAGTCGAAAACCCTCGAATTTTATATCGACCGCACTAATTTTGATGAACCTCGTGGTTCTCGAAAACGGAAGGTCGAAATGTCGCTGTTACCTGGCACTTACAAGAGCATTACTCAAACACAAATTCTTTATAATTACATTAGATGATGTTGTAATGCAAGGATAAATATACCCTTTGTACTGCTTTGCCCCGTGTACCGCTTTGCCCCCTGTACCGCTTTGCCCCGCCTTCCCCTATGTATGTAAATAAAAATATATACAGTTGTGGTCAGAACAATAGGGTCACTAAGAGATATATAAATTTTTAGGGTGTACCTTCGCGACCGCGCCAATGCTGCCAGATTTTGATTTTCTTATTTAACTAGTACTAAATCAATCATAGACAAAATTTTAGCTTTGTACCTAGTACGTTTCTTAAAAAGGCTGCCAGCTCTCCTACTATAAGGTGTTGTTAAGTGATTGTATGTTACTATACGCTCCATATTGCGGGCATCTCTGTCTGTTACTTTTCTGGATCGGCCGTTCTTGTTGATTGTATGCTTAGGATTGCGCCGTTTTTGGACACGAAAGACTGTTCTATGACTAATTTTCTAAGCTTTTCCTTCGGTTTCTACAGATATCTTTTTCATATTGATTAAATTATCATTTTTTTCTTAAATAAGGAACACTGAATTATTAATTTGCATCACTTTCAATGAAAGAAATAAATAAGAGGAAATTTACAGCTATAAAAAACAATGCAATGGAAACATGCCGGAGGTCCGGCAAAATCTCACAAAGGGGAGGAGTGTGTCAAGGAAAGCCTCACGTCTACTTTTTAATGCAGAAAATTATCATAGCAGATAACAGATTGTATCATATCAATTATTTAAAAATTATAATTTAAATCACACGGGAGGGAGGGGAGGGGTCCCGCCGGATTTCTCATCAAAGGGAGGGGTGGTCCGAATTTTCAAGAAAAAAACCTCACGTAATTAATGGAGCTCTCTTTTTTAAAGTTCACCACAGTTTAGTTTAAGTTGAAAAAGTTTTGTCGTTTCCTTTATTTTCAATTCTGCTTTTTGTTAAATATATGCTTTAACTTAATTTTATCAACCGTGTTGCTGAAGATGACTAGCAGGCTGATCGAAATGCATTTGCTTCTAAAAATAAAAAATTAAATGAAAGTTTTTGTGTATTTAAATTTGCGACCTCAATTTCAAGGTGTTTCGTTTTAATTTAATATGTATATTTTTTTAAAAAGGTCTGTGAATGAAGTTGTAATGAATGTTTTTTGGGCTGCTGATGGTAATTTTTCGAAGTAATTCTTTGCACTGAGTCCGAAGTTGGCCTCAGAACCGACCCACTTCGTTAGGATTTTAAAATATTTGAGGTTAAGTACTTAAAAAATGTTTTTTTTTGTCTACTTTCGAGGTTATGTATAGAATTCAAAAAAATTTGTTCCGCTTATTTTTTAATAAAAACATCATTTAGTTCCATCGTTCCTCTTTAACCCTTTACTACATGATTTTCTAGTTTCAAAAACAAAAATTTTTTTTTAATCAAATTCCTCAATCCAATCATCAAAAAAATTATATATTAAAAAACATTTCGGGTCGTAGTTTTCAAGAAAAATGCGTATGTTGTTGCAGATTTGAACAATGCTCGAATTGAACAGATTTCGTACGAAAAATAGTTCTTATTACATATAAATAAAAAATGCTTTTTATGATAATACTTACACAAAAAATAAATTACTTTGAATTATTTTTCAGTAAAATTTAAGATTAATTTTTGCGACTTTACAATACTTTGATGTAACTAATTCAGTCTGACTGTGACTTCCGATTCCTTCAAAACGACAACGACAAAAACCATATAACATTTATATAAACGTTGCTTATACATCGTACAACAAATAAAAAATAAATGTTCAAATTAAATTTTTATGAAGTGTGAGCACTTTAAATGTATGATGCATATCTGCATCAGTATACTGCAAAGGGTTAAAATGAGATTTCAAGTGTCATCTGTGATGTTGCCTCGCAAAGATATAGCAATTTTAAATTGATATGAATTTGAAATAGGCGGAGAGCCCACTGAAGAAAAGTCGAGTGTATAAGATTGCATGATGGGATGTACAGGAAAGATAGTGATGCATTTTGATGAAACTCACCAATCAGTATTGCCTTACCAAAGTCCTGTTCTTTGTCATTTTGATCAATATATCTCTTTTAAACGGACTGAATTAAATAAGAATTCTATTAAATTTTTACTAACTACTTCCTTTTTTTTACAAATTCAAATTCGTTTTTGTTTTGAAAGCAACGAATTTGGGGGTTTCCCTAATAATGCTAATATACCTACACATTAATGTCAGAAGCAGTGTTGGCATGTCACAAATGTCGCGCGACATTTACGACGTTTACGACTGTAACCTTCGAGCCTTTGTGACAAACATTGAGTTTACGACAAATAAACGGAATTTCTTGCATTTGATATATCAATGACATTTCAGGATTACCTGTAAGGGGGGTTCAGATCATAAAATTGTTTGCCAAACATGTTCAAGTTCCATAGTATATTGCTTTGTTGGTAAAATTGTTTAACAAACCATTTCAGTTTTGTGAAATCGAGGTTGATCTGGAGTTTGCGACATTTGTGACATTTATTACACTTACGACAGTTTACGACGTGTGACCGTTGTAAACCTAAAAATCCATGTGATATGCCAACACTGGTCAGAAGTGTTGAGTAGAGTTGGACTTTTTCGTTCATTCTGTTTCACTGGTTTTGATGAATTTTCGAAAATCGATCAAAGTTTATTAAATGAATATAACAATAATGAAGTACAATTTGAAAATCAAAGAGCCACTCCAGAGATAAGCGTAATTTTGTTCAACAAATTCAATAAAATTTTTTGTTCCTCTCCCATAAGCGGACATCTCCCATAACCGGACAAAAATACTGCGACGGTGGGTGTCCGGTTATGGGGAATTTCACTGTTATCATTTTTGTTAAGAAATACCCTATCTTTATAAAAAAAATTAAAAGATTTAAATAAATTTGTTGAAACACTAATTTTTTTAGTTAAAAAAATTTTTCTCAAAATATTTTCAATATAACACCTTTTGTTTTTTTTTTTTTGAATTTTTTATGTTATTCCCAAATTAATCCTAAGAATGCATGTGCTTTCATATCGAAATTCCCGCCATAACTTTGGAAACTACGAATTTTTAACACCATGTTTTTTCAGCATAAAATTCGACATACACTTTTTTTTTTTTTGTAATATTATATTCAATCAATCCTAAGAATGTATCTGCATTCAAATCGAATTTCCCGCCATAGCTTTGGAAAATATGAAGGCGCGTATCAGTCTATTTGAATGAATTGTATGATATCATATTTTCCAAAGATGTGTCGGGAATTTCGATTTGAATGCAGATAATTCTTAGAATTGATTGAAAATAACATTAAAAAAAAAAAACAAAAAATAAAACAAAAAAAAAAATTTCATGTCGAATTTTATGTTGAAAAAACATGGAGCGTGTCATCAGTAAAAAATTCGTAGTTTCCAAAATTATGGTGGGAATTTCGATATAAAAGCACATGTTTCTTATAATTAATTGAGGTATAACATACATATAAAAAAATCAAAAAAAAAACAAAAGGTGTTACATACAGTAGACTTCCAATATAACGTATAACGATATAACGAATTTCCATTTTAATGAACAGTTTTTCAAATTGAAACTTTTCCATTGATGTCTCTAAATTAAGAACGCTAAAAATCTTTTCCGTTCCCAATAACGAACATTGTTTAACTCAAAAATAACTGTTGAACTGAAATAACTTTTTTTTACCAGTAATTGTGATCGCCAGTAAGAAAAGCATTGCAAAATCTAATTTAACGTTTATACGAGTTAATATATGCGATAATAAAAGCCAGTTTCTTTAATAAAAAAACTCTTCGATATAACGAACTTTACGACATTACGACTGTCCCGTGCATTAATTAGTTCGTTATATTGGACGTCTACTGTATATTGAAAATAATTTGAGGAACATTTTTTTAATTAAAATTAGTGTTTCAACAAATTTATTTAAATCTTTTTATTTTTTTAATAAAGTTAGAGTATTTCTTAACAAAAATGATTAAATGATTTTTTATCCTATCCTATAGTTTTTGAGATATTTCGCTTCAAAAAATGCTCAAAAACGTCAATAACGACATTATTAAAAGAATGACCGATATACATATATTTGTGAGTTTTTGATGAACCTTTTTTTTGGCTCGTTAAAAAAGTAAGTATGTACATATGTATAATAAAAATCCTTCAATTAACGGCTTTTTCCGAAATATTTCAATTCCTACAAGACGCGCGGATTTGACATGCAATTAACGGCTTGGTCGCATCAATAAGGACCACTTGGTACCCTGTTCCCGCAAAAAGTCCATGTAATGCCAAAGTTTTTCAATTGGATTTACGAACAGACCATGGGGTGGATGATGAAATACTTTTCTAATATAATGCAATAACTCTTCTTATAAATGTTTAGAATAATTATCGTCAAGAAAACAATATCACTATTTAAAGATCAATTTCGCAACTGCAATTTATCAAATAATTTAAATATTCGCTGGAATGTTTCTTTTACAATTTTATTTTTTTTGAGCATAAGCTACGTATTTGAATTCATTTAATTAATATATCGGCCGTAACGATTGTTTGATTTCAGGTAAAACTTTTATTGCTGGGGGCTGGAGAATCAGGAAAATCAACATTTTTAAAACAGATGAGAATTATACATGGTGTAAATTTTGAACCGGAACTTGTACGAGAATACCAACATGTGATATACCAAAATGTTTTGCGAGGTTTGAAAACTTATAATTATAATTAATTTAATCACTTATTAAAACAATATCAACAGCTTCCAACTCGTTAAAGAATACGAAAAAAAACAAACTTGAATCATTATATTAATTTTTTCTCTTTACCTGACACACAAAGGAGTAGATTTTAAAATTTACAGTCAAAATTAAATAACACTGGAAGTTTTCAAGCTATTTCACTGGAACTTGATAAAGTGGCTTGTACCTAATCAGAGGGGATTGTATTGTTTTGACAAACAAAACTTAGTACCCAAACTTAATAACAAACAATTACGAGAGCGTTGCCATTTGTTACCAAAACCCACTTGATAAAGTGGCTTGTACCTAATCAGAGGGGATTGTATTGTTTTGACAAACAAAACTTAGTACCCAAACTTAATAACAAACAATTACGAGAGCGTTGCCATTTGTTACCAAAACCAAGCATTTAAGTGTTTACTATGTTTTGTGCTATATGCGTGACCATGTCTGTAAGTGCATACTACTATTTGAAAGGGTTACAACAAATTCACTCTTTATTATAGACTGAATCCATCTCCACTTATGCGGTTAAACAATTTTACTAACCCTTTCATTTCAGAATATTGATTTTTATCCTCAAATAAGGCAAACTAATTTTATTGAAAAACGTAAAATCATAAAAATTGTAACTACTACAAGGAAGAGAATGTTTTTTCACTATCATTGCACACATTTTCAGCAAAAAAACGTAACTTTTTCGAGAAAATGAATTTTCCTTATTTTAGGATAAGAATCAATATTCTGGAATGAAAGAGTAAATGGGAATGGGAATGGGTTTTGTATCAATTGGTTGCCATGTAAGCTTTTATTTATACGAAAGTGCCTTAAAATGGTAAAGCACGGCCGAAAAAAACTAATTATTAGAAAACTAAAATTAATTTTAAGCAACTAAACTTCAAAAACGCATAAAACCCGCAGATTCGAGCCAACCCAAAATACATAAAAAAGCAAGTGTGCAGTTCACACGTGGTAAAAGTATAACCTTTAGAAAACTGAACTGCAATGGAATGAGACGAAAATGATTTATTAAAATGATAAAAGTTGACGGGATCTAGAATAGCTACAGAAAGGCTTTGGTAGTTAATCAGTGCATTACTTGAATAAAATTAAAAAATAGGAAAAATTTCCTCGCTTATACCTCAGCTTTTGGTTAACCGTCTCATTCTATCACAATTTAGTTTTCTAAAGGCTTCATTTCTACCACGTGTGAACTGTACACATAATTTTTTTTGTTCCATTGAATTATGTTATATGTTTTTGTTCTTTCATTGCGTTTGCGTACACGCAATAAACATAAGATACATCTATGCTACAGCATTTGATTGAGTACACCCTTGTGCAAATTAATGTGGACAAACCAGTTTATACTCAAAAAATCTCTTTTATTCACAAAAAATCTAAAAAAGGATACATAACTTACAAATTATATGTGATGTTACCACTTTTAGTTTTAAGCATCATTTTAATGCGCTTTGGCATGAATTTTCTAAGAGATTGGCAGTAATTACGGATTTTGGGATCCCTGTACCATACTTCAATAACTGACTCAATCAGATTACGTTTGGTTGTGCAATCTATATTTCTGAGCCTAGTTTTGCATATTGACCATAAATTCTCAATTAGATTGAGGTTAGGTTAAGGTGACCATATGATCCGCTTTTCGCGGAGCAAGTCCGCGTTTTTGAATTTCTGTTCCGCGCGTTCCGCGTTTTCATTGAAAATAATAAGTCTCACTTTGTTAGGGTTTTCGGTGAGTTAAAACCTTTTTTTTTTTTAGAATATACAAAAAATAATACAAATAACTGGAGATCAAATCCATTTCAAACCATACAGTCGGAGTGACTTCAAATTGCGGAATTAGTTGCCGATTAAATATGTTGTTTTTCAAAGTAATTAAGGGAACATATCATCCCCCGATTTGAGTGAAAATCATTTTTTACGAAGTTATGCCCATTTAAAATTTTAGTGTCAGAGCTTGAAAAACCGCTGAAAATTTTTTCAAAATAGTCGCATTTTCATCCAAATCAAAATAATTAATTTTTCCCTAATATTTTCCTAGGACTGATCCTCCGAGCATGGTGGTAGCTCGGACCCATCTATACCCACCCTACCATGGGGACCTTTGGGGCGATTTTTCGGTCCACCCTATGCTGTGTTATGGTTCTACATAAGACCTACTGTATAGCCACTTATGCTGTCATTTTTCTAGATTATATTCCTTTAAACAAAAAAAAGAAAAAGGTTAATCTTTAAATACTTTATTCTTGCATTATTTGGGTTTTTTTTTTTTTTGTTTGTGATGCAAGTTAATGATAATAACATTACAGTAACCTTATTGGTGAACTCTTAAGAAAAAACTAGTAAATAACTACATATAGTTCGGTTAATAATCATGAATAAGTTTACATAAAAAAAAATATGCTTTTTTTTATTTCAACAACAGTTATCACGTATTTCACAAAAATCGTAAAATCTAGTGTTTTAGGTTTAATTTTTCTTATCACCACCAGTTAATTATCGTGGTTATATTCCAGTCTTATGCTACATTATCTTTGTAATTTATAACAAAAAAATATAAAATTTCAGGTTACATGTTGTAATCAGTGTATTCCCTCTTCATACTGGGAGATTAACATGTTTAATTTTTCGTTTATTTACGGGTGCCTTCTCATTCTTCTGCTTGTCCTTGGTTCGAAATTATGGTAACAGAGGTTTTGAAATGACTTCAAGGTGGTGGATCATTTTGCCACAAAAATTTAGGATTTTAATAATAAAGTAAGTAAAAACGTTAGCTCTCACTTTCAGGTTAAATGTTGCAAAAATTAATTTCGAGAGACGAAAGCAGAAGGAAAAGAGACATCGTACATTGGTATTTTTTTCCTTTTTTTTATTTATTTTTATAAAAAAAATTACTTTATGTATCAATGTTTATAGTTCTTGTTTTTAGTTTTGTTTATAAAAAAAATTAAATTATATTTGTATAGCTAATATTTTTGATGTAGTCCACGTTGTTGTTCATGTCTCATCTTATAGATGTTAGGTTATAGTTGGAGAAGAATGTGATGTTGTCGTTGATCAAGATGTTTTCTTTATAAAGATGTTTTCGTTGTAAAATTTTATTACATATCGGATATTTGGCATACTTTCAGTTTAAGATTTGCATTTATTGGTGTGAGTGCCCACTTTTGGAGCAAATTTAAGTTCACTGTATCTTCTGACAAACGAGTTGCATTTCTTATATGTAAATTGCGACACGTTGGTAAATGGTAATTCACAATTCGCACAATTACGTGATGGGCCAAATTTTCATGAACCACATTCCCAGTGTACGTTCGCACATTGGAATTATTAATTTGTCAGAGAAAAATAATCTTTGCACAATCAAATCAAAACGTTATTTGTCGAAAAAAGGAACTGAGAACGTTTAACTTTTGTTGTCACCTCTTTGTTTTGTTGTGTTCTTTTTATACCCTATACAGAGGGTATATTCACTTTGTCATTCCGTTTGTAACGCATAGAAGGGGGCGTGGCAGGTATAGAAAAGTATATATATTATTGATCAGCGTCACCACCTAAGTCGATATAGCTATGTCCGTCTGTCTGTCTGTCTGTCTGTTGAAATCACGTTTACGGGAAAACTAAACAAGCTAATTCAATGAATTTTGGCACACAGCTCACACCTTCTTGCAAGCTGCTAGCATATAAAAATGGGCGAAATCGGATCATGACTACGCCTACCGCCCATACTCTATGTAAATATACCTCAGCCCATTTTGAAAAAAGTTTCTACGATTTTGATGAAACTTTGTGATTTGGTGAACATCAGAACAAAATTAAGATTGGGCTAGGTTTTTTTAAATTTGCAAAGGCTCTTAAAGGGGCGTGGCACAGCCCTAAATTTTAACTCTTATAACGCCATAACTCGTAAACCGTGCAAGATATTGTGAAGAAATTTGGTACACGGATACAAATCATATATATCTTAAATTGAGTTTAAAGTGGGCGGAATTGGAAAAGTGGGCGTGACACTTTTTAGCAATTAAAAATTTTGATTTCGTATAATTCAAAATTGGCACATTCGACTTTCATAAAAATTTTAGGGATGATACTACTGAGGGCAGTCATCAATACAAGCTTCGTCAATATACTGGAAAAACATGTTGAAGGGCGTGGCGCAGCCCACAATATTTATAAACGTAATAATTAGAGAACTAAACACGTAATCATATTGAAATTTAGTATGGCAGATATACTTGCTAAAAGATATCTTCTTACAAAAATTTGGCATAATAGAACCGGTGGGCGTGGCACCTCCCATATAAGCAAAACACGTTTAATGCTATAGATAGTGTGCAATGAGAGTAATCTTCATAAAATTTGGTGCATAGAGGTCAATTATTATAAGCTATAAAATTAAATAAATTTCGACGGGATTTTATCAGTGGGCGTGGCACCTCTCATATTAACATAAAGTTGGAAGTCATATTTTAAGAGAACTATTGCAGCAATTGACATGAAATTTCATATAGGTGGTTAACTTGCTATAAGGTATGTCAGCATTTAAAGCGGGCGAAATAGCACCACTGGGCGTGGCACCTCCCATATAAGTAAAATAACTTAAGTGGCATATCTATCGAAATATATGAGCAAGCCTACTGAAATTTGCTAAAAGAGGTTTGTTTATGGAAGGCTATTTATTGGATCAAAATCAGTATCGATTGTATCAGTGGGTGTGTCACCGCCCTAAATTTTAAGGTTAATTAAGGCATATATCGCAAACTATACAAGCTATTTTGCTAAAATTTAGTATTTGGATGTCACAACCGACTCGTGACAACGTCGAAATCAACTCAATCGCGTTCCTTTTTCAAATTTTTGTGGCCAAGCAAAGGCAAAAACAAAAATTCGAAACGATGCGCTGTTCAGCCATTTATTGTTGTTCAGAACGCAGGTAGCCAAACTTCGAACGACAAACCAAAAATGTCAGACTGACATTTGTGGTATGACTTTTGCTCTGTAATGCCAGTGTCCATTAGATGCACTCTGCCAAATGATAGATTTTTAATGAAAACTTTAATTTTAGTTGCCATCATGGTGTAATAATAAAGGTGGAGTACTTAAGGAGAGCAATTCGTACTGAAGTGGAAGCCATTTTGAGAACGTGAGAGTGGATCGCCTATTTGCTTAAACTTTGACATTCATAACATTTCAATTGCCCGTTCAGCAAAGTTAAGCGCTTTGATAACTTGCAGCATACAGTTCTTCAAAATTCTCTGAACGATGTGCTGCAAATGTTGCAAACTTCTTTATTTCTGAGAAATTTCATCGCTGTTGTTGTTATTTTATAACAAAAAAGACTTATCGCTGTCGGATTGAAACCCGCTGCACTATTTAGCGTATCAGAACACTTAACACAAATATATCTCACTAAAAATTGCTTAAAGCGCTTCAAAAATGTTGAAGTTTCTGAACTGGCTCAATAATCAAAGCAACGATATGTCAAAAATATAATGAAACACAATAAAATCGAATTGATGATAAATGACAATGTGAATCTATTAATGGCCGATTCCCAGAAAATTATGAGAGAAGTGTCATAAATACTCCACCTTTGTTATTACACCATGGTTGCCATCATATGGACTTGTGCCGTTACACAACGATTCTCACTAAAGTAAAGGAGGTAGATAGGAAGATGTTTTCATGGCATTGGCGATTGTGAAATTGATTTGGATGGTATCTCTATTCTGTATGCATCAAAAACATGAGATGTAATCAAAGGCAGAGAGCAAGACTTTTATATGGAATTAAATGGTTGAAGACGTGAATGAACTTTCTTGTGAAAAGATTGGGAGAGATGTTTCATGCAGGCATTGCCTCAGTACTCGTTTCTATAAAAATATAAAATATTGTTCATGCTTTTTTGACTCCCATAGTTTGCTTAATTACTTAATTTTTCACTATAATTAAAAAAAAAAATTCTTGTCACACCCTTCAAATAGGTATGCCGGACATTTCCCCCTAAAAAAAATTGGTCGGCCGGATTTTTTCTTAATTTTAATGAAATGTCACATCAATTATCATATGATATATCAAAATCCACGATGACGGTAAAACATTATGGCCATTTAATAATACAAAATTTCTTTAAACATATTTGCAACCAAATAAATCCACGCCGACCAAGCTTGTCTTATTCGTCTAAGTGTAAACTATTATTTTTCATTAAAAATTTTCAATTGCGCGATCACGGGTCTTTCAGGATTGCGGCTCCTCGCGTGTTAGGTTGACCTAAGACAAATTATTTTACATTTATAGCATTTCAAAAAAAAAACTGTCTTTAAATAAAAAATATAGAGTCTAAAGTAACGTGACCAGATATTTTTTACCAAAACGCGGAGCAGGAAAAAGTTGATGAACTTTTTTAAAGATTCGCAGAAAAAAGTTTATAAAGTTCGTTGCAAAATCAATTATTTTTTACTATATATTTGTATATATTTTACTAAATATTTGTATTTCCTAAAAAAAAAAAAAAAAAAAAAACACTTTCACCGAAAAACCCTAGCAAAATTAGATTATAATTTTCAATGAAAACGCGGACCGCGCGGAGCAGAAAATCAAAAACGCGGACTTGCTCCGCGAAACGCGGACCATATGGTCACGTTAGTCTAAAGTAATGTGACCATATGATCCGCTTTTCGCGGAGCAAGTCCGCGTTTTTGATTGTCTACTCCGCGCGTTCCGCGTTTACATTAGAAATAATAAATCTCATATTACTACGGTTTTCGGTAAATGAGGACTTTTTTTAGTAAATACAAATTATTGGAAATAGTCAATATATGATTTTCCTTAAAAATAATAGGAAATATCTAATTTGCTACGGCTTTCGGGATGTTAGAGTGAGGACCTTTATTTTTAGTACATACAATTATTTGCAGTTAAAACAAAAGAATCTCTAAAAAAGTTTCATTAACTTTTTCCTGCTCCATGTTTTAGTCTAAAATATCTGGTAACGTTAGTCTAAAGCAGTGTAAGCCATTATTTTACCCTCGAGAAACTACATCATAACGCAAGCAGAGGCTGCGTGTACATATGTATACCAGTGATGGTGGCATTTTCGGTACATTTGTACTTTTTTTCGGTACATTAGCGTCCTGAAAAATCGTTGTCAGTACATTCGACAAGTTTTCAGTACATTCGGTACATTTGGTGCATTTTCAGTACATTTGCCAAATTTTTAGCACATTTTCAGTACATTTTCGGTACATTTGGACAATTTATATTATTTAAATATTTACCTTTTTTTGTTATTTAGTAAATTAGAATAATCGCAATGAGTAGATTTTGTAATTAATTTAATGTGAAATATATCTAATTTTACTAGGTTTTTTGAGATGGTAAAAGTGAGGACTATTTTTTTTTTTTTAGTAAATTTTAGAACAATTTCGTACATTTTAGGAAAATTGGGTGTTCAAGACAAAAAGTACATTCGAGCTCTACAAAGCTGGTGTAGTGTGTGCACACCTTGATAGCATGCATAGTAAAATGCTTATGTGTAGGTTTGGCTTACACTGGTCTACGAAAATAACGGTAAAAAAAAGTATGCAGAATCCAAGCAGGATTTGCAGAAAGTAATTTAGAATGTTGCTGATGTTATTTGCTTTGAAAATAGTACCGTACCGTGGCTTGGCAATGATGAAAAAAAAAATTGACATTTTCATTTTGGGGAAAAAAATCTCCTGACCTCAACTGTGGGTTAACAGACATTAAACTCATGTCATTTCTTTATCATATTAATACAAATCAACAATAAAATTTTAAGCGAAAAAAAAAATTGAGGTTTTTGAGAAAATCAGCGTTGTTATTTTTTCATAAAAAACGCTATAACTCCGCCAATTTTCAACAATTTTGAAAATTTCTTAAAGATTCTGACAGAGAATCAGAAGTTCTATTAGAATCAAAAGACAAAATTTAATTATTTTGATTTGGATGAAAGTGCGACTATTTTGAAACAATTTTCAACGATTTTTCAAGCTCTGACACTAAAACTTTAAATGGGCATAACTTCGTAAAAAATAATTTTCAATCAAATCGGGGAACGGTATATTTCCTTAATTACTTTGAAAAACAACATATTTAATCGGCAACCAAATCCGCAATTTGAAGTCACTCCGACTGCATGGTTTGAGATGGATTTGGTCAGCATCAAGTGTGTTATAATTTTTATAATTTTTTCCGTTGCCGCTTTTCCGATTCCGTCGCAATTCTGTTCAAGGCATAAAACCAATATTCAAAGCTCTTTGAACGAACGAAGTTTGTCTACTCTTGCACGATTTCCGATCGGTATTCGGTAAAACGAACTAAGCTGCGGCATAAACTTAGTAATAGAAAGTAAGCAACGTAATTCTCCTCGCTATGGCAGGGCTTTGTAGTTGATCAGGTGCATTGCTTGATTGCATTAAAAAAAAAAAGCTCTAAGGATTTTTTTCCTTTTGATGTATATTGACTATAAATAACATCCCAAATAATTCCCCATTAAAATTTTTGTAATAACTCAACTTGTTATTTAAACTTGGTTAAAGCCCACCTTGTTTCATCAATTTTAATATCCTGTTTGTGAATTAATTTGTAATGCCTGTAGCCATCGATTTTCCACTATGTTTTTTACACGTCCCAGCAAAACCTATAACCGTTAAAAAACTTAATATTTAAGTGTTAAAATTTCCGTATTTTACCGGTTAATTTTGTTCTAGCATCGGGAAAAAATTAACCACATCTACCCTATACGTGTGAGAATACATGTGAGCATGCATCCTGGTCCTACCAATTGAATTCTTCCATAAGAAAAATTATGAAAATAATATAGCTGTCCCTTTCAGTATCACCTTATTTTATTTCCTCCGAATTCTCCAAAATCATAAAAAAAATAATGAAAATGTCAAATTTTCTGTTTTTTCGTTTGAAAATTGGTTTTTGCACAATTGCAATTTCAATATTACACTTCCTCGTACTTTATCGAAAATATAGTGGCACACTCAGGGCGAAGAAAGGTAGGTCGTAACATCTATCATAGGAGCTTCCTTCAAGAATTACATTTCACGCAAGCTTTTATCACTAGAACGATTCTAAATATACATATTTATGTTAGCGAAATATTGTATTAAGTATTTTTAATATTTGCGAACTTATTAGTTCTTGCAGCTGTTTAATAAAATATATCTGCTTGCAAAAATTTACAATTTTGGTAATTACAAATTTTTATTGAATTTTTTGACTTTTGATTTGTTTTTAAACTTAAAGTCATCGTATTTTTTTGGTGCTATTACTAGGTCTTTCTAACCAATGACACTTACTTCAAATACCTTAAATGTGTTTGTAGACACTTACAATTATTTGATAGTGTGCATTCTGCGGGTTAGTCCATAATTCAATTAGTTATGTTTTGCTGGGGTTTCAATTAAACAAGTGCTTTTTTGGTATCCTCATCGTCCAGCGGTATCGCGTGTATGTTCTCCTTTTTGTTTTTTCTATTTGGCTTTCGCGACATGCTATCTGAGTCAAATAAGTTGGATTTCGGTTCATCCACGAATATTACTGAATTCCAGTACTCAGTGGTCTTCAAAACATGTTATTTGGCGAAAACCAGACGGATAATCTCATTTTTAACTGATAAACGGCTTTTTGCCTACTACTCACCAGTTAAACACTTTCGGTTTGGGCTTGCATGTCAGCTGTTGGTACCGGAAATTTGGGTTTTATGGAAAATATCATTAGTATGGATATGTGTCTTCAGATTATAAGTGTCAATTTGTTCCACAGTGCCGAAAATCTAGGCATGCAGACAAATTTACGGTTTTACAAAGGTAAAAACCCGAAATACAAAGCGGACATAGTTCAATTCTGGTTTATATACAAGTTCCCTCATTTGATGTCATCGCCAGCATAGTTACCTGTCTAAATGTGCTGTCACGGTGCGCCTGCAGGGAATCTAATATAAAATCTTGCTACCTCCAATTTTTTTCTTTTCAGTGTTGGCAGTATCGTACAGAAATGTTTTCTGTAAATTAGAAAATAATCCATGTGGCGCTTTTTTTTATCACATTAAATCAATATTTTAATTTTTTTATATTTAAAATAGGAAGATTTGCATTAGAAATACTAAAATCGTCCAAATAGTAACGGCAACACCAGCAAATCCGAAGCATTTTTGCAAGGAATTTCGAAAAAAAATTTTTTTTTTTGTCGAAAATAGAGGTGAGTTTTTCATCATATCTTCGGCATTTACAGTCCGATCTTAAAGTATGATATATCAATGTTTTTGTCTTGAGTAGATCAACTTTTTGATCCAATGATCCTTGACATCAAGTACCCCGTTCTTGAACTTACTCACCAGATCTCAGTTCCTACCATCCTAATGTACCACCCTAATGTCAGAAAATTAAATCTTGCAAAATATCATTAAATTTTTCCTACAGAAGTATTTCGATTATTCCATTAGAACTGTTTTTAAAAATGTTTTTAAAGTCTTTTTCCGAACGTAGGGGTCGCCTTATTAAATTTTTCGTCATATCTTCGGTATTTATAGTTAGTAGTACTAAAATGATCTCTAATCGAATGATAGTTGGAATAATACATTTATAGGCCAGTAGAATTAGTCGTAAAAATGAGAAAAAAAAAAAATAATTCGTTACAGCACTCTGACAGCTACACCTCCTACGTATTTCTGTTTTGGCTCACTTACTCCTTGTTATGTCTACTTTCGATAAATGGGAAAAATAAAGTATACTGCAATGGAAAAAGGACCGAAAAATTTAAAAATTTTATATTAATTTTATTTTTATAAATCAAAGTTGTGTGAAAAATAATATGTCATGAATAAATTGATAATGGCAGCAAATTAATAGTATGGATTTACAGCAAAAAGCAAGATTTATCTCTGCATGATTTACGATTTGACATTTATAAGACAGCCACGGTTAAATCAAGTTTTAAATTGGAAAAATTACCTCCAACAACAGGGGCAGCAAACCAGCATTGTTTTAAAGCATATTATCAGCTTCAAACATGGCTTGGAAACGAAGCAATCGCAACAGATTGGAGTTGGAAATTAACAGCGGAAGGCATCATTAAGCCAAATATCACAGATGATAAATTAATACCCGATAATCTTCTGAAAACTATTTGTTAAAGCTGTGAAAAGGGTTGTTCTTCTGTAAAATGTGGCTGTAGAAAACATGGTCTGAAATGTACCAATTTGTGTAAATTGTTTTAATTTTGAAAATTGCTCAAATGCTGAACTTCCACAAGTTTCTGTAGACGAAAATGTTCTTCCAAGTCATGGAAACAAATCAATGTACTATAACTGAAACACTACTTAATGAAAATTTCGAAAACACTGAAGAATCGTTCAGTCTGGTTGCATCTGAGAAAGAGAAATTCCAACACTCTGCAAAGAGAGCCAGATTAGACACAAATTTATAGAGGACTTTTTTTCAATTTAGACCGGCAGTGAAATGCTTCAATTTATTCATGACATATTATTTTTCACACAACTTTGATTTATAAAAATACAATTAATATAAAATTGTTCCTTGCAACATGCAAATACTGATTTTTTATGTTTTCTTTGATAACATCAATCCTATGTACGACGATCGTAGAAGGCATAAAAAACCACACTATACTTTTTTGGAATATAATTATTCATTAATTTGTTTGTTTTATTATTTAATAACAATAACTCAGCAATAAATATGCAAATTTCGACGAAAAATATGATTTTTTCGAATTTTTCAATTTTTCGGTCCTTTTTTCCATTGCAGTATACTTTATTTTTCCCATTTATCGAAAGTAGACATAACAAGGAGTAAGTGAGCCAAAACAGAAATACGTAGGAGGTGTAGTTTTAAGAGGAATTGCAGTTAAAAATTTCGCTTTTTTTTGAAAAAAAATTAAATTTAACAACAACCTCTAAATATTTTCGTCTAAAAAAATTACTGCTTTTTTGCAACACTAAGAAGTATCTTTCGTCCAAGTTTCAGCTTCATAGAAGCTTTTCTGTCAAAGAAAAAAATTAAAAATCGAAAAAACCGGTTTTCCGTAATTTATTCGAAAAGGTTTGAGGATACGGCTAAAATGGTATAAACAAAAAATGTAGATCTTTTTATTTCCTACAACTTTCACATTAAACTTTTTTCGATAGGATGCACAGTTTAGCCAGAAATCGTGAAAAACTGTGTTCGACCCCTAAAAATGCACCCCATTCCACCCCGGATAGCTGCTGTCGGTTCGATTTTTTTGTCCTGTTTTACAAGAGCTTTTTCGACAATATTCCACTATCAGATTGCTGTAACGAATTTTTATGTTGTTCAAAGCCTATTTCTCCTGGACTATTACTACTCTCTTACCATATTTTATTATTGCTATTCATTTTACCTGTGAGATACATATTAGATGTAAATGCGTCTATATTTTATTCCGCTAAAGTTATAAAATTTAATTGAATGTTTTGTTATCAATTATAACGGAACCAAATCCTGTCCCGGATCTAGAAATTTGCCTAGGCAGTTGCTAAAATTACGAAAAGTTTTTCAGACAATAAAATGCATCTTTCTGAGAGCAAATAATTTATTTTATTATTGTTTATAATCATGAAGTATGTAAGTATATGACCTATGTTATTCAGCAAATGTCATTATGTATGCGATTGGTTTTTGTGGAAAAATTATTCTTTATTGGTTTAAATTTTTAAGTTTTGATTTTCGGATGGCAGAGTCATTGATAATGTCATCACAATCTGAAGACATGAGAAAATCTGACTCTATTGTTAACAAAGCAAGTGCAGTGCGTTCAATCGTTCTACAACCAGTTTTAATCTCAAGTAGTTTTTCACTAGCCGATCGATCACCAATGTTCAGTTATAATGGCAAAATACAAAGTAAAAATACAAATGCAACTAAATATTTGCCGCCTTTTAATTCTCGCCGCCCTAGGCGCGTGCCTACTCTGCCTGTATGGTAAATCTGGGCCTGCCCAAATCCGTCAGAACGTTCAAATGGCTATGAGAAGATGTCAAATGTTCGGTCCACAAATAGATCATTTTATAAATTTTGAGAGTGACTCATATTGCAATATGATCAATTGGCTCAAATTCGAAGTGACGAAACCGCCATGCTTACAGTTCTTCACGCAAGACCAGCTGGAAGCATTACAATATTCAAAAGAAGTAATCAAATTACCACAGTTAGTGCAAGAAAGTAATTTTATTTGATAGCTTTCTTTGCTAAACTTAATTGTTTTCACAGTTTATCGATGAAATTCTCAAAACACAGAGCGTTTTGTTCAAGTAGTACATGAATCTGCCATGGCGGTCACCGATGAACAACGCATGGGCCATATTTTATCTAAGCTCGAGAGCCGCCAGAAATACAACCAAATGGAATCACGTCGAAATATGGTCGATTGAAATTCTATGCTTTTTATAGCGAATTCGATGCCAATGTAAAATTACATAAAAAGACAACAGTAGAGCTTAGAGGAATGTGCATGTGAAAAGTAGCTTAATAAATAAATTAAAGTGGGTTTTTTAACATACATAAGTTTTCCCACTATAAAAGCTCCATGTTTTATTTAAATGATAAGAAGTGCGAATGACATTATACCGTATGGTGCGCTTCTTCGAGATGCTGGGCAACGGCTCCAATACACTTTATTTGATTTTACTTAAAATGTTGCAGATCTGGTGGGTTATTAAAGTCAATGACCTATGGAGCAAAAAAAAAAATGGTCTCCTCGAGACAAAAACATCATGTTTTAAGATCCGACTCTAAATACCGAAGATATGACGAAAAATTTAATAAGGGGACCCTACGTTCGGTAAAGACCTTTAACAACATTTTTAAAAATAGTTCTAATAGAGTAATCGTAATACTTCTGTTGGAAAAATGTAATGATTTTTTGCAAGATTTAATTTTTTGACATTAGAGTGGTACATTAGGATGGTAGGAACTGAGATCTGGTGGGTAAGTCCAAGAACGGGGTACTTGATGTCAAGGATCATTGGATCAAAAAGTTGGTCTAAGCAAGACAAAACCATTGATATATCATACTTTAAGATCGCTGGTGCTTCTGTTACTATTTCGACGATTTTAGTATTTCTAATGCAAATCTTCATATTTTAAATATAAAAAACAATTAAAATATTGATTTAACGTGATAAAAAAAGCGCCACATCGATTATTTTCTAATTTACAGAAAACATTCAGTCATTCATTTTCATTTCATTCATTATTTTCACACTTAACAAAAGTAAAAATATTACAAAAATTCAAATTTACATAATTATTTTATGGAAAATAGTTAGTGGCACTTGTATTGTAATTACAAAAATAGTGTTAAATGCCACAATATACTTAAAATAGTATTAGTTATATATTTATTATAAGTGGGGTGTACAAATAAGTAACTAAAGTGATATATAGTAATGATAATAAAAATATTGCAAAATAAATGGAAAAACAATAAAAATGGAAAAAAAAATAAAAAAGAACCAGTATAAGTTTAAATAGTATAGCGCATAAGAATTTCAACTTGGTTGGTGTCAAAACCAAAAAGCCAAATTTTGAGTTTTTTTAGGAACCCCGATAGAGATCTCACGATTCGTATATCTTCTGGAAGAGTATTGAATAATTTACAAGATATTATGGTAAGGAAGTTTCTAAATAGAGTTGTTCGAAAAGGTGGTATTGAGACCATAGAACTTAAATTGCTTCGTAAATTGTGTGAAGTGCGTAAAGGACTCTGAAGGTAAGCACTTCTCATAAAAAATATTTTTAAAGTCTTGTAATAAAACAAATGACGAATAGCCAAAATTTTCAAGCTTACAAACAATTGCGAAGAGTGAGCTAATCGTGGGAGGTTGCAAATTTTTCTTAATTAATGCTTTTGCAGAACAGTCAGCAGATGTATTTTGCTTATGTAAACACCACCCCAACAACTTATTCCGAACTCAAGTTTAGATTGGAATATGCCAAAATATATTGTTCTTATGGTATGGTTAGAACATACTTTCTGAGACGGTAAAAACTTCTTAAACACAAAAGCAAATATCTATTTAAATTATTTTTTAAGAAAGTTGATTTTAGCGACTGATTTTTTTTTTATAATTAAATATTATTTAATCGAACTTACAGTCATTAAGCAAAGACCAATATTGTAAATTTTTACTTATTGATCAATGCCATTTTTCAACAAACATGACAAAGATAACAAATGGAACAATTTTTAACCTGGTAATTGGTGACATGTTTCGGCTATTACCAATAGCCTCATCAGACCAGTTTGGTTAATTCTGTACATGGATTCGAACCTCTGACCGTTCATGCATTGCAATTGCATATTTTGCGACGGCCGCTCTAACACTTGAGCCACTGAGGTACTTGTCATGAGGTGTACAGAATGCGCATATTCCATTTGTCATCTTTTGTCACTTTCTCGCTTGCTGCCATAGCCGTTAGACCGTCGGTCTAAAGTCATGCTATGATTTATTTTTCGAAATTGTGGTGTTGCCAGCCACATATTTTTTTGAAAATTCGGCGTGCTCTCCATATGGTTTAAGAAAGTTGATTTTAGCGACTGATTTTTTTTATAATTAAATATTATTTAATCGAACTTACAGTCATTAAGCAAAGACCAATATTGTAAATTTTTACTTATTGATCAATGCCATTTTTCAACCAACATGACAAAGATAACAAATGGAACAATTTTTAACCTGGTAATTGGTGACATGTTTCGGCTATTACCAATAGCCTCATCAGACCAGTTTGGTTAATTCTGTACATGGATTCGAACCTCTGACCGTTCATGCATTGCAATTGCATATTTTGCGACGGCCGCTCTAACACTTGAGCCACTGAGGTACTTGTCATGAGGTGTACAGAATGCGCATATTCCATTTGTCATCTTTTGTCACTTTCTCGCTTGCTGCCATAGCCGTTAGACCGTCGGTCTAAAGTCATGCTATGATTTATTTTTCGAAATTGTGGTGTTGCCAGCCACATATTTTTTTGAAAATTCGGCGTGCTCTCCATATGGTTTAAGAAAGTTGATTTTAGCGACTGATTTTTTTTATAATTAAATATTATTTAATCGAACTTACAGTCATTAAGCAAAGACCAATATTGTAAATTTTTACTTATTGATCAATGCCATTTTTCAACAAACATGACAAAGATAACAAATGGAACAATTTTTAACCTGGTAATTGGTGACATGTTTCGGCTATTACCAATAGCCTCATCAGACCAGTTTGGTTAATTCTGTACATGGATTCGAACCTCTGACCGTTCATGCATTGCAATTGCATATTTTGCGACGGCCGCTCTAACACTTACTTATTGATCAATGCCATTTTTCAACAAACATGACAAAGATAACAAATGGAACAATTTTTAACCTGGTAATTGGTGACATGTTTCGGCTATTACCAATAGCCTCATCAGACCAGTTTGGTTAATTCTGTACATGGATTCGAACCTCTGACCGTTCATGCATTGCAATTGCATATTTTGCGACGGCCGCTCTAACACTTGAGCCACTGAGGTACTTGTCATGAGGTGTACAGAATGCGCATATTCTATTTGTCATCTTTTGTCACTTTCTCGCTTGCTGCCATAGCCGTTAGACCGTCGGTCTAAAGTCATGCTATGATTTATTTTTCGAAATTGTGGTGTTGCCAGCCACATATTTTTTTGAAAATTCGGCGTGCTCTCCATATGGTTTAAGAAAGTTGATTTTAGCGACTGATTTTTTTTATAATTAAATATTATTTTATCGAACTTACAGTTATTAAGCAAAGACCAATATTGTAAATTTTTACTTATTGATCAATGCCATTTTTCAACAAACATGACAAAGATAACAAATGGAACAATTTTTAACCTGGTAATTGGTGACATGTTTCGGCTATTACCAATAGCCTCATCAGACCAGTTTGGTTAATTCTGTACATGGATTCGAACCTCTGACCGTTCATGCATTGCAATTGCATATTTTGCGACGGCCGCTCTAACACTTGAGCCACTGAGGTACTTGTCATGAGGTGTACAGAATGCGCATGACAAGTACCTCAGTGGCTCAAGTGTTAGAGCGGCCGTCGCATGAGGTGTACAGAATGCGCATGACAAGTACCTCAGTGGCTCAAGTGTTAGAGCGGCCGTCGCAAAATATGCAATTGCAATGCATGAACGGTCAGAGGTTCGAATCCATGTAAAATTTAATTAATGCATGTTCTTCCATCAATATTTATGAATTCAATTTTAAAAAAGCTGACTTTTTAAAGTTGAATGAGAATTTAAGGAATAAATTAAACGACCTTATTATTTTTTTTAATAATACGAGTAATTCATTTGATGAGTGCATTAAATTTTTCTATGGTGAACTTTTTTCGGCTATAGCATTGTCGGTGCCTTATGCAAAGAGGTATGTTAATAATTCTTCATACCCCTGGTACACAAAGGATTTAAAAAAAATTCGCAATGGCCGTAATAGGGCATGGAACAAATACGTTTGTAGCCAGGACCGAAATGACTTAGTTGCTTACCAGCGACTTTTCCATGAATTTAAGGATATGTCGGCTTTAGTTTATTCTGAATATTTGAATAAAATTAGGTTGAATATTCTTCATGACCCCAAGCATTTTTGGGGATTTATTAATACAAAAAAAAAGTCTGACGGGTTTCCATCAGAATTCAGAACAGTTGATGGGCTCACTAGCGACCCACAAATTATAGCTGGGTTGTTTGCTAATTTGTTTAAAGAATCCTTTTCTACGGAATTATTTAGCCCTGAGATCAACTATTTTGAATATATGGATAACGACCCTTTAGTTTCGATTAATGAGATATATTTCTCACCTGAACTAATAGAGAAATATATCTCATCTCTTGATGATGACTTCAGCTCCGGACCTGATGGTATTCCTGCGACAGTACTAGTCAACTGTAGCTCTGTGCTGAGTCAGCCCCTCAGTTTGTTATTTAATAAATCAATTAGATATAGCTATTTTCCTAAATTTTGGAAAAATGCATACATAAGCCCCATTTTCAAGAAAGGGTGTAAAAATGATGTTTCAAATTACAGGCCCGTAGCGAAGTTATCATCGATACCGAAAATTTTTGAACGCATTGTGTACGATCAAGTTAAGGTGTGCTGTAGTGAAGTCATAACAACTCGTCAGCATGGTTTTGTTAATGGCAGATCTACAGTTTCTAACCTCCTTGATTTTACTTCCTTTGCATTAAGCTCTTTTGACTCTGGTGGGCAAGTTGACTGCATCTACACTGACTTCAGTAAAGCATTTGACAAATTACCACATAATTTGATTTTGTTTAAGTTAAAAAAGCTTGGATTTCCTTTAAGTTTTGTCAGCTGGATTGAATCTTATTTATCTGATCGCTCATATCAGATAAGATTTCGGAGGGTGTTTTCCTCCCCATTCAGCGCGGCATCAGGTGTTCCACAAGGAAGCCACCTGGGGCCGCTCCTGTTCATTTTAGCAATTAATGACGTTACACATGTCATTAAAAACTCGCATCTGCTAATATATGCAGATGACATGAAAATTTACAGGAACGTGAAGGGGGTTGGGGATACTATTCCACTTCAGTCTGATTTGAAATCCTTTGAGGTTTGGTGTTCTAAAAATAACTTACATCTTAATCCTGATAAATGCCAAACTATGATTTTCACCAGGAGAAAAAATATTGTGGAGTTTGATTACGAATTAAAAGATAAGAAAATTGGTCGTGTTGATTTAGTCAAAGACCTAGGTATACATTTTGATGTAAAATTAACTTTTAATGAGCATATTAATCAAATTTGTAAAAAATCCTCATCTCTGCTTGGCTTCATTAAGAGGTGGGCAAAAGAATTTAATAGCCCTTTAGTAACGGTGACTTTATATAATACAATAGTGCGTCCTCACTTAGAGTACGCCAGCCAAGTGTGGTCACCATTTTATAATATTCACATTAATAGAATTGAGAGAATTCAAAAAAATTTTATTCGTTTTGCTCTCAATGGCTTAAATTGGATTGACTCTTTAAACCTTCCTCCTTATGAGGATCGTTTGAAGTTACTACATATGCAGTCTTTGAGCTCGCGTAGAAATATCGCGGATATACTTTTTCTGCATCAACTTGTGACTGGGTCTCTTGCTGCACCAGAGCTTCTTAATTATATTCATTTAAATACTAATCGCAGGAGTAACCGTAACTCTTATCAATTATTTTACCAACCTTTCAGTAGAACTAATTATATGGCTACAGCTCCTTTTAATCGCATGACTACTCTTATTAATAATTGCGATGTATATGATATTAGCTTGTCAAAAGGTCAACTCAAGCTTAGATTGAAAAATAACTATAGTTAATTTTG